>MJUT01028675.1:816366-851202 GCA_002080005.1 Gigantidas platifrons | reverse complement strand
ATATTTCAAAAACTATAAGAGATAAAGGTTAAGTTTAAATTGCAAAAATTTGCAGCATGTCAAGATCTACATACCCTGCAATTTTGAGGTAAATCCTATTACCTATTTTGAAGTTATTGCCCTTTTTTCCATCAAATTTTCAAAATTTTAATACTTTTTGTTTGGAGTTATTTCCCTTTTTTTCATCAAATTATTTGAATTTTAATACTTTTCGTCTTATATTTCAAAAACTAAGAAATTAAGGTTAAATTTAAATTGCAAAATTACGTAACATGTCTAGATCTACCTACCCTACAATTGTGAGGTAAATCCCATTACCAATTTTGGAGTTATTGCCCTTTTTTTATTTTATTAAATTTTCTAAATTTTAATACTTTTCGTCTTATATTTCAAAAACTATAAGAGATAAAGGTTAAGTTTAAATTCCAAAATTATGTAGCATGTCTAGATCTACCTACCCTGCAATTTTGAGGTAAATCACATTACCCATTTTGGAGTTGTTGCCCTTTTTTCATCAAATTTTCAAAATTTTAATACTTTTTGTCCTTTATTTCAAAAACTATAAGAGATAAAGGTTAAGTTTAAATTGCAAAAATTTGCAGCATGTCAAGATCTACATACCCTACAATTGTGAGGTAAATCCCATTACCCATTTTGGAGTTATTGCCCTTTTTTCCATCAAATTTTCAACATTTTAATACTTTTCGTCTGATATTTCAAAAATTATAAGAGATAGATGTTAAATTTAAACTGCAAACATGTTCAGCATGTCAAGATCTACCAACCCTGCAATTTTGAGGTAAATCCCATTAACCATTTTGGAGTTGTTGCCTTTTTTCATCAAATTTTCAAAATTTTAATACTTTTCGTCCTTAATTTCAAAAACTATAAGAGATAGATGTTTAGTTTAAGCTGCAAAAATATGCACCATGTCGAGATCTACCTACCCTGCAATTTTGGGGTAAATCCCGTTACCCAATTTGGAGTTATTGCCATTTTTTTCATAAAATTTTAAAAATGTTAATGCTTTTCGTCTTATATTTCAAAAACTATAAGAGATGGATGTTAAGTTTAAACTGCAAACATGTTCAGTATGTCAAGATCTATCGACCAAGATGGTCCCCACAGCCGAACTTAGCTTAACATAGGACCCTATGAGAAATTCACATAAAATTCTTCTTGTCTGGAATCAGTTGCTCAATTGGAACCAAACTTTGATAAAATATTCATTGGATGGTCCTCTTCCAAAATTGTGCCTGGTGGTCCCGTCCTCTGACCAAGATGGCTGCACAGCTGAACTTAGTTTAACATAGGACCCTATGGGAAATTCACATAAAAACCATCTTGTCTGGAACCAGTAGCTCAATTAGAACCAAACTTTGATGGAATAGTCATTCGATGGTCCTTCTCCAAATGATGTCCTGCAGTCACACTCTCCCACCAAGATGGCGCACCACAGTGCAGTTGTGTTGTTATTGAAAGCAGCTTTGATCCAGGTGAGTGATTACAGGCTCCTGGGAGCCTCTGGTTAGCTCACCTGACCCAAAGGGTCATGTAAGCTTTTGTCATCACTTTGCATCCGTCGTTGTCGTCGTCGGCGTCGTCGTCGTCGTCGTCGTCGTCCGCGTCTGTAAACTTTTCATACTTTCTTCTTCTTTGAAACCACTGAACTGATTTGGACCATATTTGGCAGAAATGTTCATTTGGAGGTCCTCTACTAAATTTGTGATTTTGGTGCAGATCGGAAATCCAACATGGCCGCCAGGGCCAATAATGTGTTCTGATTGGTTGAAACTTTGAAAATCTTCTTGTCAGAAACTACTTAGCCGATGGAATTGTAACATTATAGAAATGATGACTGGATGGTCCTCTACTAAATTTGTTATTTTTGTGCCGATCGCATGTCCAAGATGGCCGCCATGACTCGACTTAGTTTTAACATAGAACCCTATGGGAAAAATGTTTACAATTTGTTTCCTCTGAAAGCAGTAAGTCAGTTTAAAGCAAACATGACATGAATGGTCCTTAGGTGGTCAACTTTCAAAATAATGTCATGTGACCCCGACCTCCATCCAAGATGGCCACCATCAGCGAACATAGTTTTAACATAGGACCCTATGGAAAAAATGTTTAAAAATAGTTTCCTCTGAAACCAGTAAGTCAATTTAAAGCAAACATGGCATGAATGGTCGTTAGGTGGTCAACTTTCAAAATAATGTCATGTGACCCCGACCTCCATCCAAGATGGCCACCATCAGCAAACATAGTTTTAACATAGGACCCTATGGAAAAATGTTTAAATTTTTTTTCCCCTCAAACCAGTAAGCCAATTTAAATCAAACATGGCATGAATGGTCCTTAGGTGGTAAACTTTTAAAATTATGTCCTGTGACCCCGACCTCCATCCAAGATGGCCACCGTCAGCAAACATAGTTTTAACATAGGACCCTATGCGAAAAATGTTTAAATTTGTTTCCTCTGAAACCAGTTAGCCAATTTAAAGCAAACATGGCATGAAATGACCCAGACCCCCATCCAAGATGGCCGTCATCAGCAGACCATTGGACTGTATGGGAATTTCATTGAAAAACCTTTTTGTGAGAAACTACCCAACAAATTGAATATTTTGCATTATATGAATGTTACTTGGATGGTTCTACACTTGATCTATTATTTTGGTGCAGATTGGAAATTCAAGGTGACCTCCATTGACGGATGAAGTTTAACATACCGGTAGGTCCTTTACCAGAATTGTAATTTTGGTGCTGATCGGTAATTAAACATGGCTGCCAGGGGTAGATAATGTTTTCTGATTCGTCAATCTTTAAAAAATCTTCTGTTCAGAAACTACTGATTCAATTGAATTTGTTTTCTGGTGTGAATGATCTATGGATGGTCCTCTACCTAAATTGTAAATTTGGTTCCGATTGGAAATTCAAGATGGCCGCCATAGACGAACAAAGTTTAACATAGAAGCCTACAAGACCCAATGAGAATTTGTACTGAGTTGTTCTTCTCAGAAAATACCAAGCCAGTTGACTTAATTTGTTCTATGCTGCTCCTATCTGCAAACAGAAAGACTTGAAAAATATGCTTGTTGATAACCTTCTTCAAGAATTAAAACTTAAGCAGTATAATATACTTACCATGGGAGATTTTAATTTTGACTTTAGGTTTTCAGAATTTATGGAGCACACATTCAATAGTAAGCAAATTGTGTCTTAAGTCGCAAGAAAATATGAATCTTTGTTAGACTTCACTATCCTAAGGATTTACCCTGCCAATTATTACCAGGTGAGCGATGACAGGCTCTTCAGAGCCTCTAGTTTCATAATTTTTTTAGCTCACCTGGCCCAAAGCTATTATCTCTTATGCATAAATATAGAAAACAGTTAAGGTAATGATTATCTCCCTTTGAAATTTGCTTCAGTATCATTCTATTGTCAGGTGAGCGATACAGGCTCAGTGGGCTGAGCCTCTAGTTTAAATACAAAAAAAATGTAGTATTTTCTTGACCGGGCCATATCATTTTTGTCTTTCGAGATAAGTCAATGATATTTGGTATGTGGTTGCATGACCATAAGGTGGTGTGTCGCGTGCCGTAATGAACTTTGTGGGACTTTGATCTCAAGGTCAAATAATTGTTTTTTAAATGGTATTTTCTTGTCCGGGCCATAACATTTTTGTCTTTCGAGATAACTCAATGTTTAAATGATATTTGGTATATGGGTGCATTCTGTCCCGATCCATTAACAAACATGGCCGCCATAAAAATCTTCTATGAAACCGCATGGCCAAATGATCCGAAACTTGGTAAGAAGCATCTATGGAAAGTCCTCTATAAAGATTGCTCATTTTGTCCCAATCCGTTAACAAACATGGCTACCACAGACAATTCTTGTTTCTGGTTGGTTGATTTCTAAAAAATCTTCTCTGAAATCGCTTTGCCAAATGAACCAAAACTTGATAGGAAGCAACTATGGAAGGTTCTCTATACAGATTGCTCATTTTGTCCCGATCCATCAACTGTCATGGCCGCCACAGGCAATTCTTGTTTCTGATTGGTCGATTTCTAAAAATCTTCTACTCTGACACAGCTTGGCCAAATAGACCGAAACTTGGTAGGAAGCATTTATGGAAGGTCCTCTATGGGAATTGCTCATTCCGTTTTGATCCGTTAACAAACATGGCCGTCATAGGCAATTCTTGTTTCTTATTGGTCGATTTCTAAAAACAACTTTTCTTCTGAAACTGCTTGGCCAAATGATACGAGACTTGGTAAGAAGCATCTTTGGAAGGTCCTCTATAGAGATTGGCATTTCGTTTTGATCCATTAACAAACATGGCTGCCACAGGCAATTCTTGTTTTAGATTGGTTGATTTCTAAAAATCTTCTCTGAAACTGCTTTGCCAAAACAAACCGAAATTTGGTGGGAAGCACCTATAGGCTATGGAAGGTTCTGTATTAAGTTTCCTCAAAGCAGAATGAAAGGTGAGCGACACAGGCTCAGCTCAGTGCTGAGCCTCTAGTTTAAATAGTATTTTCTTGTCCGGGCCATAACATTTTTGTCTTACGAGATAAGTCAATGTTTAAATGATATTTGATATGTGGGTGCATGACCACCTTAAGCTGTGTGTCGCATACCGCAATGATCTTCGTTGGACCTTGACCTTTGACCTCAAGATCAAATAATTGTTTTTTAATTAGTATTTTCTTGTCCGGGCCATAACATTTTTGTCTTTCGAGATAGGTCAATGATATTTGGTAAGTGGGTGCATGACCATAAGGCGGTGTGTCACGTACCGTAGTGACCTTCCTGGGACCTTTGACCTCAAGGTCAAATAATGGTTTTTTAAATAGTATTTTCTTGTCCAATAGTAATAACTTTGGTCCACTGCTTGCAAATATTTGCTTTCATGACATTTTTTTCACAACATTCAACTCGTAATGTGTAACTTATTGTTGTACAGATGGCCGCATGAAGCGGATACATAAGTTTTAGGTATCTACAACAGTTCTTGCTAGTTTTTCGTCTGATTTTGATGGATTTTTAGCTCATCTGGCTGGAAGACCATGTGAGCTTTTGTCATCGTTTGGCATCCGCCGTCTAAACTTTTTACATTTTGATCTTCTTTGAAACTGCTTTAGCCAAAAATGAATCGAAGCTTGGTAGGACGGTCCTATATAAAGATTGCTCATCTTTTCCCGATCCGTTAACAAATGTGGCCACCATAGGTACTTCTTGTTTCTGGTTGGTCAGTTTCTATAAATCTTCTCTTAACTTCTAAGCCAAATGACCTACTACTTGGCAAGAAGCATCTATGGAACGTCCTCTAAGATTTCTGCATTTCATCTCTATTGAAAAAACCTTCTCTGAAACTAAGGTACAATGAATTGTTACTTTGTAGGAATGATATATGGGAGATCCTGTACAAAATTTCCATTTGTGCCATCATACAACTTGCATTGCTGCCATAGGCAGTTCTTGTTTGTGATTGGCCATTTAAGAACATCTTTAAAACCATTTGGCCAAATATTTGGAATTGGGTAGGACCTATGGAAGGTTCTGTGTAAAGTTTCCTCAAAACAAAATGACAGGTGAGCGACACAGGCTCATAGACTGAGCCTCTAGTTTTTTTTTTACTGAATTCCTAAAACAAATTTCTTTAAAAAAAATGGTGGGAACTTCAAAATTTTAATTTTTTTAGTAGCTCACCTCAGCTGCAGATAGAAAAGTGTCTGGTGTCCATATAACATCAACTTTTTACATTTTTATTAGACTTCTTCAGATCCAATGCATGCCCAGTCACCAATACTTGCCACGATTTGAAATACAACATGGCCTCTGATTTGCAGAGACATTTTTATCGCACCTTGCCAAAGGCAATGTGAGCTTTTGCCATCGCCTGGTGTCCGTTAACTTTTCACATTTTAATCTTCTCCTCTGAAACCCTTCAGCTAAATGAAGTGAAACTTAGTAGGAAGCATCTTATTTTGTCCCGATCCATTTACAAACATGGCTTCCACAGGCAATTCTTGTTTCTGATTGGTTGATTTCTAAACAATCTAATTCTCTAACCGCTTGGCCAAATGAATCGAAATTTGGTAGGAAGCATCCTTGGAAAGTCTTACATAAATATAGCTCATTTAGTTCAGATCCGTTAACAAACATGGCCACACAGGCAATTCTTGTTTCTGATTGGTTGATTTAAAAAAATTCTTCTCTGAAACCGCTTGGCCAAATGAATTGAAACTTGGTAGGAAGCATCCTTGGAAGGTCCTCTATAAAGACTGCTCATTTAGTTCTGATCTATTAACAAACATGGCTGCCACAAACAATTCTTGTTTCTGATTGGTTGATTTCTAAAAAATCTCCTCGGAAACCGCTTGACCAAATGAATTGAAATTTGGTTGGAAGATCCTTTATAAAGATTGATCATTTAATTCCGATCCGTGGACAAACATGGCCAACATAGCCAATTCT
Source organism: Gigantidas platifrons (assembly GCA_002080005.1). NCBI lineage: Eukaryota > Metazoa > Mollusca > Bivalvia > Mytilida > Modiolidae > Gigantidas > Gigantidas platifrons. The sequence continues at coordinate 844,717 of MJUT01028675.1, read as the reverse complement.
TGTTTCTGATTGGCCGATTTATTTTAATCTTCTCCTCTGAAACCGCTTGGCCAAATGAACCGAAACTTGGTATGAAACATCTATGGCATATCCTCTATAAAGATTGTTCATTTCGTCCTGATCCGTTAACAAACATGGCCTCCACAGGCAATTCTTGTTTCTGATTGGTTGATTTTTAATTCTAATATGACGTCCCGTATTCGGTATACAAATAAAGGCATATTTGAATACCTATCAAATATAGGCCACACATGTGCACTGAGCTAACAAAAAAAAAGCACCTTCTTGGTCAGCGATTTTCTATTAGGCCCTATTGTTTATCTAAATATTGTTAAAATAAATGAAGTTAAAATTAAATAAATTCTAATCAAGTCTTATCATAATTAAACTCTTATAAACTCGGCTTTGTTGTTGCTATTCCAATTAACTCCGATTTCTATCTTATACTTCACCCATAATTTCCGGTTAACGGTGAAAGAAAAAATGTGAACACTGGCAACACAAATAAATGGTTTAAATATCAATTAGAAACGACGAAACGTTATCATGGGAATATCTGTTATAAAAACATGGGTAAGACAAACATAAAGCATCTTTACAACGAAAAAATCCACACATATTTCACTCTTTGTATGCTTTATGATTTATGCATTGATATGTAGGCAGTGCCGGCCACCTTGACCGCCTCGAATTTTAAAATTGCCTTATGTGTCCTATTAGAATCGAAATAATTCATGCCGATCATACTTTATTGTTATTCACATATGGATAGGCATTATATTCATGTGATTTAACCCCTTGCTATCGCTCGTTAAATATTCATGAATATAATGCCTACCCGTATGTGAATAACAATAAAGTATGGCCGGCATGAAATATTTCTTAAACAATCTAATCCTCCAACCACTTGGCCAAATGAATCGAAATTTGGTAGGAATGTCCTGTATAAATATTGCTCATACCCCCTCCTAGAGGGTGTGCCGGGGTAGAATAGGCACCAGGTTTCTCCGTTCTAGAGGCACTAGTCCTCTAAAAGGGGTCATCCCCGCGGGAACCCCGGGGTATAGAAATGGGACCGAGAGCTTCTTCGGCTTGAAGGAGCGTCCGTCGGTTGTGCGGGATGTAGAAATTCACAGCCATCCCGTCCTTCGGATGAGACGTAAATAAAACCGAGGTCCCGTGTTGAGAGATTGCCACCCTCTTCGCACGTTAAAGAACCCAGTGTAACAGCTCACTATGAGCATTATGCTCATGATGAGTGGTCCATAAGAGACATGTTGCACTGGCTAAATTATCCGTCCCTACCCATCACATTTCCTTGTTTCGAGTCTCGTGGCGTTTAAATTATTCTCGTCCTGAATATAGCTGAAAAATTGCTCGCTGGACGTTAAACACCAATCAATCAATCAATCAATCAATCAATCAAATCCGTTAACAAACATGGCCGCCACAGACAATTCTTGTTTCTAATTGGTTGATTTCTAAAAAATCTTCTCTGAAACCGCTTGGGCAAATGAATCAAAACTTGGTAGGAAGCATCCTTGGAAGGTTATCTATAAAGATTGCTCATTTAGTCAGTCCGATCCGTTATTAAACATGGCCGCCACAGGCCATTCTTGTTTTTAATTGGTCGATTTCTAAAATTCTTCTCTAGGTAACTGCTTAGCCAAATGAAGCGAAACTTTGTGGGAAGCACCTATGGTAGATTCTGTATTAAGTTTCCTCAAAGCAGAAAAAAAGTGAGCGACACAGGCTCAGCCCACTGAGCCTCTGGTTTAAATTCTTCTCCAGAAATACTGCGTCTGAAGTCACTACACTTAGCAGAAATGTTCATCTGGGAGTCTTCCAGAATTGATGTTAATTTTCAGAATGATTTTGATATCCAAGATGGCCATCCTGACCTCTGATTGGCCGAAACATTTTAAATTTTTCCCCCAGACTTCTTCACATGAAGTCACTACACTTGGCAGATGTGTTGCTCAATGGGTTCTAAAGAAGTTGTGTTACTTTTGGAGTATTGCAAAATCCAATATGGCCTTTGGTTGATAAGATATATTTTTACTTCTTTTCCAGACTTTGCAGGAAATGTTCCTCTATGGATTCTAAAGTAGTATAGTCAACCATAAACAAAATGTCCATTTTTTTATTTTATTCTATATATTTAGGCTGAAAATCGGCTAATTTATATCTGATGGAATTTCTTGAACAAAGAAAGATAACTCTAGCTGAATCAGTCAGTATCAAAGCCAGAAATCCCTACATTCTTTTTTGTGTAGGTAGATTGATTTACAAAGCAAGCAATTTGATAAATTATTGATGTTTCATTCATCCATAAACATTTTTTTCAAAGTCTATTGCTCACACCATACACAGCATTGCTGTGGAAATTGTAATGCACTGTCACTGGAAGACTGATTGTCCCAAAAACTATTGGCGTAGCCTTTTTTTTTTTTAATTTAGCTTGCCTGTCTAACTGATCATGTGAACTTTGATATCAATTGGCGTCCTTCATTGTCGGTCCCACCGACATGGACTGTCTAATAAAAAAAAATCTCTGAAACAGACTAATTGTCCCAAGAACTATTAGCCTAGCCATTTTTTAATATAAATATCTTGCCTGCCCAAATGATCATGTGAGCTTTGACATCAATTGGCGTCCTTCCGACATGGACTGTCTAATAAAAAAAACAGCGTCTGAAACCACATGTCCAATTAAACTAAAAGTATTCTGAACAATCCTTGGGTTTGTACTTGCAAGAAATTTTCTCCGATTATCTCGCTATAGTTGTCAAACGGCTGTCATTACTCTTAATAGAGGTAAAATACATCTGACAGCTTTGATCTTTATCCAAGATGGCCGCCATTACCAAAAAATAAAGAGCTACGCAGAGTGAAGAATGATACGACTGTAGCCTGTCGACAAGGGAAAGTTGAACATGGTATTTTGCTGGATCCACCGTATTTTGGGCATTTGTCTTTACTACCGTTTTACAATTTCAAGTGTTAAATATGTGAAATTTCGATATTTAGGCCACTTGAAATCCCTCTCCGAAACAAAAAAAAACAACAACATTTTTTATCGTCCATTAATTTCCCACAAAGAAAACTTATGCAAAAAAAAAAAAATGCATTAAAATTGAATAAAGTTCAAAGTTCAAATTTTGTAATTCAGATTATCGATCAAATTTTTTCCGAAGCCGTATGAGAAGACATGTACATCTGTCGACATACTACTTGTATCTGCAGCTATCGGTGCAATCAGTTCAAAGGATCAAAATTGGATGAAAAATAAATATGTATTATATATACTTTCCAAATATGCGAAATTTTGAAATTTGTGTCCCTTATATATCCAATTTCGATACGAATTAGCTTTTTTTGTCCATGGATAACCCATAAAGATGAACATTTTGGACACACACAAAAAATGCATTAAAATCGAATGAAAAGTAAAGTTAAAGTTTGTAATTGAGTTTCGTTGCATGGCCCCTTTCAATTGAGTTTATCTCCGAAACCGTTATTCTACCACAGGCTCTCGGCTCAATAAATTCAAAGAAAAAACATAAAAATTTGACAAAAAATAAAAAGTCTATATATTTCGGAATTTGGGACCCTTTTAGAAATAAAATAACTGTACCAAATTTTTGCTATGACCCATCAATAATCCATTATGATGTTCATTTTGAAAAATAAATTGACTGCATCAAAATTTGATGAAAAATGAAAAAGTTTTTTTTTAATTGAAATTTCCCCTTTTATGTCAAAAACATTAATAGCTACATATTAACGCTATGCATTTTTCAGAAAGGAATTTGCCTATGAAACTCCCTACTCTGAAAAAAAACCTCACCAAAAGATAAAAATAAACTCTCCTTGTAGAAATAACAGAACATCCATCTTTGCACATTGTGCCTCTTGTTTTGAAACGAGTTAGGTTACAATAACCAAGATTACTAACAACCTTTATTCAGTGCCAAGGATCATTGTGTTCAAAATTCTCTACAAAATTCATCATTTCATTTTGATCTGACAAAAACATGGGCACCAGTGAATTCCTGTTTCTTATTGACCAATGTGCAACAAATCGTCTTCTGAAATTACAGTGCCAAAAGAAACCGAACTTTACAAAAATGAAGTTTATAAGGTCCTCTACAAAAAAAAATCCTCATTTCATTTTGATCTGACATAAACGTGGTCACCAGTGAATTCTTGTTTCTTATTGACCAATGCGCAAAAAATCGTCTTCTGAAACTACTGTGCCAATTGGAAGCAAACTTTACAAGAATGAAGTTTATAAGGTCCTCTTCAAAAAAAGTTCTCATCGCATTTACAAAAAACATGAGCACCATAGACAATTCTTGTTCGTGATTGGCCAATATACAAACAAATGTTCTACTCTGAAAGTAAAGTGCCAATTGGAACCAAAATTTGCAGGAATGGTGTGTTTGGAATGTCATCTTTAAAATCCCATTTGTTACAATGTGACAAACAAGGCAGTCATTTGCAATGTTATTCCCAATTGTAACATGTTACTCCCCTTATTTTCTATTAATTTTGGGGGAGAAAAAAAAACATCTTTCAAAATGTGTGAGCCATAGAAAAACAGCTTTAACAAATACAGTTTGATTAAAATTGTAACAAAGCCATGAAAAAAATATTGTTAACAATTTTTCTCTCGCCTGCCGACGAAAGTCACTGAACGTTATAGTACATTGGTTGATTGCTTTTCCGGCTGCGGTGACAGGGACAGGCGAGACATAAATCTATAGGTCTATACTTGTTTATTAGAGAAAGGGTTTAAAATTGTAGCTAAAGAATACTTTAATATCGGGGTTTGTGCTACTCGATCTTTAGTTTTATGTGTAATGTTTTGAAGATCGTTGTTTGTCCATTTACAAGACCTTTTTCTTTTGACCATTGTGTTGTCGGTCCTTCGTCGATCTACGGATTCTGATTACCCCTTTGGAATCTTCAAACTCTTCTTAATACAATTTATCAGGATTTCTCTCTGTAAACTATTCAAATTTAAATTTTATCAGTGAATATCACAAAGTGAGTACTCCAAAATTAGGAGGGGTATATTTAAGGACATCCACAACCACATCCGTCACCACTTGGTCGATTCCGTTCCTTCGTCTGAGAAAAATCGTAACTATCCGGTTTTTCTCGCTATATGTTAATGCAATTCATGTAGAGTTTGATTAGACAACTGGAGTAACATGAGTCTTTACATTCCCCCACCCCAAAATGAACTGAGTTTAACACTAGTACACCGCACAGATGTTGAGTATATATACTCTACGATTATGAAATAAACGTCAGAGAATACCAAAGGGACACTCAACTTTTTAAAATCATGATCTAATTTTTAGCTCACCTGGTCCTTCGGAGCTATTGTCATCACTTTGCGTCCGTCGTTGGCGTCGTCGTCGTACGTTAACTTCAATCTTCTTCTCTGAAACCAATTGACCAATTGAAACCAAACTTGACAGGAATGTTTATTGAGTGATTCTCTATCAGGTTTGTTCATTTGGTTCTGATCTGAAATCCAACATGGCCGCCAGGGCCATAAATATGCATTCTTATTGTCTGAAATTTCAAAGATGTTCTTGTCAGAAACTACATGGCCAATGGAACTGTAACTGGATATGAATGTTCCTTGGATGGTCCTCTACCAAATTTGTAATTTTCATGCCGATCAGAAATCCAAGATGGCCGCCACCGCGGAACATAGTTTAACATAGAACCCTATGGGAAAAACATTTCACATTTTCGTCTTTTTTTCTGAAACCACGCAACATATTTGAACCAAACTTGGCCGAAATGTTCATTAGATGGTCATATACAAGATTTTTGTTTTTGGTACTGATTGGAAATCCAACATGGCTGCCAGGGCTCATAATGTGTTCTGATTGTCCGAAATTTTAAAAATCGTCTTGTTAGAAACCACTAAGCCAATTGAATTGTGACTTTACAGGAAAGATCATTGGGTGATCCTGTACTAAACTTGTGAATCGTTTGCTGATTGGAAATTCAAGATGGCCGCAATGACTCGACTTAGTTTAACATTGGACCCTATGGGAATTTCACATTTTCATCTTTTTTTCTGAAACCACGAGACAGATTTGAACCAAACTTGGCAGAAATGTTCATTAGATGGTCATATCCAAATTTTTGTTTTTGACGCTGATCGGAAAACCAACATGGCTGCCAGGGCCCATAATGTGTTCTGATTGGTCGAAATTTTAAAAATCTTCTTGTTAGAAACCACTAAGCCAATTGAATTGTGACTTTACAGGAATGATCATTGGGTGGTCCTGTACTAAACTTGTGAATCGTTTGCTGATCGGAAATTCAAGATGGCCGCCATGACTCGACATAGTTTTAACATAGGACCCTATGGACAAAATGCTTAAAAGTCTTCTCCTCTGAAACCAACAAGTCAATTTAAAGCAAACATGGCATGCATGGTCCTTAGGTGGTCAACTTTCAAAATTATGTCCTGTGAGCCCGACCTCCATCCAAGATGGCTGCCATGAGTAGACATAGTTTTAACATAGAACCCTATGGGATTTGAATAGTAACTTAGATGTATTCGGCATGCAGACATTCTTAAGAGGACTTAGTTATGTCAGGTGAGCGATACAGGCTCATCTGAGCCTCTAGTTTATTCACTGACAACACCATTACATCCCGGAAAACTAATAAAACAGTGATTTATTTTGATAAATTCAATAGCAAAATTACAGCCAGTGAAATAATCGGCATTAGAGCCACTTTTAGCTGATCTATTTATTAAGCAGACAACAAACATTTGTTAAACTTGTACCATGGTGGTAATTAATCTAACTTGACAGTGTTAAATAAGAGACCGGGATTAATATATATTTATAAATAGGTCTATCAGGTCACGTTTATTTGTGCGTATGTCTTATGTAGCATGCGCAGCAGCAGTAGCAATGCCGTGCATATTTGTTTGGTGCTATCATTTTAGTGAGGATACCAGTGTCAACAAAAGTGTGCATGCTCGACACTAGAGTTATGTATGATATTCTAACCAAACGTTACCCAATTGAGTCATTCTCCGACAACTTTTCCAAATACCGAAATTTGTCAGTATGAAAGCGAATTTTGTCACAAATGATTCATTTTACACCATCCTTGAGACAGAATTAAATGTTTGGTAAAGCTGTTTTATCAGAAATATATTTTTCTACGTCTTTTATTTCTTCAACATAAACAATAAAACCGATATGAATATAAACGAAAGAATTGTTCTGTTGATACAGTCATGTCAGTAGAATTACTTATATAATTTTTCTTATATCTACCAAGAATTGAAAGTGCCACAAGGGGTAAGAAAAGTCAGCGTGAAAAATATTTCGTGAATAAACAACGCTTATATACAATTATATAAGCTACCAATAATTTCAAAGTTGAGATCCGGGATGTATATATTTTTGCTGTATTCTTTAACTATTGCTCAATGGTAAAAAATAACTGAACTGGGTTATTGATGTGCTACTACAATTTCATTTAAGGTTACATATGTTGTATAATTACAAATATAATATACATAAAACATTTTTGAGTTCGTGACGGAAAGGAAAATTTGTGACGGTAAAGAAAACGTATGTGACGGTATTTTTTAAGACATTTTGGTTTATAATAACAACTACCAACATAAATCAAATGCACGAGGTTGAATAACGTAACGGTGCTCAAAGTCATTCTTGATGCTAAATAAAAATTACTCAAAAGTGTTGTTGTCTTTACCGTTACGACTGTAATATGAAATTGTGACGGCAAAGACTGTTACGGTAGAGACAATTCCACATTTCGGTATTGATTCCACCGGTGTATTACAGAAAATATTTCTAAAGGTGAAATATGTGCATTGCTATCGGGAACAACATTTGTTTTTACATGACGTTTAAAATATTGTAGCAGGTGAACTGAGGAACTTCTATTATGTTTGGTAAAGACGTTGAATAAAGATACTAATGCATTCTAATGGAGATACTGGCTTGTTTCTTTGAATCCTGTTGAGAGTCGAACCACGATACCGTTTCTTTACATCGATGAAGTAAAAAGGAAAGCACCAACGTGACTTCGAGTCACCTGTATATTAGACGTCCTTCAATGTTAAATTTTCGTGACGTTAAAGATAGAAATTCGTAGGACACAAATTTCAGAGTAAATAAAGGAAATATTTTACATACAAAATATATAAATCTTTAAGCATATTATTATTCAATGTTTACTGTAATGATTAAGCCTATAAAACATAAAGAAGCACCATTTTTGAAGTTTTAATTCTTTTTTTCTATAAGCATCCCTGTTTTGGGACATTACCGTCACGTGTATTAGTCTATATGTGACGGTAAAAAAGAGAATTTGTAAATCCATTATTTGGCGCCACGGTATGGGCCATTTTCAAAAAAAGTTGCCTTTCCTGTCCACCTATATTAAAAAAATATTTTGATATGAAAGCATGAATTTTTCGTATTTAAACAAAAGTTCGCATTATTTTCGAGTCGGCACATCTAAAATGAATACGATTTACTCCTATTAACCAAAATAAAATAATTTTAAAGCTCATTTTTTGCGCAATTTATGATTGTCCGGGATGAGGGTGTCATGCTTGCATTTGATTTTTCAATGATTTTTAGTATTTTTTCAGATTGGCATAATGAATTATTTGAATCGTTTTTAAATGAATTTTAACAAGAAACTAAAGTCTTGAAGTTATTTTTGTATTTGTTTATAAGAAACAAAATTATACTGGCGTCCACGAAATGCATGTCTATCCTGTTACCGATACAAAATCCACACACCAATTTCTCACTGCAAATACGGAACTCTTCTATGATGACGCCAGACGTACACATCGTCTTCAAAATGGCGACCAGAACGTTAGTACATTAGAAGACATGGGAACAAAATTATAACAAGAAAAGTGAATAAAAATGAGACCGTACTCTTTTAAAATATCTATCATGTTACCAACAAATTTATACCTAAACACGAAATTACATCATTAAAAGGGCCCCTAACTGTTTGGAAACAAAGAACACTAAACCAAAAAAAGCAAACACTGATTTAGTGGGAGCAGTTATTTCATTACAGCATCAATAAACATATAAATTTGTCTATCCTGTTATCCTCATGAATAAAGTAACAGGATATATAGACTGATTTGGTAACAGGATAGACAATTATGTATCTGCGAATCTAATGAAATAGTTGAAAGTGTGTTATGATGTGTACTTTAATTACAAGGTGTGAAACATTTCATACTTCACCAAAAAAGCAAACACCGATTTACTTCACTACAGCATCAATGAACATATAAATTTGTCTATCCTGTTACCATGTAAAGTAACAGGATAGACTGATTTGGTAACAGGATATATGAATGTCCGTTCCTGTTACCATAAACAATATCGTTTTACTAAACTTATATAACAAAGGCACTTCATATTAGATTGATTCAAAAGACAAATATAAACTGAATGTTAGGAAGTGCTGATTTGGTAACAGGATAGACAATTGTGTATCTGCGAACCTAATCAAATAGTTGAAAGTGTGTTATGATATGTACTTTAATTACAAGGTGTGAAACAGTTTCATACTTCACCAACAAAGCAAATGCCGATTTACGAGGAGCAGTTAATTTACTACAGCATCAATAAACATATAATTTGTCTATCCTGTTACTGTCTATGCTGTTACCATGTAAAGTAACAGGATAGACAGATTTGGTAAGAGGACATAGATGTCCATTCATGTTACCGTAAACAATATCGTTTTACTAAACTTATATGTAGCAAAGGCACTTCATATTAGATTGATTCAAAAGACAAATATATACCGAATGTTAGGAAGTGCTGATTTGTATTGCCTGTAGTCGTTTTTACAGCAATCAAAAATATATGTTTAGCCGTTTTTTTCAGGACACAATATTAAGTACATTTTTATTTTGTTACTGCAAAGAAATTAAATATCTTTAAATTGTCTTCTGAAAGACAACTAACATATCTGTAAGAAATAAGTTACATATTTTACACATTTTATCTCTTAATAGTCAAAAGTTCTCTTGACTTTGGTAACAGGATAGACAAAATAATGGGGATAATGTCATTACTCCGACACTCAATACTCCGACAGTCATTACTCCGACAGTCATTACTCCGACACTCAATACTCCGACAGTCATTACTCCGACACTCAATACTGCGACAGTCATTACTCCGACACTCAATACTGCGACAGTCATTACTCCGACACTCAATACTCCGACAGTCATTACTCCGACACTCAATACTCCGACAGTCATTACTCCGACAATCATTACTCCGACTCTTAATACTTCGACAGTGACCGATAGTATTTGCAATTCTGGCGCTTTTAGCAATCCAAATGCAGTTCGGGACTTCCCATTTAACTTGAAAGGGGCATGGTTTTTATCCCGGAGTCAGAAGTGTTTTTTCGTATGCAGCGCTATTGTTTTTAAAGCTTTTCAGCGCGGCCCAACAAAATATTTTTTACAAATGAAAATATTATTTCAAGTAGATCTAATAAAAATGCTTTTTCTCATTAGTTTGTTTCTTCGATTCCCGTCATATTTTCCTCAAAATTCAGGATAACATAAAAACATGGCCTACCTTTTCAAGTTATCAAGTGGTCACATAGTTGAGCGACACCTACCTACCATTGCATCAGATGCGTACGGAATTGGGTTTGTTGAAGAGACCCGTACTACCCGCGACCAATACTGCGGGTGCATTGCACCAGTTTCAGACAGAAATTGCTTCACTCGCATTCGGTCGAACTCATTGGGCTCGTAATTTTGTGTGTGTTTTTTCCCCTTTAGATTGTTGTCTGTGCTCCCCGGTTTTGTATATAAAAGGCCAAGATTGGATTTGGTTTTTTGTTGTTATTATTTTCCTTCACTTCTTTATTGACTCCGCACAGGACATTTGTAAACACACATAAAATTAACAAATGTGCCAAGTTTGGTAGTATTCTGTTGGGTGTTTCTCGAGAAGATGATGAAAATATTGTTTCCCATAGAGTTTCAATAAAATTTTGACCTTCACAAGTGGTCATTTTGAAATTCGTAAATGGCCCAAAAAGTTAAAAACTATCAAAACTTGTTTAGGACCTCCATAGAAACATTCACACCAAATTTCATTAAAATCCGTTTAGTGGTTCTCAAGAAGAAGATTCCTGAAAATGGACCAATCAGAATCTCATGACAGCCATGTTTTTAGACAAATCCGAAACAAAGTAACACAACTAAATAAGACCTTTGGAACAACTGTGCCAAGTTTGGTTAAAACACTGAAAACATAGTTCATCTAAATTTTCGACTATCATCTTTTATTTTCGTCAATGAAATAAATATAATAATCAATTGCACGTCGTGAACATTGAATATATGATCACTCGTGCCGAAACACATTCAGATTAAACTCGTGCGCGTAGCAAGTTCCGCACACTCGTTTAATCTGATGCGTTTTGCGGCACTCGTGATCATATTTTCAATATCCACTCCGTGCAATTATCCTATAGTTGTTTGGAGTTGCGATTATATAGGATATGATGATACAGTCCGGGATGCATGTTCGGAGTATTAATGAGTGTCGGAGTAATGACTGTCGGAGTTATGAGTGTCGGAATAATGACTGTCGGAGTAATGAGACGACCCCAAAATAATGCACCTTCTGTCGAAAATGTGTCAATAATATTTTCATATAATGCAATTAAGATTGCATATTTTAGTATGTTGTTCAAGAAGTAACATTTTGTTTTGTTCGTTTAATAAATATTTTTTTCAACTTTGCAATGTCAAAAGGAGACACCCCCTCCCAGAGAGTGTGCCGGGGGTAGAATAGGCACCAGGTTTCTCCGTCCTAGAGGCAATTAGTCCTCTAAAAGGGGTCAACAACGCGGGGACCCCGGGGTATAGAAATGGGACCGAGAGCTTCTTCGGCTTGAAGGGGCGTCCGTCGGTTGTGCGGGATGTATAAATTGACAACCAACCCGTCCTTCGGATGAGACGTAAATAAAACCGAGGTCCCGTGTTGAGAGATTGCCACCCTCTTCGCACGTTAAAGAACCCAGTGTAACAGCTCATTATGAGCATTATGCTCATGATGAGTGGTCCATAGGAGACCTGTTGCACTGGCAAAATTCTCCGTCCCTACCCATCACCTTTCCTTGTTTCGAGTTCCGTGGCGTTTAAATTATTCTCGTCCTGAATATAGCTGCAAAATTGCTCGCTGGACGTTAAACATCAATCAATCAATCAATCAATCAAAAGGAGACATTTTTTGCTTAAGTAATGTATTTTATAAATCTTTTAATGAAATAAAAACAATTTAACATGAACAACCGACATATCAACTTTTATTTTAATTTAAATTTGCTGTTTTTCTGTAATATTAGTGCGACACAATTGCAGTCTTTACCGTAAAGTTGTCAGAGAATTTCGGTTGTTTCGAATCATGTCAATTCCGACCACTTTCCGTCTTTTTCGTGTCTTGACGTCTGAACAAATTGGCAGGCGACTTCCGGTGTTTACGCTATTACTGTGACAACGTCAGCATATCATAGTTGTAGATGCGGTAAGTAATTGTAATATGGAGACGCCAAGGAAACCGCTGAATAAATACTGGTGTTCGGTACCCCACTATCTGTCTTATATAAGAAATATATACATAAAGGCAGATCGTTTTCCTTTCATGATGCTGACGGCCGCAAATAAAGAAAGAAAACAAATTTAATTTTAAAGAATTATTTGTCTCTGCGTTGAAGTCTTTGATATGGGACGAAGTCCCAACTATGGTAGAAATAACAATTTGTTTCTATATACTAATGCCTAAATTTCCATGCACCGGAAATGACATACAGGAAACAATACATGTACAGCTACAGTGGGTTTCTGCAAAAAATTCGATGCAGTAAAAAATTGCTCTTGTAGGGGCACGAGTATCAAAGTACTAAAAACGACATATTGTATAAATAAAATCAAGAACGGGTACAAGGATGTAGAAAAAAAAATCAAGTTGCAGCTCTCGTGAGAAGTGGAACCTTTTCAAAATATCGCAAGATACTAGATAGAGCGTGAAGTAGTCCTTGACAACCATAAACAAAGATGACCTACAATGTTTATAATTTTTATGATGTATACAACTAATGACGGCTTTTCTCGTGAATAAAGCATCGCACATGAACAACAAAATGTGCAAAATAAAATATAGTACAGTAAAGTTTATTTACCACTTCTGGTTATGAACCATATTCGGTAGCGGATACGAAAACTGTCCGGAGTTTGGTCCCCGATATATTGTTTAAAAAAATTATTGGACTTCATCCCAAGTTAGGTAACACCTATTATCATATTATGGGACGAAGTCCCAACTATGGTAGAAATAGTATTATGGGACGAAGTCCCAACTATGGTAGAAATAGCAATTTTTTTCTATATACTAATGACTAAATTTTCATGCACCGGAAATGACATACCGGAAGTCAATACATGGTTAAATCTGTGCAGAAAATCGTATGCGGACGTTTCGTACCTACATGATACATCGGGACTTGAAAAACGACGGAAGATTTGGGTCTGGGTCCCCCTATTTGTCCCCTCTTTTAAGAAAATCTGGATCCACCCTCGGTCTACTTTGAAAAAATATTATAGGTCCATATATCCGAGTTAATATTGTTTAAAAAAAATACTGGACTTCGTCCCAAGTTAGGTAACACCCATTAGCATTATCATATTACAAATAAAATAATTTAATTGATATCTGTCTTTTACAGAAAATGCTAAGACATTTTTAACTTGAGAATCGAACGTTAAAACGGCACATATCGATTGGAGTTTTTGTTGTGTACATTGACAGCGGAAGCTCAGGTCCAGCAGTTCCATCGAAATCACGTGATCTGGCAGACGAAAATAACAAAATGTTGACGGAATGGAAATGATTCGAAACAACCGAATTGACATGATTCGAAACAACCGAATTCGTGGCATGTTTTCATTGTTTTTGATTTGACGTTTAAGACTTTGTATCATCTGATAAATTATAAGAGTACAAATACTATACATCGGTTCTGGTAAAAGTACAGATAAATATTTCGACTGATAAATGACAATTCTAATGTAGTTGTTTAAATATTCTTGGTTGGTTTGTGATTGGATAATGCTGTAATTTTCAAGGTATCCATTCCACGGTTGAAATATCATGAGATATTTTTAGATTTTTAGCCGATTACCGCTTACGTCATCTTGTCAATAATGTAGCAATGCACATCTATGCACATGATTACATTAGAATGGAGATAACTGTATTGTTTTTGAAAATTTCACGTCATCAATTGTCGATTTAATGGTCGCAAATATCCGTTTGCTGGCTCCGCTTTGGCATCGCCAGTGAACTCAATTTGCGACCATTAAATCTCCAAATAATGCCGTGAAATTTTCAAATACAATATATCTCCTAAACAGTACAGATAAAGAGAGAAGTTCAACGGATTCACCCGAAGTTTGCCGATTACGACATCCACGAATTACAACTTCCGGCGGAAGCACGTGTGTTTCACAAATACTGAAATTGACAGAGCACGGTTTGTACTGAAGTAAAAACTGAATTAGAATAAAGATGAAGTTATCAATTGTCGAAGATATTGTGGCGAACACTGAAAATCACAAGCAAGAGAAGAAGAAAAAGGTTACTAATTCGTTGAAACATTAACTGGTTTAATATTATGGTTTATTCTTATTTATTTATGTTTCCATGACCATGTGCCGTGGCATGTGATGTGGCATGAACGTGATCTGGGAAATCAAAGATTCACTTTTTCTGTAAATTTTTATAGGAGTGAACTAAAAGAGCTATAAATGTTATTGGTCAATTAGTGAACTTCAGAGATATGCATGTTTGATTGATAATGTTTTTAAATGTGGTCACGGTTAGAAAAAAAAACGAATTTATTGCATTGCCATGCTCTTTTCAAGTCTTTTAGTTTTACTACATTGTATATTGACACATGGCCATTTTGGAAAAACACATGGTACTCCAATCACAGGTACTCGGGGGAAACAGAATATCCCCTACAAATGCTTGCTGGACGTTAAACACCAATCAATCAATCAATCCCCTACGAAAGATTTGTGTCAGAGCCTACTGTTTTCATTTTAGATCATATAAGGGTTTGTTAAGATTTTTTTAAAAAGACTCTTAAAAACCATGTTTTTAGAGTTGTCAGTCGAGGGATTAAAAAAATCGTAACAAGCCCCCGTGTTTAGTTATAAGTTAATATGATCTATATCACAAAATTCCCTTTCTGTATCAAACAAATCCATATTCGATTTATATGTCTCGAGGGATTTAGCCTCTTGTATTTGAAGGAGGTTTCTCATAGTGTCCCCTTGGGAAATCCCATCTATATTTTGATAAAAACCTTTATCTATTGATTTGGTGTTTAATGTCACTCAGCAATATTTCAGCTATTTCATGGCGACCAGTTTTAGTGGTGGAAGAAGCTGGAGATAACCACCGACCATGGGCAAGCAGCTAGTAAACTTTATCACTTGCGGCTGCGAGTCGAGTGCACCGTTTTTTGTAATTTAAAAAGTCGGGCGCAAACCCACACCATATTGGTGATAGGCTTGTATGAGTTGTTATGTAATCCAACTACCTAACTCATTGAGCCACCCGGGCCCTCCTTTATCTATTGAAAAATAATCATGAATCCATCATTTATAAATCTGTACAAATTAATTTGCTTTCTAGCCATCTAATGTGACTTATTCCAAGAATTTTATCCAAATCAGTGTAATATCCGTGTTATTCCGGGAACTCACCATACATAATCGCACACTGACTATTACGTTTCGTTGCTACATCATTATTGTATATTGATTTATGTCAGCCATTATTAAAAGTACTGTCGAAATCTCTGTGTCTCCTACGATGTTTCATTGGCGACGAGGATAAAACTGATGTTCCAAACAGAAGAAATTGAAGATCGGAAGTGATATAGAAAACGAAATCAGACTAGGAACAAAATAACTAAGAACCAAAAGACGAAAATGGACAGAGGTGAACCGCAACGCATCACAGTCATAATTTGGAAACAAGAAATCTAAGAACATTGCCATTTGTACAAAATGAAGACCTGCTATCGACAGGAAAGCAGTGGGAAAAATTAATAAAAGAAAATGAAAGGTGTTATGTTATTTGTGATTGAAAGTCTTTACACAGTCTCTGGTATTATCACATTACTAGTCCTTGATTTTGCACACAGTTTCTCGTTTGCTTGTATTCTGTTCTTAGCAGATCCTCTCTCCAGTCCTCCCCCTCCCGTGCCTGTCTTGCGGGAGGCCCATAATCTTCATCCTCTGCCCCCTCCCGCGCCTGTCTTGCGGGGGGCCCATTTTCATCATCTTCTTGTACGAGTGCATTTGCTAGTTTAAGCTTGCTAGCATCTCTGTGTATCTCTCCCATCTGACACTCTTCTAGCTCCAACAGTGGATCCATTTATTACGAATATATTGTAGAATGCTGGTTCATATGCTGTTGACCATTTGTCTCTCTTATTTTGTTCTAACAGTACGTAATCTTCAATTTTAAAGTCATGTTTTCTAGTGTTCCTGTTCTCAGCTTTGTGTTTGATTTTCTCCTTGTAACATTTGTCTCTCTCATTTATTTCCTTTCCCTCGGTTATTTCTCTGTCATTGTGTTTCCTCTGTATGTATCCGAGTTTTGTGCGAACTTGTCTTTTCATAAGTGCTTCGTAAGGTGATATGTCTGTACCGGGATGTGGTGTGGAACGATACCCTATAAGCATTTCCTGTATGGCTGTTGCACTATCCTTATTTTGTAAATTAGCAAATTGTTCAGTTTTGTTAAGTACTTTCATGAATACCTCGGCTTCTCCATTTGCTCTCGGATGTCATGGTGTAATCTTATGATGTTCAAAACCTTCTTCTATGGCAAAGTTTGCAAAATCTATGGAATTGAACGGTGGTCCATTATCACTTTCTAACCTCCTTGGTATGCCGTGTGTTGCGAAAATCTTCTTAAATTTCTCCTTTGTTTGTTTACATGCTGTTGTGTGTAGTTTTTCCACCTCGGGATATCTTGTTCTTTTGTCTATTACTACTAGGTTGTAGTGGCCATCCGGATACGGTCCTCCAAAATCTACAGAGACGACCTCCCACAGATTTTCTGGTATTTCTGTCATTTTCAAGGGTTCCTGTCTTTGCTGTTTTGTTGTTACTTGACATTCGAAACATTGTTTTATCATCTCTTCAACAATATACTTCATTGTTGGGAACCAGTATTTCTCTCTCAACATCTGCTTAGTTTTAGTCATTCCAAGGTGACCCATGTTGTGTGTGGCTTTGATCACTCTATCTTGTAACGTTCTCGGAACAATAATTTGATTCAGTCTGAATATGAGTCCCTCTGCTACATAAAGTTCATTTCTGATGTGGTAATATGGTGAAATATCCTTGTCTTTCTTATTCCTTTCCCAATCACTTTTCAATATACACTCTTTTAATTTTAGCAATTGTTCATCTTTGTTTGTTTCTTCTTGTGTAATCGTTCCAGTACAACAGTATGTTCATTATGAATGACAGCTTTGATCACCCTTTCCGTTCCATCGTTTTCATACACCTTTCATTTTCTTTTATTTATTTTTCTAATCTCGTTCTTTTCTTTTCTTTTTTTAAAGTTAAGGAGGAATGTAATATCCGTGTTATTCCGGGAACTCACCATGCACACAATCGCACACTGACTATTACGTTTCGTTGCTACATCATTATTGTAAATTGATTTATGTCGGCCATTATTAAAAGTACTGTCGAAATCTCTGTGTCTCCTACGATGTTTCAATCAGTATCACTCAGACTGTTTCAATTTGACCTTGATCAACAGAAGTAGCAATTTAAAAATATAGAACATTTGTTATTCTCTTTCTGTTTGCTTTCACTGTAGACAGTTCGTAGTTGTCTAATAGACAGAGACCAGACATACACAGGGATTGAAATTAGTTCAAATTTTTGTCTAGACTACAGGGCTAGGAAGAAACAATAATCCCTAGACCTGGATTTGATGTTTTGTTATTATAGTTAAAACAGAAAAAAACTTGCCATTTCAATCTGATGTTAACTAAATCAGTGTACTCCTTTTAATATCAGAAAACATAATAGTGAGATGGTTTTGTTTTTGTGTACATAGCATGATGGAATTTTCTGCCTGAGATTGACCTGTTGGGAGAGATTTTGCAGAGTAAATATCAGTTGCTTTCTGATGGCCTTTTGTTTTTTCATGCCAGTCAAGGGTATCCTTCTTAAAATTATTGGTCCCCGATATAAATTTGCCGTCAGCATTACCACGTCCGTACGCTTTACAAAACTTGCAAAACATTAAGTCATTTTCATGTTGTAACCATTTATATACGGTTAACCAATGTTCCTGGAATGTTCGACGCCGCTTTGTTTTATCGTAAACTTTATTTTGTTCCCTTATGTCATCTGCTGTCCGTTTTTGGGGCGTTGGTTTAGAAACCCCTTCATTGTGTCTCCACATTTTGACATTGATCAATATCATATAACTTCGCACATATGAAATTATCGATCTCGTAATTTAAAGCGTTTTGGTAATACGGTGATACAAATAATTATAAAAAAAATCATACCGGACACCGACAGATTTCCGGACAGCATAACTTCCGGTAAAATTGTCTAGATTGACGGACCGGTAAGATACAAGTTATTGCTAGACCGTGACTGATTTTACTAGACACGGGCTAGCGGACCAATAGTAATTTCGAACCCTGCATACATTAATTATAGACCAGGAACCAGACTTTGAAACAAAAATTAGGGGGGATTATCCTGTACCTGAGTGTCTGTTAACTATTTGAAGTTATTAGACATTAATTAAATACTTTTTACTGTACTTAAAATTAAACCCCAGGGCCTTGTTGACAGTCCATGTATGTTACTATTCAAGCTGTGAAACCATTATGGATGTGGGGTTGGTTGTGACCATTTGAAAAACTTTTGGGACAGCCACCTCAACTTGAGTCACTCATTTGGTTAAAGATTTCAATGTGTGATGGTTAGGGTGCAGGCATCGACATTTCCGCTAGTCCGATCGCCCGAGGCGACTAAAACTGGCTGGGGACGACTTAAATTTGCTGTATAAGTAGTCCGCCGGACTAGTAAAATTTTGATACTTAAATGATTAACAATGGTCATAAGAATAGGCGCCATATATGCATGCAGTTTTCAGTCGTGCCGTCGTTCGAGAATTACTTTTATTAACGTCTTTTCCATTCTAATTTTAAACTCTATAATTAGAAATAAGATTTTTGTTTGACTGTTTGAGGAATCGTGATTTGCCGGTATGGTTTTTGGATGTTACAATAAATTAAATTTAAAAGCAACGTGGTATAACGTAACTTTTGTGAAAAAGTTTCGTTTTTTTGAAGAGCACTACCAAAATGATACATCGAATTCCACTTAATTTTAGGTATTGCAATTAGATATTGGAAGATATGAACGAAATGGACATTTTTGACCGACGATTAGAGAAACTATGTTATTAACGGCCATTGTAATATTTTCGGTCGACACTTGTAGTCAATTTTAAAATGGCGTCTGCATTTCCCGTAGTTTTTTCCAAATGAAATAGAGAAATTTCTTACAAATTACGCTGGTCCATCAACGAAAAAGTGTAAAACTGACAAGAAAATGATTATGAATTTGATGAGAATTACTACTCTAATAATGAAACCGAAAATAGGGACTATTTGAAGGACAGACAAAGAAAAATGTACTCTAAATTTGTTGACAGTTTAAATCTTTACTCGTATGCAGACGGGTTTGATGATAGTGACAATAATATGAATGATAATGATTTCAGTGACTATAACAGTGATTAAATCAGTCAAATGTTTTTTTTTCTTTAATTTGAATAAATGTTTATGTTCTAATCAACAAACTTTTTAACACATGCATCTTTGTAGTCCAAGCACAGGCGCTTGTGTAGAGTCAAAAATATGCTCGCTATGTACCTAAAATACCACAAGGCCAGACTCACTCCTACTACCCCTGTCACTTCAACCGCTATTTCCCCTGTCAAAATGTCGATAGGACACAAATCGCCTACTGATTTGCGTAGTGAAATGATTTTTCTTCAAGGAAAATCCGTTTTTTATATCTTCCTACCTTCTACACCCCCATACTGACAGATAATCCTCCGATTTTGTTGATACACGACATATCGTAGGCTGCAAAAGCGAAAGTATGTTTTTCCGCCTTTCGGTCGTTCTCAGGTTTTATTATTGCTTTACGAAACATACATGAGAAGTTCATATTTTGGTGCCTTGTAATTTGAATTTGGAATTTCTAGTGTTTAGTATTTATATAAGATAAAACCCGAGTACGAACGAAAGGCGGAAAGACGTCACGCGACCTACTTTCGCTTTTGCAGCCTATGATATGTAGTGTATCAACAAAATCGGAAGATTATCTGTCAGTATGGGGGTGTAGAAAGTAGGAAGATATAAAAAACGGATTTTCCTTGAAGAAAAATCATTTCACTATGCAAATCAGTAGGCGATTTGTGTTCTATCGACATTTTGACAGGGGAAATAGCGGTTGAAGTGACAGGGGTAGTAGGAGTGAGTCCGGCCTTGTGGTATTTTAGGTACATAGCGAGCATATTTTTGACTCTACACAAGCGCCTGTGGTCCAAGTTTAAATGCTGCTTCTTGGCAGTTGAAATGGCAAACACAAACAAACTAACTTTCGAAGCAGTTTAATACAATAACAACAAGTTATATATGATAATATACATGTATACATATCAAATATAAAACAATTCTATAAAAATTGATATCATTTTTGTTGACACACATGTCATCATCGTCATGTAGACCTCATGAGTTTCGAAACTCAGTCCAGTCATTCAAATTATTGAAAGGATAACTATTTTAGGTCTTCATAAAATTGGGGGACTACTAAAAATTCATGGGGACTACCAAATATTTTGTAGCCACTAGTCCTTGGACTACTGCAAGAAAAAAACAGGTGTCAATCCCTGGGGTGAGGTGTAGCATTGATATTAATCATTTTATTCTGCAGGCTTCCATAGTTAATTACATTTGAGTTTTTATATTTCACATCCTTAAAAGGGATAAATGTTAATTGTTCTTAACTCCATCTTTTGTTATGCCATCTTAGCTATGCGATACTACAAGAAAAATATAGATATATAGAATCGACTTTGGATAGAGCTTAACTTTCCACATGCTTATCTGAAAATTATGAGACAGATTTTGCAAAATTGTCGGAAGTCGATTCAGTATTTTGATATTTAAATTTAGTATATGATTATTTTGTTTCACTTATAAATAGGTTGACCTTAATGATATATAGACTGATCAATTGATCTATAAAATGTCATGTAATGTAACTATAATTAATGTTGTTTTGTAGAAGTCAAAAAAAGAAAAAAAGGCAAAGAAAGAGAGAAATGGTCAGTCATCAGAATGTTTAGATCAAACAGAAGATGTACAGACTCCTTCAGAATCTTCAAATGTTCAAACAAATGGACACACAGAGAAGGAATTGACACCAGAAGAAAGGGATGGAGCATTGAGTAAATTTGATATATCAGAAGATACCACGAAAAAATTGACAGGTAAAATATCCTGTTAAGTTACTAAAGTAATACCAGAATGTGTGTCTTAATAAATACTAATTTTCTAAGAATGTTTCATTCTGAGATTTTGACAGATTTCTGGATTTAGTATACTGGTACGGTTTGTTCTTTTGAAGATTGTATATCCAGTGTTCCAGCTAGGAATTGAAAATGGAGGGGCACGACTGGGAAAAGGGCACTTCAGCGCGTCAAAAACTATGAAAA
Source organism: Gigantidas platifrons (assembly GCA_002080005.1). NCBI lineage: Eukaryota > Metazoa > Mollusca > Bivalvia > Mytilida > Modiolidae > Gigantidas > Gigantidas platifrons. The sequence goes on along the minus strand of MJUT01028675.1, from coordinate 822,758 downwards.
AGGGCAATATAAATGTAGTTATTTTCAGTTAATTACTATTAAAAATGTTTTTCAGCACTACATTTTCAGCTCTTTGCATCAATGCATCTACATGACTCATTGTTTATATATATTTTATTGCACATGTACAGAAATGCAGTTAAAATCTAGCTGAAGATCAATAAAAATACATGTGCTAAAAATAATATAGTGTTATGAATGTTTCAGATACAATTTTAACTAAAATAAAAGTCACACTATGTTTACAAGTCTTCTGTTTTTGTGTTTAAAAAAGGCATGTACATGTACACTCTCATCAATGATGGAATTAAAAAATGTCTGATCACAGTTGTACTTCATGTTCAAAATTTTGGAAAGTGTCTCAGTTAACAGTTTTAATGTTAGCTCTGTGGCTGGTTTTGATTAAGGCAACTTGAGAGGAAATTCTCTCAACTTCTGCAGTGCTCAAAGGCTGTATGACAGCAATGCTGTACAATTTACTCATCAAATTGACAAAAAATATTTTATTTTGATTTGCATTAGAAATTTTCCATAACTTTATTAATTATTTATAAATTATTTTCAAGTGACTGAAGTGTTTTTAGTAGATCACTAGGTACAGAACGTGGATATTGAATTGGCTCTGACCTGACTGTTGTATAGTCATAATATAGCTTTTTTTTCTTCTTCTTTTTTTTGCATGCTATGTATGATAGTATATTTGTATTTTGCCTCCAATCATTGTAATCATTGTATTTGATTTTTTTGCCCTTTATGGGCCCATTAATTTGGTAATAAAAATTATTAATATTATTATTAAAAGCCTAAAAGGTATGTGTGAGATTTTAATAATTTTTAATAAATGTTTAAATGTTCGTGTTGTCCATCTGTCCATTTCGTAATTTACACGTTTATCTGCCAGTCTCGTTCAGCTTGTCTCCCGTGGTTTGTTTGTCAATGAATCGCGATTTTCGATCTCCGTCGTACAAAATGTACATATTTTTCTTCCTTGTTTTTTGTTTATTTGTATTTTTAGAAATGCCGCTTAGATGTGTAAAAATAGTAACAAAATCGGAATGTACAGAATCATAATTTTAAGCAAGGATTTATATAGTTCTACTATATAAATCCTTGTTTTAAGTTATATGTACCTTGAACGTTGTTCATTGCCAGAAGAAGAAAAAAGATGAAATTGGTGTACATGTTTTGGCAATTTTCTTCTTTTCACCTTCAAGCTGAGACAACCTTCTCTTCTTGGATTGCATGTTTGCATGTCTACGTTTGTCATGAGTATGAAAAATCTTAAAATAATGTGAGTTAATTATTTCATGAAATATTGTTTAACGAGCAAAGTTCATAAAAAAAAGAAATTTAGGAACCTTAATCCAGATCTTTGATCGATTTTTTTTATAATGACCTAAGGACATATTTTGGATTACCGAAGTCATAAACTGATCACTTGGTCAGGGCAGGAAATTACTAATTAGCTGACAACAGGTGATTGTTGTTAAAAGCATTACACCTGCCACGCTTAAACACCTGTACAATTTAATTAGAAATTAATTGGACAAGTTTTGAGACAATGGACACCACGAGTGGACAACACAAGTGCACACGTTTGGGATTCATGTACAGCATGAAAAGCCAAAAGGGCAGAGGGGTGCAAGGGAAGGGTAGAAAGGGCAGAGGGGCGCAAGGGATGGCTAAAAAGGGCAGAGGGGCGTAAAATTTCGGAGGCAGGGTGCAGCGCCCCTCTATTTTGGTCTAGCTGGAACACTGATATCGTATGACAGTGGCTATACATTAGTGAATGGAGATAGATCATAGATAGATCTTAGAGGTAATGCACACCTAAAGCACGAATAAAGCCACACTCTCCCATCAAATCTACTGATATTTATGTAGTAATTCCATTTTAATTAAAGGTACGTTTTTGGGCCTTCATAAAGTATGTAAAAACATTGTAATACATTTTGATCATTTTCTTTTTCACAGAACGTGGTGTGACCTTTTTATTCCCAATCCAAGCCAAGACATATCACATGGTATATGAAGGGAAAAACCTAGTCGCTCAAGCAAGTAAGTACATGTGCTCTTTATTTGTTACTTCTCATCTTAGATGTGTTCATTTGTCATTGAAATCTAGACTTTAGATTTGATTATTTGTCCATTACTGAATGAATTAGAGCTTAATTTTTCTTTTTCTTTTTTTATCTACAATTACAAAAAAGGTTCACGAAATGCCACAATTACAAAACACTACAATGCTCTCTATCACTTCAATTTATGGGTTTAGAAATGGCAAACTATCTAGTTTTTATTTAGCATGGCCAAATTCAACATCATCAGTTTTATTGTCAACATTTTAAGAGACACCTTTAAATCAGTTATTATCAACCACTAACTTTTCTCTGGGCTCGCTCCCAGCTTTGTAAATTACAAAAAGGGTGTACTCGACTCGCAGCCGCAAGTGATAAAGTTTACCAGTTGCTTACTAATGGTCGGTGGTTCTCTCCGGGTACTCCGGCTTCTTCCACCACTAAAACTGGTCTCCATGATATAGCTGAAATATTGCTGAAAGTAGCGTTAAGCACCAAAAACCAATCAATCAACTAACTTTTCTCTCTGTTAGATTTTGTTGACCAGGGATACAAATTTAAGAGGAGGCCTAGTATCCCAAGACCACTAAAATTTGGACTGGGCCCTTGTGAACATTTTCAAATAGTAGCCCAGATGGCTACTGAAATATTGAATATTTCATCTGCAAAATAAGTTGCTGGGATACTAATTTTGTTATTTTAGGTAGCCCTTCTGTCAAGTTCTGTCTCTGTTGACATTATTTAATTGTGCATTAATAATAAAAAAAATCATGAAAGAATAATGATTATTAGAAGAAATAAATGCTTTATTTTTCTTTGTAGGAACTGGAACAGGGAAAACAGTGAGTCATTTATTTTATTTCATACAATGATTGAAGTGATCAATTTTTAGTGTGTGGACATTATGTCAGTTTTGTTCTTATAAATACCTCTACCCACAAATGAATATATATTAAAACAAAAATGTTTATAGTATAAAATATGGATGTTTGTTTTGTGTTTGGTTCAAAACACAACACTGAAGTGGGATTGTGTATATACTATACACCGGGTTTTAGCAACTTCTTAAAACAAATAACAGTGCTCGAAATTAACGGTGGTCCGATGGCCCGCGTCTAGTGATTTTTTGTCTGGCCAGTGGAAATTTCAAAACCACAAGTCCAATACGATATTTTCTAGTCATTTCCATTCCGGCAGAAACTCCGGTTTTTTCGTTTATTGATCACGTGATTTGACGTAAACTGCAGGCATCATTACTTCCGGTTTGGGTAGCAACGCCTGACGTGAATGTAAATACAACGTCGTTCGCGTTATTTACGGTAAAAATGGAAAGGCCCAAGCTTTCCAAGGACTGGTGCTGTGTTCCTCGGTGTAAATCTGATGGAAGGAAGCGTGGGAAGTATGCATACTATAGCATATCCGTTGTCTTTTTTTGTACAGCTTGAGGCGATCATCATTCCAATCTCATTTTTTTAATAAATCATGAAATATATTATAAGTATATCACACTGTTCAATATTAGGCAACAGTTTTAAATCCGACGACCATATCGGCACTTGTCCGATCTCACACACAACCTGTTTTACACCGTTCTCCGTTATTGTTCTCCTGTTTATTTGTGAAAGTTCGTAGTCATTTGTTGACGTTATTTTCTCTAGATCTAATTCTTGGGCAAGTTCAAATAACTTGACTAATTCATGTTTTCTATACAAATGACATGTTATGCCTCTATGCTGTAGATATTCCTTTAGGCCGGGAACCTGCCATCGGAATAAATCTACTTGAATATCATGATAATAATGATAAACGTAATCTGCTGACAAACCGGAAGTTTAGATGCCTGTTGTTTGGTTGCTACGATACGCCAATCGTACCTCCAATTTGAAAACCGCTTTAACCCGAAAATACCGTATTGGCTTGTGGAATATTTTTCATAAAAAATTAATTATCACATCAATTGTTGAATTCTTGCATTCAAATCGAACAATTGCTCCCTTCAACCACGACAAAGTTGACGGGATATTCCCTGTTTTAAAAATAACTTTACCTCAGAATCGTAAATAGCAGTTTGCACATGCGGTAAATAGATATGTTTTCACCCCAATATCTTTTCATCCTTGTGTAAAATTCGGACCGGAACAAAGCTGACATTAAAAAAAAAAGTTACCGATTACAAATTACGTTCAAACACGAACTAGTGTAATCTTCAGTAATATAAGTATGATCATTATGTATTATGAATATATGACTACACAATATTTTGTGCGATTTTTTTTTTTTATCCATTTATAACCCAAGGTCGAATCATTTTGGGGCGTACTGTCTTGTTGCTTAACTCCTTCCATATTGTTTTTAAAACTTTCGGTATAAAAAAATAAAAACCTATGGCTAATTTATTTAATATTTTGACGGGGCCCTACCGCGGTTGTTCACAGAAATGAAAGTGTGGTGAAAAACATATCTAAAAGGGGGTACGAGGAGATAAGGGATAGAAAATTACTAGAAATCTGGAAAAAGAACCCGGACATGGCTCAAATACGAATATGTCAAAACGCCGGCCCCACTTTTTCCCAAAATAATTTAACTTTTGTGGTTCAAATGTTAATAAATGTAAAAAAAAACAAAAAAAAAACACACAAGCCAAGGTATTGTGAAAAAGAAAAGGACAAAACCAAGAAAAGGAATTTGAGAAGTTTAAGCTTTGGGATTTGATAACAATGGCTTGGTAAAGCCTTACTGGAAAGTATATTTATAATTTACAACATGATTCTGGCATGATAACATAATCCATTTACCATGGAAAGTGAATGTTGTATCAGTTGCAATAAAGTAGTTAAAACAAGACAGTATATAAATTTACCAGACAAATCTTGAGTTACAAGACATCACACATGATATCATCATTTGAGTAGAATTTGTTTTATTAAACATGCCATTTTGGCAAACAAAATTGGGAACGTTTTGGTAAAATATTTTATATTCTGAAAAAAGGTGGGGTTCATTTGACCTGCTTCCCTCAAATACGACGAAGGCTGAGACGTAATGATTTTACATGTACCAGTATATGACATGAGGCCAAGTGAAGATGAAAAAAGGGGAGGGGTGGAGTGATGAGGAGTACGAACTGCAGGAGCTCTAAACAGAGAGAATCATTCTTTTTTTTTTTTTATTCAAGAGAATACACATGTGATATCATGATGCTTTTCATTACTTTCTTTCAATCTATGTCAGATTTGGTCAATTTACTTTCGGGCCAGTAAAGTTCTCATAAGTACTGGCCCGAATGGCTTGTAAGTTCCAAATCCCAAAGTCACTGACTGAAATTATACCAAGCTAGAAAGTAACCAGTATTGGGGAAAGTCTCAGCATTTTTGAGATTCTGATAGGGTTTGGAGTGTGTTTTGAATACTTCCTGCTTTAAAGATGTAACATTTTAAGTATGAAAATTTAGAAATCTAATTTGATGTGTTTGGTGTTGTGTTTATATATTCACGTAAGAGTCCTCATCCATGTTATTGTGCTTATGTTTACCATTATCAGCTGTTGTTTATCAGTAACTCCCAGCCCACTTTACTATAAATAATGACATTTCAATGCACAAGTCTCCCGATCAGGCTGATCGGATGTTACGTCTTTATGCTTACCTGACTGTCTCCGAATCCAAACTAGACGGCAAAATCGTTGATTGTCATCATATATGGCAAATGTCTTAATTTTCATTGGATTAGGTAATATCATGACTTGGTTATTTTTCAAATTTGAAATTTCACTGTAGATTGAATGCTTGACAAGATTCAGTATCAATAAAGAACAAGTTATAAATGATGAAATGTTCAATCAGAAAAAGAACCATGTTGAATTTGAATTAATATGGATCGATAGGACTGATATAACTTGTTCAGTGTTACAGTCAATTTAATGGTGATTTGTTCAGTGTTAGTCAATTTAATGATAACTTGTTCAGTGTTACATTCAATTGAATGATAACCTGTTCAGTGTTTCAGTCAATTAAATGGTGACTTGTTCAATGTTAGTCAATTTAATGGTGACTTGTTGACAGTGTTAGTCAATTTATTGGTGACTTCTTCAGTGTTAGTCAATTTATTGGTGACTTCTTCAGTGTTAGTCAATTTATTGGTGACTTCTTCAGTGTTAGTCAATTTAATGATAACTTGTTCAGTGTTACAGTTAATTTAATGGTGACTTCTTCAGTGTTACAGTCAATTTAATGGTGACTTGTTCAGTGTTAGTCAATTTAATGATAACTTGTTCAGTGTTACAGTTAATTTAATGGTGACTTGTTCAGTGTTACAG
>MJUT01028675.1:770269-792107 GCA_002080005.1 Gigantidas platifrons | reverse complement strand
ATTTTTACCAAAAATATAGATTGTTGAACTTAGTCTTTTTTTGGTGAATTTGGCTAAAAGGGTACATGGTTTGTCTGTGCAACTCCTCCTACAGTATGCTAGGAAGTTTTTATATTGTAGATTGTTTGTACATATATCAAAGATGTGCATGTGGTAAGGATTTTGATTTTTGTGCATTTTTACTAAAAATATAGATTGTTGAACTGAGCCATTTTTGTGTGAATATGGCAAAAAGGGTACATGGGTTTGTCTTCGCAACTCCTCCTACAGTTTGTAAGTTAGGAAGTTTTTACATTGCAGAACATTTGTACTCGTATCAAAGATGTGCATGTTGTAAGGATTTTGATTTTCATGAATTTTACCAAAAAAATATAGATTGTTGAACTTAGTTATTTTTTTTTATTTGTGAATTTGGCTGAAAGGGTACATGGTTTGTCCGTGCAACTCCTAGTTTTTATGCTATGACGTTTTTATTTTTGTTGAATGTGATTAAATATTATAATTTGACAAATAATATATTTTCCGTGTAGACTTAGTTTTCAATAATCTTGGACACAGTCAGAGTGAAGCGGGGGGTATTAGTCCCGCTATGCGGACAGTTCTAGTTTTTTTCCCTCAAGTTGTTAAATTTTAACAGACTTATTCTTATATTTTTAGATTGTTTTTTTAGTTTAGTTTAGTTTTTTATATAATAAATTTCACTTTTCAGACCTGCATTACTATGTGAAATATTACATGTTATATATAATTAAAATGTAATGAAAATGAAGTAAAATATATTTAGTTAAGAAGAAAAATTGAAATGGTAAATTTAATGAGAAATGAAATAATGTATATTTTTTGGTAATTAAAAAAAACCATATACATGTATAAATGAAGAAAAATTGAAATGAAGAAAATGACAAATTTATAAATAGTACCCATCTCCACCAGTATCACCTGTGGTTCCAATATACAACATGAAATGACTAATTACCTATATGTACAGGTAAAACCATCACTCACAGGTGACTTACCTTTGTATTTCATAAATTATAAGTATAATATTTTCAGATGAATGTTTTCACTGAGAATAAGATTGGAAAATTATGCACAGAATAAAATAAAAGGTTAGGGTTTATATGTATAAATTAATTACATTAAGAAAAATAAATCATTTGAAACAAATTTCATGTAATTATTTTTTTTAATCTGTTAAAAATTTTCAAAGTAATGTTCAGAATCTGTTCAGACTTTTAAGTAATGTTCAGACTCTGTTCAGACTTTTCAGCAATTTTGAGTAATTTTCAGACTCTGTTCATACTTTCTAGCACAAAAACTGGTCCGTTCAGACTTTCTTGACTTTGTAGTGTGTGTTGAAATAAACTTGTCATAGTAACACTTTTCACAAAAATTAGCCTAATAAAGCTATTAAGCAACGCCCCTTACCGGAACTATGAGGTATCAATGGGGTTTCCATTATCTTTTTTTTGTTGTTGCAAATTTGATTGCAGGATAAATACAATACTGGTGTAATGACGGTAAATACACCAATTTTGTATACTTGTATAAAAACAGCACCTTTGTCATGTTTTGATCTAAAGAGTGTTGGGACTCTTTAAAGAGGCATACTTCCATTACTCTAGATCCTGTTTTTGGTCAAAATTCAATTATTGATAAATCAAAGACCTACGATTTTGACAAGGGTAAAAAAAATGAGGTCAAGATCATGTCCTAGTGTTTTTTAACACAAACTTGTACTGTATGCTTAACACATTAAGAATCTTATTAATCCTCAATCCCATAACTCCATAGGCTTGTTCTTAGCCTAAATTATATAGTATATAATGGTATATAAAAGAAGGTAAGGGCCAGGGAAGTTTTCCACTAACAACTATGACTTAGTCTATGCACAGAGATTCCGGATGTGACAGAATGTATTTATTTAGCTGAAGACTTGATTATGTGTCATGACAATTCATATCACTCTACATCAAAGAATGATTATTTAGGACAATCATAGGTATATATTTTATGAATTGAGACATTTTCTAGATTTCCTTTAAAGGCATACACGTGTTCAAAACTGATTTTTTTGGTATATATCAAAAGTTGCCAATATTCAATGTTTCATACTTATAAATAAGATGTTCTGAACAAGAAGCCAGCTTTAAAAAATATGTTATAATGTCGTAATTAGGGAAAAGAATTTGACTGTCTGTCGGTGGAATCTCCATTAACACACCTAATTATAAGTCGGTTTCTTTTCCGAAGTGGGCCGAATACTAATAACTGCTATAAATAACCAGAAAGCATGCTTTTCATGTAAATTCGTTAGATCTATGTTTTATTAATATAATATAAGAAATATATCTATGCAATTGGATCCCGGGGAAACCAGTTAATATTATATAATGGTATTTATTAAGAATGACACTTAAAATTGGAAATACGTGATGAAATCAATAAAAACAAACACAAACTATGCAAAGGGGTCCGATACACGGAAAATTGTAAACAAATTGTATTGCACATTATTGACAATACTTGAGTTGTCTTGATTATATTTTTTTTCGAAAAAAACACATGAAGTTCATTATTTTAGTCTCTAATTTAAAAGATATATCATCTAGCGTTTTCTCCTGAAAAAAAAAGAAGAATATTTATAAAAAAAACAAAAAAAAAAACAATACAATTCTACTGTCAAAATAGGATTCGGCCATAAAAAGATACTAAATTATGCTTACCATATACGTGTTGAATTTTAAATGGAGTATTTCGGTATAACATGTTTTTTAATTTGTACACAAAGCTTGCTGAATCCTACTTTTTGTGTCATTTTCATGTAGAATCTGTCAGTGTTTTGGTTTGTGCCATGTGCCTTTTTTGTCAACAAAAATTTTCGCACATGCGCAAACACTTTACCTAATGTAGGTCATTTGAATTTATGAATACATCGTGTGGTAAACATTGAATACTTTGCTGGATAGAAGATAATCAAACAGCGACGTATTTCCTTCGTTCTAGGCTATTTACGTATGATATTATGAAAAGTTTCTACTGCAATTAGTATAAAACATCGAATATTGGGAACTTTTGATAAAAAAAAAAATCTGTTTTGAATGTTTGTATGCCTTTAAAATCATTATTTTGTCCACTTCCGTTGTCAACGTACAAGTACATGCAAGGAGAAAGCATTGACTTCCCCACACTACATATATATTTATATATCAGTAACGTCATAATTTCTAAATATAGTACAACCTCCATTTCAAAAAGAAAGGTGGTGATGGATAGTACCAGTTTTTATGATATGAAAATATTTAGTCGGGGAACCAGTCCAGTAACTTGACAATTAAAAAACCGTTTAAGGATTCAAAAGCTTTATGCTCTTTTATAAAACAAGCCGGGAAATCACGCAGCTTTTATGTTGTTGTAACCTCATTTTACCTTAACTGAAATTTTTATTTTTTACTGAAAGTATATCTTCAATTGTTGTTTGCAGTTTTAAATTATATATATATTGTCAAAGTGTAGTATTTTGTATGTACTTGGATCATGCCTATCAGATGTGCTATTTCCAGTAAAATAATTTGAATTTGTATAACAGAATAGATCTTTCTAACTGCATTTGAACAATTGTCATTTCATGTTGTTAACTGTTGTGCTGCAGTGAAAAATGAAATTTGAGTTATCTCCCTTTTGATATACTGTGAATTTATTATTATTTGCAATGTACTACTAATTTGTACAAAGATTTGAGTATTTTATTAAAGTGTGAAATTTAGTGAAGCTTGACGTGCATATTGAACAAATCAAGTAATAAGTATAGTAGCAATACAATAGAATTATATGTTGATAAATGTCTTGAAGTTTTGTGGAACAAAAAAGAATCAAGTTACCAGATTGCTATATAAAGCAATAATTTTAAGATTCTAATTAAATAATAATTAGAAATTAAAATATTAAAGGCCCATCCATTTGTTAAAATATGAAGAAAAAAATAGGGGGGGGGGGGGAGNTGGTTGTCCTTTTTGTCCCCCGCCCCCGCAAAGCAGAGCGGGGGATATGGAAATGCTGGGCGTCCATCTGTTAGTCCGTCTGTCCAAGATATGTTGTAAGCGCTCTAAGATTTTTGTTTGTTGACCAATTGATTTCAAACTTACACACTTGCACTATATTAGGAATCTCTAGCTTAAGTTCGAAATGGGCAAAATTCGAAAACAATTGTGAGAATGGTGGCCATTTCTAAGATGTCTGCCAAAACACATCAAAAATTCAAAGAGCTACAATCTCAACGAAAATTGATATTTAGAAGATTTTCGACCTGAGGAATGTGATAGTTACAAATGCGATTTAAAAATGGCGGCCATTGCAGCCATTATGGTGGCCATTTTGGCAGCTATTTTCAATATGGTCGCTAAAACACATAAAAAAATTCGAAGTGCTCCAATGCTCCAATTACAAAGCAAATTGATATTTAAGGGTTTTTAGAGGAATGTGATCGTGACCAATGTGATTTCAAAATGGCAGTCATTTTGGCAGCCATTTTTAAGATGGCCACCAAAATGCGTAAAATTTTCGAAGTGCTCCAATTTCAACGAAAATTGATATGTAGGGTTTTTCCCACATGAGGAATGTCAAAGTGACAAAAGCGATTTGAAAATGGAGAGTTATTTACGTTTAATTTTGTAGAATCCAATTAAATTTTAAGGGCATAAAAATAGTGTATGGAGATGAGCCAGGGGTGTGGAATTGCCATGTCCGACTCGTACATATAACCTGCCGGACAAGTAGATTTTCCTGCCTAGCTTGTCCGAGGACAAGTAAAGATCAACAAATAAAAATAATTTCTAATTAAAGTACTCTGGAAAGACAATTCCTCAAATGATATTATATCGTAAATATTGACGGTTATATAGATAAATGTTGTTTATTTTTATTGGAAACGATCACGTCAGTAGTGTTCCGAAAGCAGCTAAAATGAACCAGAATTGTACAAGTTCTAAGTTGAGTATTACGACCCGATTGCAATGATAATTGCACTGTATTTACTTAACGATAACCGGGACCGTGTATCAGTTTTTTATTGGAGTTCCGAATGTGACGTTTCCTTGCTTGTCCATAGCTTTTCATAAACAAACAGGGCCTTACATCCGTGAACGTATAATACAAATGGGGTTGCAGTCGTTACAATGTACAAATATTTGATAATAAAAAAAAAAAAGACTGAGAAAGATTCTGGCCACAATGAACATCATGAGAAAGTTAAAACGCAAAACTCTAGCGGAAAAGGACACAAAATGTGAGGAAAAACACCCAAGTGGCTAGCCGATTTCTCATGTTTACTGCTGGATTCTGATGGTGTCTCATATTGAAATATTTGCAGAATATACTCTGATTTTGCTGACAAGAAATCATTAATGTTTATTGGCAAAATCGTGGACAGAATGGATACCTATCTTCCCACCAGTCATCTGCAAAGTATGAAGACACCACTAAAACTAAATACTAGTACATGACTGTTTTGATTGATAAATCCATTGTTAAGGTTAATCAAAATGAACTTCATTGATATGAGATTTTTTTTCAAAACAGCTTATTCTGTATTTAAAAACAACCAGCTATTCTCTGACTGCATATTCCTATCTGAAATCCAAATTTAAAATGGCCTTCATTTGGGCAGTGATCACTTAGGCAGGGATGTTTGAGTTAACTTTATTAAAACTATATTTCAAATTTTATGCAATGATGTAATAGACAATATAAACAAATTCAATTTAGCAACTGTGTTTATAAGTATCAAATGTTTGTACAAAAAACAGGACAAGTAGGATTTTGTCCGGACAAGTAGCTTTTTTCAGATGACTTGCCCGGGGACAAGTAGAACATTTCAGTATTTCCACACCCCTGTGAGCACCTGCTGTTTTGAATATTTATATACAATAGCTAGCACAATTAAAATAACAAATGATTTCTAATATAGAACCCATATAAAGGCTTGCTAGAACACAAGCAACATTCTTGACTGATTATTGACGACACAGCTTCTTTAAAGATTAGTCCATTTCAGTCATAGGAACTAATGAAAGTAATTTATACACAGATCTATGTAAATAGGCGATGGACATTGGCTATGGCATAGCAATCTTGTTTACATTGGTAATACAGATTTAATTAAAAAATCTCGTGTCTACGTGTCTTATGGTCTTATTGTGTCTTATCGTATTATCGTATGACTCTGACATGCCAATTTAATTTCATTGTTGACAAATCATGAAACATAAAGAGAGCAATATTTACAGCCCAAGATTTAACTAAAAGATAACAAGGACCATTTATTGATTTGATCCCTTACTGGTTGGCAGTGTTCCAGAAGTCTGATCCTTGCATTTGATTATAAATATCTCATTGTTTACACCCACATACTATATGACTGTGACTAGAATTATTAAAGATATTTATAGAATTCTGTTAATAGCAATAGATTTTTTGTAAATTGGTCATATGAAGAATAAATTACGACTAATTTAATTAAATCAGCCACCTAACAGCAGTCTATATAAATAAAAACTGCTTGTAACTTTGCAGCAAAGACTGAGCTGGGACGATTCCCTTTAGATTCTTTTATAAAGACACAAGTTAGTATAAACATATTTTATTAATCAATACATATGAATATAGTACAACAATTTAAATACAACAATAGTAATGAATATGAATTAATTAAGGGGATCCGAAAACAAGTTATTAAACTTATATAAATCCGTATCCCAAAGACACAAGTTATGATGTATTATTCACACATTCATTCTGATAAAATAAATCCTCTGATAAAAGAGGCATTCAATCTAAGACCCCGTTTACACTTGCACAAATAAATCGATCTAAAGAAGGTTGATGCAAAAAAAAAAAATTGATCTTTGTCTAGTGATTTGATTTGATTTTTTGTGTTTTAATGCCACTTTCAACAATATTTCAGCTATATCATGGCAACCAGTTTTAGTGGTGGAGGAAGCCGGAGTACCTGGAGAGAACCACCGACCATGGGCAAGCAACTGGTAAACTTTATCACATGCGGCTGCGAGTCGAGTGCACCTTTTTTGTAATTTACAAAGCCGGGTGCGAACCCACGCCGTATTGGTGATAGGCTTGTATGAATTGTTAGATCCAATGACCTAATTCACTGAGCCAAGAGGCATACCATCTCATTAATATCCTTCAAGGCATTCCGACAGACCATGTGGGTGGTTCCTATATATATGTACCCTATATAACTGAACGTCGTCCATACATGTCAACTCGCCCGGGTTTTTTTGCGGGTCACACCGGTCATGAATTTGCCGAAATGTGTACTCTCACCCGAGATTTTTCAATCACCCGATGGGTTCCGGGAATTCGGTAAATGACCTGTTTTCACCCGTCTTCTTGTCATGGATTGTATCCAGTTTTTAGAATGGAAATATATTGAAACAATTTCCCAATAATGCAAGTTGATTAACCGGTTTGGCTATGAGACAAACACAACCAATCCGTTGAAACAGGAAATCGAAAATCAAGGGACACATATGACAAATCCATTACACATAAAGCTAAAAAGTACAGACAACACGAACTCCTCTAAAAACCGGGTGTGACTTCAGGCGTTCCGGAAGAGTAAGCAAGTCCTGTCTTGTTAACAACACCTGTCGTGTAACATGACGACACGAACATCGAAATCGTTTTGACACAGATATATATAAATATTAACGTAACTGCTATTAGCTCATTTGTTCACGACACAGGTACTTGGGGTCAACACCTTTCCTCTCTGCTCAAAGCAACACCATGGATTTTATCATTACTTTAATTTTCTCCCTTTTTCAACTAAAAATATGCGAAACTGGTCAAATTAGAGCTCTCATATTACATGTATATAGGGTGGGGCTATTTCAAACAGTTATTAGTGGTTTAATATATTTTCAGATTCAGATGCTATCAAATGTTAATCTCGACAAAACCTGTCCTTTTGAGAAACCTGCTATTTTAAACCCACTGTCTTGGGTCTAACTAGCCTAATGAGGGGTCGAGCTAGGGTAACAAGGTGTCAAGCTCGGCTGACGAGGGATCAAACTTGTTTGATGCGATTGCTGGAAGAAAGCTGGCGAAATGCGTTTAAGATTGATCCCCCGGGTGTTGAAATGGTATCAAGCTTCGGCAGATGAGGGGGTCGAAATGGGCTTTCTAATGGACTTCTTTTTGACAACTTATGTATAACTTTCGACAGGACGCACCCGTAGTTAATCTAGAGTGGACTTTTTTGCCAAGAAATCCCAAGTTCGATCCATGTCAAATTACAAATACAATGTGCAAGTGTAAAAAATTATGATTATCTCCCACACATGACCCCAAAAGTGCCCACATTTGAGATAGGAGCTTCGCCATATGTAAGGGAATAAACCACACAAATATGGTTCCCATCTGTTGAGAAATGATTGTGACTTGAATCAGCACGGACTGACCGCAGACCCCCTCTGGATCTGCTACTTTAAACCAAAAACATGGATTGTTTACTTGCTAAATCAATAAACGAAACGGAACCGTAAAGTTTTTAAAGTGACGAGAAACAAACCGTTTCGTTTCGTTCCTTGTAATAGTAGTCCCCATTCCTAACTGATCTAAAAGGTAATTAAACATGCATGTACACATGTATGTACCACCCGAGCGTACGATTTTTCTATTTCCTAACTAACTGACATCCCAAACACTTCCATAAAGACGGGGACTAGTATTACAAAGAAAGAAACTAAACCAGAAAAGGAAACTAATAGTTAAAATGGTAATGCAATGCAGAATTTAGTCCCACATCATGACGAACTGTATGTCGGACTAATGGGTTGTAGGACTAATGGGCCGTCGGACTACCGGATCCTCCCCGTATAAGATATGTTGATTTTATATGTAAAATTTAGAAATTAAATAGAAAACCAGGTGAGCTATTGCAGGCTCCTTTGAGTCTCTGGTCTCGCATGAAATTCTTGCTTCTGTCCTATTGACATGATTCACCAGTAAACAAAATTATTCCTTTACAGGATTGTTGGTCTTTGAATTTTGAAACTTTTTTTTTTAATTTCTTTAAGATTTCTTCTTAATTTTAAAGGAAAAGAACACATTTGCCAATTTTAAGGGGAGGGGGGCTCTTTGTTGGTTAAAAGCACCCCTTGTTGCTCTGTCTGCTTTATCACATATATGTGATTCATTTCTACAGTAAAACAATAATTCACTAAGTACATTAACAAATAAATAATAACATATTTTTATTTTAGAAAATTAAATTACCTTACTTTGAAAGTTCACACTCCCAATTTTTGTTTACTTCTATTAAAAAACATTGTTTTCATGAAATTTAAATGTCACCATGAAAACTCATGTTTCTTATAAATAGTAAAACATTTCATCATATGTAATTTAATGCTTCACAGGTAAAAAAAAAAAAAAAGCTTACAGCAAAATCATAATTTTCTGAAATGTAAAAAGATTATATTTGGACATGGGGAATTTGAACTAAAAATAGATTATATTTCTATTTCTACTGCACTGAAACAGCTGTGGTTTTTGTAAAATTTCCCTCAGATATTTTTGTTTAGACTCGCATAGATGAGAAAAATCAATGATCTGAATAATATGGCATTTCTATGTATGAAGCTATTTAACAGACAACAATTTGAATAACAAAGACCTTGAGTTATTTCTTAAAAATGTTAGTCTTCAAGGAAGTGATACACCTTATTCTTGTCCTTTTATTGTCACATTTTACATCTTCTTCAGAAACACTGCAAGTCACTAAACTTACCACAAATGGTACTGTAGGGTTCTTGAAGAGATTTTGTATTTGTTATGAGAGATTTATTATTGAACGTTGCCACCCAGGCCTCCAATTGGCTGAGACGTTTTTTATTTCTTTTCCATGACTTATGCATGTGAAATAACAAGATTTGCAAGAAATGTTCCTCTAGGGGTTCTGAAGAAGTTACTTTTCTGTACAATTTATTTTGTAATTACACCTTATATCAGAATGCTGATTGGTTGATGAAAGGGGTATTTTTTTTTTTTTTTTTTTACCAATTCTTAGTTTTTTTCAGCTTTTCTGCCATTGACAGGGTATTTGCCTTATAATTACCCTTCACCGAGATGCTTGTAACAAAATTTGTAAAACGTTATCGGTTGTGCATTTTATTGCAAAATCGTATTTGCCGTTTTTACCCTTCACCGAGACGCTTGTAACAAAATTTGTAAAACGTTATCAGTTGTGTGTTTTATGTAACATCACTCAGTAGAATTAAACAGATACATCATGTTAGGTCCTGAAAACGACAAACAAAAGGTATTATTTATTTAGCCAGTGTTCTAAATAATATTCGGTGTAATTAAACAGATATATCATGTTTGGGAGGGTATTTGCGAAAAATACCGGTCTTGAGACTAAATTGCTCTCGCCATTCTTCTCGGAAAATGTTTCGTCTCTCGACTGGTATTTTTCCCAAATATGATATATCTGTAAAAATTTAAAGAGCGCTGTCCTGGCCTCTGATTGGCTGTTACATTTTCTACTTCATAACTGTTGAATCATAAGTCAATAGACTTTCCAGAAATATTCCTTGTTTTGTTACTTTTCAGAAATATTTTTAATTTAAGATTGCTGCCCTGACCATTGATTGGCTGAGACATTTATAATTTTTCTTACAAAACTACTGCATGCCAAGTGGCCAAAAATGTTCCTCTATGGATCTTTAAGAAGTGTTGAAAGTTTTGGGACCAATTATAAATCCAAGATGGCTGCCCTGATCTCTAATATGTTGATTCATTATTGACTTCTTCCTCAGAACAACTGCATGCCAACAATGTTCTGTCAGGTGGATGGGTCTTTCAAAAGTGTTGTTCAAAGCAATTCTAAATTCAAGTTAGCTTAAACTGATTTGTTTGAATTAAATAATTAAGTTACATTTAATACCCAAAGTACCGTTTTGTAAGAGAGGTTAAACAATTGTACATAAAGAATGGTGAGAACGAGGTATGTTTCTTATGTGAGCAATGTAGCCCTATGGAGTCTTGCTTTCTTTATGATATACATGTACCAAGTGTGCAAATATTATTATCTGGAAAAACAATCATGTCTAATGCACATATGTTGTCATTTTATTATGCATACGTTCATGACTATAATATTTATTTAGATATTTTAGGTATTTTATTTACCAATCATGGTCCCATTATGGGCAGAGTCATTACAATACATTTAATGATTAACATACATAATAATGCACATGACAGACAACAACATGAACAATAAAGTCAAATAGCAATTAATGCTAAAGAAATGCTACATTTATAAAATAATAGTCAAAAGTGACCTGGAAATTAGTCCTAGATATACATGTATAGTTATTATATTACTATACATGTACATTATTGTATGCACATCAATGACTGTGGTATTCGAGGAACATTATTGTGGTATATTAAATAATAATAATAATAACATGTTATATCTTTAGTTCCCACAAGATGGTTCGAGTTCAGATTTAGCACAATTATCATAATAATGATAAAAGTACCAGTACAACAGTTCTCCTCGTGAATATGATGCCCCTTGTTTTCTTCTGAAAAAAAATAGCGTCTTGTTTAAAGAAAAATACAGTAGGTTATATAGCAATGTGTTCATGTCTCATTTCATTATAGCAATATGTTCACAGTTTCATTGGGTTACAGGAATGTGTTCACGACTCATTTGATTATAGCAATATGTTCACGGTTCATTGGGTTACATGAATGTGTTCACGACTCATTTGATTACAGCAATATGTTCACTGTCGTTGGGTTACCGGAATGTGTTCACGACTCGTTTGATTATTGCAATATGTTCACGGTTCATTGGGTTACATGAACGTGGTCACGACTCATTTGATTATAGCAATGTGTTCACTGTTCATAGGGTTACAGGAACTTGTTCACAACTCATTTGATTATAGTGTAACGGGAACACTTCCCGACCTAAGGTTACAGGAACCGTAGTATGTTCATAACCACCTCTGCTAACTGCGTTAGTGGAGATCTCCTTTAGCTCAGTTGGTAGAGCGGTGGCTTACAATGCGAGAGGTCCTGGGATCGAATCCCATCGGGGGCATTGCATTTTTCGGAGGTAAAACATGCTCTACTGTTACAATAGCAATATGTTCACGGTTCATTGGGTTACAGGAATGTGTTCACGACTCATTTAATTATAGCAATGTGTTCATGGCTCATCGGGTTATAGGACTGCGCTCATGACTCATTTGATTTTGGCAATGTGTTTGTGATTAATTAGATTATAGCAATGTGCTCACAACTCATTATATTATAGAATGTGTTCACGACTCTCATTATACATTAGGAATGTGTTCACAACTATTATTGTCGCCCAACCATGTGATATCCTACACCAACAAGTCGTTTCCTTCTATAATTTGTATAAAAAATTAATTTGTTCACAGTAATCTCACATACTCAGACATTTTAAAGTGAAATCATTGATTTGTTTGTGTTTTACATTATCTGTATGATAAGATTGTATATTACCTGTATCATACGATTGTATAATGAAGTGTTTACTAGGAAATTGGTTATCGTGTAGGTCTTCCTTGTTGGCAAATACTGCAGAAGCAGATTATCAGCCTAATAAAGAATACATTGGGAAACAATAATGTAATCTTTTTATTAAATCAAATAAGGAATAATTATTGATGCTTGAGACACTTCCTTGTATCTTTAGAGGACAAAGTTCAGTCAGGAAGAGAGATCTGTACCCACAGTAATCTTCAGGAAATGTAGTGAAATACATTGTTCTCGCAATGATAAAGCTGAAAATTTGCTGAGTTGGCATTAAACAACAATCACTCACTTACAGCTACTGTAATAAGATATATTTGATAACATAAAAACATCCCTGTAGTTTGAATAGCAAAGAAATACAATGCACTGTCAAAATGAAGGCTTTCTATAATATTGTCCTTTGTCTGCTTTGTATATATGTTTTTGTATAATCTATGCCATCAACCCCTTGGGGTAAAATTGTGCATTTCAAATAAATATTATATAATCTGTGGGTATATATATATATAACACAAATGTATATGAGTCAAGACATTATCATTGCTCAAGTAGAAAGATTTAATTAAGATATGTGTACTATTACAAATTATTAGTATACCTTGATTTAAATTTGCATGTTTATGAAAATTACATTTATAGGAAATCGATATCCTTAAAATAGACAACTTTATGTTGCTTGCTAGTTAGGCTTTATGAAATCAGTAGTACTCTTAGGTACATAAAAATTAGGTCACGTAGTCTGATAAACATGATTTTCAGAAAATCAAGCTACCTACCTATGTAATGTTTTACCTGTACTTTGACACAATAATTGAGATGGAATGTATATGGTGTGTTGTCAAGCTTTGTGATGGCATTGAATTTGATAAATAGATATATAGATTTACATATATCTTATTAAAGGGTTTTAAATTTTTAATTCATGTAGGAAAGGTTTAATAAAATCTGGTAATTAGAAATGGTGGAATATTTTTTTTTAAACACTTTATTAGTGGAAAAATATTCACATTTTAAAATTATAAAACAGCTTTATTGGTTTTAAAAAAAAATATTTTTTTTTGTGTGTTTAACATTGACCTATAGATCACCAGTTATATTATTTTGACAGTAAAATGTCTTCCGATATATTGTTTGGAAAGTACTAAGTAGGCATTGTAAGCCAGTTGAAATTGAGCTTTGCAGGAATACTCTGTACATTCCTCATTTTGTCTTAATCCATTAAAAAAAACAAAAAAACAAACATTAGGGGTCTGTCTTCGTTTTGATACAAATAATATCTTAGATGCGATAACGTAACCATCATTCCGCTTGTGCTCCATTTAGGGTTATGAATCGATCCCATTCAACGTATGGGAGCAGCACCCGGAGTGATTCACACAGGGTGGTTTTTTGTCCTAATTCCGTTGTAAGTGGTTGGAAAAATTAACGGGGGTGAAAGATAAATATATTTAGGTGAACCTTGAGGTGTTAAATAATCGCTGCAGCAATCCATGGTAGACTTATATCCATCTGAAAATTTGAATGCATGAAATCTTCTTTCTGTCCAACGTTTTGTTTACAAGTTGCTAGTTCACACGCACTTGCCTCGTTTTTGAGATATCCTTATTTGGATCAATTTTATAGTAAAATCAACTTTTTCGTAGTAACAGTTTTCCATATATGGATAGGCTCCGCCCATCGCGAGAGTCTACGTAGGGTGTTATGGCGGACAAGTAACAATTTTCAAATACGAAACCGGTCTTGAAGATAGAAACAGGGATTGTAACACTTATTTCGTATCACCATTACTTAAAAATAATAAGATATGACCAGATATGCAAAAAGAAAGTTGAAATATTCACGGAACGAAAATTTTAATTTGCTCCCATACGTTGAATGAGATCGATTCGTAACCCTAAATGGAGCACAAGCGGAATGAGGGTTACATTATCGTATCTAATAATATCTATGTTCCTCCACATAAATTCCTGATTTTGTAGAGATCTGACAAAACAAGGCTACCATTGTCAATTCATATTTCTGACTGGTTAGTGGTAGGTATTATAAAATCTTTTAATCGGAGAGATTTATACAAGTCAAACAGACTATACTATAGTCCAAATGAATCGAAGAGATTTATACAAGTCAAACAGACTATAGTCCAAATGATTTGCAACTTTAATAATAATGTTTGTAAGGTTCTCCATAGAGATTTCTCATTTTATCTTGATCTTAGAAAAAACATGGCCACCAAGGGCAAGACTTGTTTCTGATAAAAATTTTAATATTTTCTGCCTGTCCCAAGCCAAGCCCTGGATTTCCAACGACATTATCATGTCGTGGTCTTTTTTTTATGTTCAATGCGTTGAGATGAGAGATGATTGTTCATTTTGTGGATATTGGTGGAAATTTTGACCATCACAGTTTTAACTTTTAAATCCAAATGGTTTTAGTCTTAGTGCAAAAGATGTGTGTGAGGTCCTCTACAAAGAATATCCTCATCGGTCTTGATCCAGCAAATTCCATGGCCACCGTGAGCAATGTTTGTTTCTGATTGGCTGAATTTTTTTTAATCTTCTCCAAAATGGAAGGTTCAAATGGTTTGTTGCATGGTGCATTGTACAAATGATCCATGTTAAATTATCTATTAAGATTTCTTATTATGTCTCCCCTTCGAATGAAGGGAGACATATTGTTTTAGTCTGATTTTTTCTTCCACTTCTTCTCAGCGAAGCTTGTCCGGACCATAACTTTTTTGTCTTTCCAGATAGGTCAATGATATTTGGTATGTGGGTGCATGACTATAAGGCGATGTGTCGCTAACCATAATGACCTTCGTGAGACCTTGACCTTTGACCTCAAGGTCAAATAATTGTTTTTTAAATAGCATTTCCTTGTCCGGGCCATTAAGGGGAGACATAAACAGTTCTTCCTAGTTTAATCTTGTACCAGTGAAAAACATGGAGACAATAGGTACTTCTCTTAGAAGCTGAACTTTACCTCTGCATCATGATCCATGGGCTTGCTGATAAAAACAAAAATATTTTTGTTTCAGGGATTTACTACATATTTATTCACCACAAACATTGAGATGAGAACAATGAGTTATGTATGGAGGGCATTAGAAAAACAGTTACCAGAAGAAGTCAAGGAGAAAATTATGAGGATGAGATTCTGTAAAGATAGAAAGGTAACTTTTGTAACTAACACTGAGAAAATACAGGAACTCCTAATGTGTAGAATGTGTTTAAATCTACCATAGGGTCCAAGGGTCATTGCCATCACTTGACATCTGGCATCTGTCATCATTGAGAAAATACAGGAACTCTTATTAATGTGTAGACAGTGTTTAAATCTACCAGGTTATTAACATCATACAAAGTGAAATAATGATATAGCCACATCTATCCTGTCTGACACTTAATTAAGTTGTAAATATTATTTTATTTCTTTATGTATTTAGGCTGCAGCTATGTCCTATGAATATCTTGGACCAGTTTTTAAATGGCAGAGATTGAGCAAATAGTTTTGGTGAAATTTTTATTTTTAGCTCATCTGACACAATGAATTTGGTCCAAGGGTCATATGATCTATTGCCATCACTTGGCATCCTGTGTTTGTCATCATTAAATTAAGAAATATACAAAAAATGTATGTTGTTTACTCTGAAACCACTGGACCATGGTAAACTGAAATACCAACTTTGTTTCGTCGGTTGTATTGGTGGAGGAAACCGGAGTACCCGGAGAAATCCACTGATCTGTCGCAACTCATTGACAAACTTTATCACATAATGTATCAAGTATACCTCGTTATGAACAGGGTTCCAACTCACAACTTCAGTGATGATATGCACAGACACCTTAACTTGACCTCATTTTCATGGTCTGTCGACTATGATATTTACTTGTACTTCAAGATATCGTGACTAGGTCAGTTTCTTCATTATCATACAATCTAGGCTCAACCATATTTGGTCCACACATTGATCATGGACCATGCATTTCATTCAGACATGTGTCACTTGACCTTGACCTCATTTTCTTTGTCAATTTAGTCTAGATTTTGTGATAAGTTAAACTTCTTGATTACCATACTACTAATGCTCAACCTATTTGGTCCACCGATTGAACATGGAGGGCACATTACAGATCATGTATTTTTTTCCTGATTATGATCCTGTATATATACATTTTGTATGTATGTATATATATATATGAATGGCCATAGAAGTGATGCAAATTGCAAACCTGACCTTCCACTCAGCAGACATCTCAGATCGACGGGCCACCATGATTCTTTCGGCAAACTGAAGGTCACCATAATTGACCATAACCCCAAGTGGGATGATAAAAGCAGACAGGAAAGGGAAAGCTTCTGGATTAGAAAACTTAAGACCTTGTCACCGAATGGAATCAATGAGAAAAAATAATATCCTTTCTTGACTCCTATTTGTGTTGGTCCCTCCCAGTCCTATTAGAACATGCAGTTTGCTCAATCGGCCCATAGTATATATTCCACACTTTGGTGGGCCGTTATTGTGATTGAGTTTGGGTATCATACCGTTTTCAAAAATATTTTTGACAGTTCTTTTAGATGCATTTACCAATAATGTCTCATTTTCTTTTTTTATTTTTATTTCTAATTTAGCATTTATTTAAATGAATAGCCCGATTGTGTATTTATATTATTGTTATTGTACTTTCATTAATTTATATGTAGGATTTCAATTCTTTTATGTATGTAATTTCATATGTGCAATTTCTGGTTCTTTTGTTCCGTACATGGACCGTCAAAAACTTTTTTTGATATTAAGACGCCATATTGGTTCTAAGTATTATTTAAATAGACATTGATAAAGTCCCTCGGTGGGACGAAAATTTTGTCATTCAACGAAGTGTTTAATTCTTTATCACTTTGTTTTGTGTACTTGGTGTTGTTTTACAAACCATTTTAGACGTTTATAAATTTTATTTTAGTTGCATAGTATCGTTATACCGTAGCGATCCAACACCCCATAAGATTGATCGTTGACTGGTTTTTCAGACGTTATATATATATATATATATATATACATACAGTAAAACCTGCCCATGTGATCACCTGTATTAAAAGGTCATCTTTTTCTTGTCCTTTCATAGAAAAGTTCATAAGAATTGAACCTCTTTTAAAAGGTCACCTGTCTTAAAAGACCACTTTTGCTTTGTCCCAAAGGTGTCCTCATAATACAGGTTTTACTGTATATATATATATATATTGTCTAAAAACTAGTGGACAATCTGAATCAATCTTACAGGATGTTGGATCGGTAAAGAATATAACAATACTGCACAAATAAACAAGAAATGTGTGTATCACAAAATATGCCTGTCTATATAAATAGGGTTTTTCCCCTTCCACAGGGGAATCATGTGACCAAGTTTGGTCAAGATCCAATATACAGAACTAAAGTTATTGTGTGGAAACGATCCTGTTGTTAAAAATTATATTTATAGTAATGGTGACCTTGACCTTTGACCTAATGACCCCAAAATAAACAGGGTTCTTCCACATGGGAATCATGTGGCCAAGTGTGGTATTGGATCAATATACAGAACTAAAGTTATCGTGAGGAAACGATCCTGTTGTCAAAAATTATATTTATAGTAACAATGACCTTGACCCCAAAATAAATAGGGTTCTTCCCCTTCCACAGGGGAATCATGTGGCCAAGTTTGGTAAAGATCCGATATACAGTGCGGAAAACTGGACGCCCACCCACCATACCCAATCACATAATATGGCCCGTCTCGAGACAGGCGTATAAAAATAATATATAGTCTAAAATGTTTGCACAACACCAAATGCATAACTTAAGTAGTAACAAATAGTTACTGGTTTAAAATGACAATGTTCGTATCAGTGTCCAGCAATTTTTTAGATGTATAATATGTATATATATGGAAAGGCCAGTGATAAGATCCAATCTGTTAATAATAATCAAATTAATTTGTATCTTTATAGTCTAGTGTGTTTGACTTGCCCTCAGAACATGACAGTGATGTAACAGACAAATGGTCAGACACAAAGTTTGACTTCTTACAAAAAGCCACAGAACTTCCTGAGCTGTTAGAATCAGAATCAAATAACAAAGGATATGGTGGAGGAGGAGGTGGTGGTGGTGGAAGGGGAGGCAACTTTAGAGGACAGAGAGGAGGCCGTGGCTTCAACAGAGGCTCTAGAGGGGGACATGGAATGTCAAATGGATTCTCTGGACAAAAAAGAAAATTTGACTCTTTTGGAGAATCTCAAAATAAGAAGATAAAATTTGATTGATGTTAATATAATTTAGGGCTCTTTTTTTTTTTTTTTTAATTTGTTATCATCATGAAATCTTGTTATACACATGTACAGGCCCAGATTTATGTTTGATATTAATATGTACAAGATAATACATGTAGGCTATCAAATATTATGAAACTTTATCTTAATATAGTGCAATGTGTGTATTTTATTTTATTTTTTTGGCCTGTATATACATCATGTTGTTGATAATTTTTATTTGTTGGTATTAGTTTGTATTATAATAAATATTGTACAAAACTTTTGGTTTGTTTTATCAGATTAACCTTGATATAACTCTCATTTAATTTAGTTCTGATGGACATTAAAAAAAAACATCTACATTTCAAATTAAGGTTTATTACAATAAAAAAAATAACCAAAGAAAATAAATTATCAAATTTACTTAACAGTAAAATAAATCACATTTACATACCAGGAAAACAAATATCACATTACACACCAGAAAAACAAATATTGCATTTATATCTGGAAAACAAATATCACATTTACATACCAGGAAAACAAATATCACATTTACATACCAGGAAGACAAATATCACATTTACACACCTGGAAAACAAATATCACATTTACACACCAGAAAAACAAATATCACATTTACATACCAGGAAAACAAATGTCACATTTACACACCTGGAAAACAAATGTCACATTTACATACCTGGAAAACAAATATCACATTTACACACCAGAAAAACAAATATCACATTTACACACCAGAAAAACAAATATCACATTTACATACCAGGAAAACAAATGTCACATTTACACACCTGGAAAACAAATGTCACATTTACACACCAGAAAAACAAATATCACATTTACATACCAGGAAAACAAATGTCACATTTACACACCAGAAAAACAAATATCACATTTACATACCAGGAAAACAAATATCACATTTACATACCAGGAAAACAAATATCACATTTACACACCTGGAAAACAAATATCACATTTACATACCAGGAAAACAAATGTCACATTTACATACCAGGAAAACAAATGTCACATTTACACACCTGGAAAACAAATATCACATTTACATACCAGGAAAACAAATGTCACATTTACACACCTGGAAAACAAATATCACATTTACACACCTGGAAAACAAATATCACATTTACATACCAGGAAAACAAAATATCACATTTATACACCGGGAAAACAAATCATAACATTTATATTGGGAAAACAAATATCACATTTACATACCGGGAAAATAAATCATATTTAAATACTGGAAAGCAAATCATCATATTCCAATACTGAGTAAACAATTGGTCTCAATTACACTAAGTTCAGGAATTTAACATGTGATATTATCCAGTTTAGGAATTTAACGTGATATCCAGTTCAGGAATTTAACATGTGATATTATCCAGTTCAGGATTTTAACATGTGATATTATCCAGTTCAGGAATTTAACTTATCATGAGATCATCCAGTTCAGGATTTTAACTTATCATGAGATCATCCAGTTCAGGAATTTAACTTATCATGAGATCGTCCAGTTCAGGATTTTAACTTATCATGAGATCATCCAGTTCAGGATTTTAACTTATCATGAGATCATCCAGTTCAGGATTTTAGCTTATCATGAGATCAACCAGTTCAGGATTTTAGCTTATCATGAGATCATCCAGTTCATATTCTAGACATCTGAATAAACTGAGACTATTCCTGAAAAAAGAAACATACATGTACAATTATCATTTATGCATTACTAATACACATAATGTTCTAGTACCTGTTTATTCTACAAAACAAAACTCATAAAAACAGACACTGACATGAACAGTGATACCATGTACATTCAAAGAGACTCTAATGAAATTTAAATAAAACTATTTCTAGACTGGTTTCACAGTATATCTGGGAGGGGGTTATTAGTCTTAAACAAAATAGTAACTACCTCATTTCTAGACTAGATGGTTTCACAGTATATCTGGGAGGGGTTAGTAGTCTAAACTAAATAGTAACTACCTCATTTCTAGACTAGGTGGTTTCACAGTATATCTGGGAGGGGGTTAGTAGTCTAAACTAAATAGTAACTGCCTCATTTCTAGACTAGGTGGTTTCACAGTATATCTGGGAGGGGGTTAGTAGTCTAAACTAAATAGTAACTACCTCATTTCTAGACGGTGGTTTCACAATATATCTGGGAGGGGGTTAGTAGTCTAAACTAAATAGTAACTACCTCATTTCTAGACTAGGTGGTTTCACAGTATATCTGAGAGGGGGTTAGTAGTCTAAACTAAATAGTAACTACCTCATGTCTAGACTAGGTGGTTTCACAGTATATCTGGGAGGGGGTTAGTAGTCTAAACTAAATAGTAACTACCTCATTTCTAGACTATGTGGTTTCACAGTATATCTGGGAGGGGGTTAGTAGTCTAAACTAAATAGTAACTACCTCATTTCTAGACTGGTTTCACAGTATATCTGGGAGGGGGTTAGTAGTCTAAACTAAATAGTAACTACCTCATTTCTAGACTAGATGGTTTCACAGTATATCTGGGAGGGGGTTAGTAGTCTAAACTAAATAGTAACTACCTCATTTCTAGACTAGGTGGTTTCACAGTATATCTGGGAGGGGGTTAGTAGTCTAAACTAAATAGTAACTACCTCATTTCTAGACTATATGGTTTCACAGTATATCTGGGAGGGGGCTAGTAGCCTAAACTAAATAGTAACTACCTCATTTCTAGACTAGGTGGTTTCACAGTATATCTGGGAGGGGGTTAGTAGTCTAAACTAAATAGTAACTACCTCATTTCTAGACTAGGTGGTTTTACAGTATATCTGGGAGGGGGCTAGTAGCCTAAACTAAATAGTAACTACCTCATTTCTAGACTAGGTGGTTTCACAGTATATCTGGGAGGGGGTTAGTAGTCTAAAC
>MJUT01028675.1:707665-745276 GCA_002080005.1 Gigantidas platifrons | reverse complement strand
TAGCCTACTATTTCACAACATACAGATCCCTGCCGATAGAACTAGCCTACTATTTCATAACATACAGATCCCTGCCGATAGAATTAGCCTACTATTTCACAACATACATATCCCTGCCGATAGAACTAGCCTACTATTTCATAACATACAGATCCCTGCCGATAGAACTAGCCTACTATTTCACAACATACAGATCCCTGCCGATAGAACTGACAAAATAATCACACCTGTCAATACCGACGATCTTATACAGATCCCTGCCGATAGAACTGACAAAATAATCCTACCTGTCAATACCTTGTATTAAATGTATGTTTTCAGAAGCTTGAACATGTATGACAAGATATTGGCCTTTAATATTTCATCACCATATTTTGTCTTTATAAAAACAAGAGTTCCTGTTACCTATAATCAGTTCCAGTCCAAATGAGTCAAATCATTCGGAAAACATGTGCCTTACTCATATCAATACACATGGTTTTCGTGGAGGAGGCGGTGCCAGTTTTTCCTTTCATTTCATGAATTGATTCACATGTCACTTTTTGTGCTGTGAACAGGTTAATGAAATTGATTCAGTCACTAGCTGAATCAACATGTTATGCCACTTATAAAGTGATGCATTTTATGTCTATATTATTACTCTTGGATGAAAGATCATTAGTTCAAATTTAACATTAAGTCAGCTGCAGACTGGATGAAAGTTCATTAGTTCAAATTTAACATTAAGTCAACTGCAGACGACATTTAATGGACTATGCAAGATTTACAATTACACAGAACTGTGATATTTATTACTGTTATCTAAAGACTGGAAAGTTTATTTAGACTCTTATTAACCTCAATGTTAATTACAATTTTATGTCTCTTATACACTTGAAATCAAAATATTTATCAGTCTAAGGTTTGGCTCCAAAGTGTCAGTTCGGATAGTTTTTACAAGTAAATGAATAAAAACAGTACCATCATGAAGCCTGGTAACATACATGTTATAGAAATAAGAAATACTTGCATCACCCATCCCCGAAAACCAAGGCTGACCACAGGGCACTTCTTGATACTGTCCACTAATGAGTTGAGAACATCAGAGTGTGGTCAGTCATGGGTTACCCATGATGATGACATCATGTACACCTTAATAACTGTATAATTCCCTTTAGAGACAATGTTCTAGCTAACTCAGCCAAATACATAAAAAAAAGAATGGACATTTATACAAATTTGATGTTAATAAAGAGACTGTATTTAATTTAATATTTTATTATTCACTAATAACATCTCCACTTCTGTATCACAGATAAAGGTCAACTCTATTACATGGTCCCATTGCCATCTATGTGTTCTGGGTAATAAACATCATATGAAACAATTAAGGTGCCTTATAATAATAATGTAAGTTACATTACATATGACTAGTTAAATATGATATTCACACATTGCACAGTTAATAATTATGATATCAAATGTGATCACATACAATAATAAACAACATCACAATCTCATTCACAATCCTCGAGTCACATGATCTAACAGCACCATACAACAGACATTCATACTTTGGTATCCTCAAATGGTTATACAACAAACAGACACCGGTATTACAAATCATGTTGTTGTCATTGTGAAAATATTCAAAGATCATTGTTGTCATGGTAATTGTCACTAACAAAGGCTATAGTTGCCATGGTAAATGTCACCAACAAAGATAATGATTGCCATAGTCAATATCACCAGCAAAGTTAATAGTTACTGTGGTGAATATCACCAACAAACAATAGTTGCCATGGTAAATATTACCAACAAACTCCTCATTATCAAACTAAGGCAACACCAGGAATAACGCATTGTCAAGATAATATCCATTAATACATTAATGATTTTGTTGTTCACAGCAACGACGGGTCAATACTGGTGTAGATCTAAAATTGAAATAAATAAATAAATAAACAACATGGTAAATTTGAGCATCAATAATATAAAACATGTATACAATATTCTTGTTCAGTTGCTTTGAGCACAGGGATTTGCTCCCAGCCACTGTCAATGTATAACTCACTTAAAAAGATGGGCAATACATTGACAGTAAAAAAAAATCAGTGGGGCAAATTTAGTGGTCTGAAGAAAGTCCCTGTCCTTTGAGTTCAATATATTGATTTTGTTTATTGATAATTCAGTGGTGTTCCAGTTCAATAATGCACTAGTATGAATTCAGTTTATGTTTGTAGTAATTAATTCAGAATTTATGACATATTGTGTAGAAATACAAATTTCATATGAAGACAGTATTGTCCCATACAGGAAATGAAACAATGGCATGAAGAGATTAAAGTGTTGCCATATGCCCTTTTATAGTCATTATATTCCTGTGTTCATCAAAGTCTTATCATATGCCTATTTATATTAATTGTGTTCCTGTTTTCATCATGATGGTCAACTTTCAACAATATACATGTATCAGTTATATCGTGGCGGTCAGTTCTATTGGTGGAGCCGAGGAAACCAGAGTACCTGGAGAAAACCATCAACCGGCCGCAAGTGATTGACAAACAGATTAAGACTAATGTGTATAAACCTACCATATCTCCATTATCTCTTATTTGTTCAGTAATAACATTTTGTGTTTCTTCAAGTTTTACATAACAATTGTTGTCCGTTTCCATTTCATCCCCTTAAAGAAGAAAAATAACAAATAATAAAAGTTTATCTTAATACTATCAAAGTTAAACTTGGTGGGTTATCAATATTAATTGTTTATGTTGTATTTGTGTAGTTTGTACATTATTTTGTGTTGTGTTGTACACATTTATTTGTACAGAAATTGTACCAAAAACAAGATTACTTCAATTTTCCAATTGTAAACTTCCCATTCTTTTGTGGCAATATTCCAGTAGCAGCTTCTTATGAGTTTATATATAATTTCTTGCATGTATTATATATTGTGACTGTGAATGCCTCCTGTTGGATATTTTCCCCAAGTTTCCCAGATTTTTTATCACAGCAGTACCAAGTCCTGTTTTGTAACCTGGGAAGCATGTGAACATTTAAAAAGTAACCTACCAATAGTGACGTCAGCAGCAACTGATGACCAAATGTCTTCATCATTTATTTCTTCAATATCAGTACCAGGACTTTCTACATTCAATATCAACTGTAATTAAAGTTTTAAAAATTGATTTCTATACTCAATATCTTAAACAATAACATATACAACAATACTAGAGGTGATTATGAATGTCTTCATACTTTCATTTACTATCAAGTGGTGGTAGTTGTATTTGTTTATACATTGTCTGTTTAATGTTAGTTTATGTTTGTATTGCTATTCCCAAAAGGGTTTTATATGCAATAAAGATTATTTAAACATTTTTATAACTCTTTGAAATAAACATGTATAATCATGTCATATAAATTGGATATTCAGATGAAAAGTAATGTAATTACAGGTAATAATTAATTTCCTATTTTATGCACAATTTGTTCATTATTAGAGGCTGATGGTTGGGTGGGGGGGTGAATGTGTGTTAATTTTCAGAGCTTGATAATAAAATAGTTAACTTACCTCTACCAGCTCTGCCTCTGTCATGTCACTTCCAGAATTAGAATCATCATCTGTAATGAACAACACATCATGTAAAATACAATTTGGTGCAATCTAAAGTTATAAAAGTATATTTAACTGCAGCAAAAAAAAAACCAGTGCTATCTAAAGTCATCTAACAATATTTAACTAGAATGTTTTACAAGGAAAGAGACCTTTTAACTGTGACTGTATTATTATTATAATGACATTGTGATATGTACATCATTATATTTTTACACACACTGCAAGTAACCCCCTCCCCCAATGTAAAGGGGTAGATTTTCTAAGTAAACATATATATATAAATAACTACAACCAAATAAAACAGTTATCTAAAGCTATCAAACAAAATTTAACTGACAATGACCAACATTTTACATGTTTACCTACAACTTTATGATCTATTAATCAACAATAGTTCAATACCAAATTCAAATACTTTATTGCCATTATACAGTTACTGCATGTGACAAAAATAAACAGAATACAAACAATACATACATGGTAATAAAGACAAAATAATTTTCAAATAAACATTTTTCAAGAGTCCCCTGTCCTCAGTTCTGTAGACCGTTTTAAAAAGGAACCAAGCTTATTTACCCGAGTAGTTGTTTTAGGATTGAGGATATAAGACACTTTATCTAAATCTGATAAACAATTAAAATTTTCATTGTCATTTTTTTTAAATCCAAATCATCTTTTCTTGTGGCATTGTTATTTTCGCAATATAAAATGAAGTGAGTTTCGTCCTCTATTTTCTTACATTTTTTACAGAGTCTTTCTTCTCTAGGGATTTTTAAGTATCTTCCTTTTTCGATAAGCAAATTATAATCACTTATTCTATATTTTGTTATTAGTTTTCTATATTCTAATTTTGGACAGGATAAATAGTTTTCTTCTGAGATGCTACCGGAATTTTTTAGTTTTATAAATTTTGAGTTTACCATTCTCATCAATGTAAAACATATTGTGAGTTTATATGTGTAATTTTACTATATGTGTAATTTCTGTTTGCCCATAATTGGAATACAATTTATTATTATTATTATTATTATTATCAGGTGTCATTGTGATATCAATTCCCATTCAAACACACCTAATAATTCTAAGAATTTTAAAAATAAAAAACACAACTTTGTTGTTTTTATTTGTTTTGTATATGTTTGCTTTGTTAAATGTTTGTTTTTTTAACCATAATGCATTTTTATCTGTATTGCGTATATTCTTTGATAGCTATTGATTTGATATTGATTTGTTTACTTCCTTTTGGAAACTGATGTACATATGTTTGTATTTTTGATATTGATCTCTTTACCATGTAATTTGGTTATGAGAAATAAAAATATATTCTCAGTGTCATTCTATTCTAAATAGTGTATACCATGACAATCTAAATCATTACTTTACTGTAATATTGCCCTTAAGTGAATGGTATAAACTTAAGATCACTTTAAATTACCTTCATATTTTACTGTGGGTTCAGGAAAAGTGATGCCATTTTGGTACATATGCTGGTAAATCTTTGCGTCTTGGTATTTTTGAGCATTTTGAAATATTGATAAATCTGAAAAACAAATTAAATTCTTCTATAAATCTCTTCAATATTATACTGGTATATATACAAAATACTTATGGAAAGTTTCTATATTATTGAGGTAAAAATGATAATACCATGCACTAGCCAACAAAAGACTTCTGTTCTGTGTAGAAAATAAATTATCTTTTTATAAATATATATGATTTATATACATGTACATGTATTGGTAGGTATTATATGTTCAAGAACAAAAGGTCAATTAATTTCTAAAAATGTGTCTGCTTTTCAAAATAAGTGAAGGTAGATAAAAACTAGGTAAAACAAATATTATTTTTATATGTTGTAGCTTATACTAACCAGATTCCCCACAAATCTTTGTAAACACCGGAAGTTCACTGCTGTCGGTTGACAGACGACAACTTCGTCGTTCTGATATCCACTCTAGTTCTGAACCCGACGTCGACACTTCATCTGAATCTGGATGTGCTGGTGAATGACACTGAAACATTAACACACACACATTAATAACTTGTATATCTTGTGTATAGAAATACCTTATCATCAATTCAGAATAAAATATATTACAATATATAAAAGTTATGCATACATAAGCTATATAGTATACATTTAATATATAAGTTATACATTGTAATATATAAATTATACATTGTAACAAGGATTTATATAGTAGGACTCCTACTATATAAATCCTTGATTGTAATATATAAGATATACATTGTAATATAAAGACTAAATGCATTGTAATATATATTGACCTGATTTACAAAAAAAAAAGAAAAAAAAAAGACAGTTCATCCTTGTGCAACATTTTATATACTTGATTTTGCTGGAAATTCTACTTCCATTCCCTGTGGCGAGGTGAGTGGGGTAACTTAACTATGTATAGCTAACGGAAGAGATACTTCTTTTTCACTTTCTAGAAATATTTCGCGGCTAAAATGTCATAAAAATCTTTAGCTTAAAATTGTCCTCCACCCGGTTCAAAAATGGATAAAAAGTAGATTTACATGTAATTAGTTCTACATCCGTAACCATTTCCGTAGATGATAAAACAACATTCTCTATCCAGAGTTGTCGTTCCTGCTACACTGTTGTGTAGCGTAGCAGGAACGACAACTCTGGATAGAGAATTTCTATGTGGTTAGGGTCAGTTGACTTATTTTAATCACCCACCTGTACCTTATTTGCCCGTGTATTTACTTATTGAATTGTCTGATATGAATCGATTTCACATTTAATTAGAGATATCTCTTACCTCGTCGGAATCAGACATATCAATGTCGTCGTCAGATTCGCTGTCGGTGAACCGACGGTGTGGTCTGTCTTGTAAACGTTTTGATGTACGCTTTGGTGTACACACAGTAACTAAAAATATAAAATGATTTCAGATTTCAAATACTGTTTGTTTGGATGGATATGAACGATCTAACACTGCCATTGTTTTTAATCTGTTTGATATATATTTTAATAACAAACAAAAAACAAATATAAAATATCTGCATGAAACCACAGGTACTCGGGGGACAAGATAGCCACCCCCTTTTTCCAAAACTATCATAATCGTATCCATCAACTACTATTTTCAGATCAATTATACGATAATCTGATCACAAAATAACCCTTTCTCCCATTATTACGGCGTTTTAACCCCACTGAACCAGTGGTGGAAAAATCTGTAATTCTAGAGGATTAAAATGTCTCGTGCATTTCCCCGCATTAATTTCAAATTTTGAAATAAAGTTCGTGTTGAATAATGGGAGAAACAAATTCTCCTTCAGTTGCCCATGTGGGTTACGATATTTCTCCACTCAAGAGAATTAAATTTAAAATTTTAACCACAAGCCGTCAGGCGAGTGGTTAAATTTTTTATTTTAACTCTCGAGAGTGGAGAAATATCGTAACCTACGGGCAACTGAAGGAGAATCTATATTTCTATACCTCTAGGGTCTCTTGTTTAGAAACGGGTATGTTTATTATCCATCAATTCAATAGCAACCTTATTTCTGTGCCAAGGATCCATTGTATTATATTCAGAAGGAAACATCGTCGAGTCTTTAGACGGACAAGGACAGACCCATACTACAATATGATCGCCAGACTAGCTAGAATTATCTGAATGTTTACGATCTTTATTTTAGCCGACAAAAAATCGTCAGACAGAAAAAAATCAAATTCTTAAAATTAAGAATAAATGATTAAATACACTTAATAATGTATGACATTCTTAAGAACAACCGATTAGTATAACACTTGTATTTGTTTCTATTAATGGGAAGGTCAAGTATCCATGTAATATACATGTATTAGTCAATCTGCCGGCCCCTGTGCTTTGTACTAAATTGTTTTAACCTGGCTTTTACATTCACCCTAAGCTCTAATTGTACCTACCTCTAGAATTACTATTCTGACGACATTTTGATTTATATTTCTTTTCATCTAGAAATCTGTAAATTTTAAAGGCATTGTTCCCTTTTCTAAGTCCTTTGTTCTTCAATTCCTCAACATCTGGAAGACTGTTTAGGGCGCATCTAAAATTTGCTTTCCAACGTTTTGGATCAGGAACATCACCATCCATATACTTCCCTAAAACAGTACAACTATTTATATTTCTTGGTTTGCTACCCTTATTTTCTATACCTCTAAAGCAATTACATGTGTATGATACTGTATCACAGTGTATCATTGAATCTAAAAATGCATCATTGTAAACAAAATGTGTATTTGTGACCCGTTTGAAAAGAAAGTGGGTATGTACAGAGTTTTTCAATAATTTACAAACCAATCAGAATAAATTGTCAAAACCAGATCAAATCAATTATATTTTTTTTCCAATTTCAAATTCTCAAAACATCAAATGTAATACTTTATAGAGCTCCATACCTGTATGCTTTGCCCATCGTTCAAACAAATCGGCATCATCCACAGCGTTCCATCCTTGTCTAGCAGCATGCCTCCAGGAAATACGGAATGTACCTTCCCTCTTCATCTCCCACTGCAGACTTGGGACGTCCTCATTTAGCAGATTTACCAGCCAGGGTCTCATCTTCTGGCGCTCAATTGGGCGGATAGGTTTCCGTCCAGCATTTCCACGCTGAGTTATAGTTTTGCTCTTCATTTTTCTTTGCATATTCTGTCAAAAAATACAAATAGTATTTTTTAGCTTTATTGATTTTGGAAATTGTATATTTGAAAGGTTTTATGTTACCTGTTAATGCACAAATTAAATTTATTAGAATGCAATTAGTTTTTTTCTGAATTGAAATGAAAGTCTATTTTTGATTAACAAGTTATTTTGTTTACTTATGTATGCAGTTTCTGAGTTTGACGTGATCTTACCTTGCTACAGATTTATCCCTACACAACCAGGAAGTTTTTACCGTCCAAAGTCAATCAGCCTTGATAACAATGAAAGCTGGCAAGTTGCCAGCATATTCTTATTGGATATTTAAAAATTAACCATAACCTTTTTAAATTATCACAAGGTATGTTTAAAGTTCCAAGTATTTCTTTAAATGAACCGAAATTTGATAAGAAGTCATTGTGGAAACATTTTTTTATTTACAAACAGTTCATTTGATACTTGTTTTACTGCTATGGTGACTGGGAAATCTGCATAAAAGGTCAAAATATATTGCTATTGATGTCTGAAACCAGTTCGCTGTATTAAGTGATTATCGATGTTTTATAAAACGAGATGACGATTCTCATCATTTGAGAAACGTCCTCGAGTTTAAAAAAAAACATCTTTAATTATTTTATCAAATTAAAAAAAAAAAAAATTTTTTATTGTCATTAAAGAATACAGTTTGTGACAATTACAAATAAACAGACAGGTAACAAAGAGAACATAAAATCGACTTTTTCAAGTAAATATGTTAGGAGTCCCCTGTCCTCAGTTCTAATGACTTTTTAAAAAAAAGGAACCCAGTTTATTTACTTTAGATGGTGTTGAATCGCTATGATAGTATGTTTATCAAGGCTTTGGTAATGTGATCACTAGCGGGTATACATGATAGAGCCCTGGTAGTGCGGACAAGGGAGTCGACCCCCACCCCCACCAGAGTTGATGTGCAGGTTTGAGAAATAACAGTCTTATCTGTTTTGAAAATTTTAGGGGGTTGGTGTAACTCCCATCACCCCCTAAATCCGCGTCTAATATTTCTTGTTGCATTGTTGCATATTATTTAGAATTGGATATATTTTATTATCACCCATAACGCAAAAATTTGGATCCACGTCTGAACATACTACTTATTACCAGATTTGTGAATCATTGACACTGATATCCACATGAATATAACTATCCGTTATATCGTGAGAGATTACATACATATACTTATTCTTATTCTTATACTAAATTTTATGTTTAACGTTGCGACTTTTTTTCTCGTCTTGTCCAATTTGACACTTAATGACTTTTTGCTGATCTGTAGAATTTGCAGAATGTTAACCTTATCATATATTGTGTGGTATCTCACTTTTTTGCAGACATTCAGTCTTCTGATCTATTTGCATACGTTGCACTGTCCACACTGTCTCCTATATATATATATATATNNNNTTTTTTTTTTTTTTTTTTTTTTGCAAATGTGAGGTGTCCCAAAGAAACTAGATATATACCATAAGGTCAAAGTGACATAAAATCAGGTTAATTCTGACAGTAAGTTCAATTGAGTCTCCACCAGATTGTGCGATCTGCATGTTTCTCAAACTGAAACCAAAAAGCACCTTTTCCACGGTGTTTCCCTTAAATAATTTTGTTGGCCTAATACAATAATAGTAATACTGCAAACTTGTAAATGCAACGTAATTCAAAGTACAAAATATCATCTTTAGTTTAGTAATAGAAAACAGTATCCTACCTTTTCAACAGAAATCCTCTAAAAGAATAACAACTTGGTTCTTAGTATGCGCTAATATACTGGATTTAATCATGTGACCTAAATTTAGCTTATTCCGAGAATTTACGCCAAGGAAAAACCACAATCTATTTATAAATATACTGGAATTTTAGAGTTTTAAATAGAAACGCGTACAGTAATTCAACTAAAAATAAACATTGCGAGTCTGAATGATTATAAATAGAATATAATAATCCCCAGAGTTTCATATGTATGAGAAATTTTCTTTATTTATATAAATTACTACTGTGTATTAACATACGAAGATGACCAGTGCGAGAGAAGGGAACGGGTTAGGGAGCGCGACTGAGAAGAAAAGTGGTCCACAGTATCTTGACGTTTAATCTAGCGAAATAATAGAGAAAAATCTGTATAAAATCGGTATATTATATATATAAATAACACAGTATCTTGACGTTTAATCTAGCGAAATAATAGAGAAAAATCTGTATAAAATCGGTATATTATATACGGGTAGTCTAATTACCGAAATGGACCGAAATGGACCAAAATGAACCGAAATGGAGTAATAATGGACCGAAATGGAGACATAATGAACCAAAATGGACCGAAATGGAGATGTTATGAACCAAACTTCATCAAAATAAAGCAGTTATGGGTAGAAAAGGATCCATAAACGCCCGAAATTGACAAATAACATGTCCGATTTGCTCTCAGTTTTTGTCACATTTTATATTCGAAAACAATGAAACTTCAATTGAGAAACTAAACAAAATATTAAACCCGGTACTGAGGGAACAAGTGAAGTTGCTGGGCTCCTTTTTAACAGAACTGATAAGCACTGAGGACAGGAGGCGGTTAATTTCGTTTGTTTTATAGGTGTTGTGTATTTCATTAGGCCTACTGTTTATTTTATTTGCAGCCATTGACCCTCCATCGGGCGTTTTTTAGTGCTAATAAAAATTAGAATTTTTTGAAACATTAATTTATGGCTGAAAATATTTTAAGCTAGAGTGCGAGTGAGAAGATCGCGACAAACAATAAAAAAAGAAATAAAAGAAAAAAAAAAGAAAGACATATGTTTATTTATTTGTGGCTGAAAATCATTTAAGATAAACATGTCTTTCTTCTTTTCTTTCTTTTTTTTATACGCCATTAGCTTTATTTTGATGAAGTTTGATTCATAACATCTCCATTTCGGTCCATTTTGGTTCATTATGTCTCCATTTCGGTCCATTATTACTCCATTTCGGTTCATTTTGGTCCATTTCGGTGATTAGACTACCCCTATTATATATATATAAATAACTATAGTTATTTATATATATAATATACCGATTTAATACCGATATATAAAATAGTTATTTATATATATAATATACCGATTTTATACAGATTTTTCTCTATTATTTCGCTAGATTAAACGTCAAGATACTGTGAGTGGGCGCGACTCGAAATGGAAATTGTTTCAAATTAGTTTAGATTAAGCTTATTGAATATGATAACATATTTCGTGTTTTCTTCTGGTTTGTATCATTTAATTATAAATATATGATTGTTTTCTGAGAATGATAACAGTGCAAGGTCGACGCAAATTAGATTGAGGTCGACGTTGAAGGTTTAAATTCATATCTTTTATTAATGGTGATTAAAAATCTTGAAGAATTGTTTTTCTGTTCTTTTTAATTGATTGATTGATTGATTGATGTTTAAAAAGCGAGCAATTTTTCAGCTATATTCAGGACGAGAATAATTTAAACGCCACGGGACTCGAAACAAGGAAATGTGATGGGTAGGGACGGAGAATTTTGCCAGTGCAACAGGTCTCCTATGGACCACTCATCATGAGCATAATGCTCATAATGAGCTGTTACACTGGGTTCTTTAACGTGCAAAGAGGGTAGCAATCTCTCAACACGGGACCTCGGTTTTATTTACGTATCATCCGAAGGACGGGTTGGTTGTCAATTTATACATCCCGGCGCACAACCGACGGACGCCCCTACAAGCCGAAGAAGCTGTCGGTCCCATTTCTATACCCCGGGATTCCCGCGGGGCTGACACCTTTTAGAGGACTAGTGCCTCTAGGACGGAGAAATCTGGTGCCTAATTCTACCCCCGGCATTTAATATTTCAATTATATATATATATAAACAACTTAAAAACCTGTATTTGATAAGCTTTTTTATTTATATATTTTTAATCAAAATAAACGTAAAAAACGCCGTATACAATATAAATACCGGTAGATAATCTTTATTTGCAAAATTACGCCCGCGAATTCGTCATTCGTTCAGCACAGTATTCGAAAACCACCACGTGATAACCACCCACACAGTTATTTATCGTTGACAAATTTTTGGTGATGAGTAACATGATTGTCAAACGTACCCTAATTTGTTCAGTAATAATTTGCTTGTATTGTGTTTGTTCCTTTGTCTATTGTATTTGCTTGGCCCGCATGCGTAATTCTTTAACGTGGCCGAATAATGGTCGAGAAAGAAAATCGTTTTTTAATGCAATTAACGATCCACAGTTCGAATATACGGACGATTCCGATAAAAACTACAGTTTAATTTTGGGTGATTTTAATTGCGCTATTCAAACAAACTTAGATCGCAATCCTCCTCAACAATTAGCCGACATATCAGTCCGAGAATTCCAAAGCATGTTACATAGAAATGATTTATTTGATGTGTGGAGGAAGTTAAATCCAGAAACTAAGAGATATACTTTTAAACGCGGTAAATCGAAATCAAGAATCGATTATAAGCAGTAAGATGTTTGGCACGCGGATAAATCATTTCCCTTTCAGTGATCATGATATCATAATAACAAAATTAAAAACTGAAGATATTAATAGAGGTCCAGGTATGTGGATAATGAATCTTGAAACAATAAAATCTGAGCAGTTTAGACATGCTTTTAAAATTTGGTGGGATAACTGGAAAATTGAGAAAATTAAATACAGTGATATAAGGGAATGGTGAGATCTTGCGAAAAACAAAATAAAATTGTTAACAATGGAAATAAGTAGAAACTTAAATTGTAAACAATTAAAACAAAAAAGAAATCGATAGCTTAGAAAGGAAACTCGATAAATTAAAACTAATAGCGAATGAAACGGATGAAATAAGCGCGCAAATAAACCAATTAGAGGGCTTAATTAAAAAGTATTACAATAAAAAAACATAAGCAGCGAAAATTAGATCTCGTGTTAAATGGGCGGAAGAAGGGGAAAAATCAACGCGATATTTCTTTAACCTTGAAAAAAAGCGGTGCCAAGAAAAGCTATGGTATAGGATTAAAACGACAGATGGTAATTATAAGTATGACATTGACTCGATAATGAATGAGCAGGTTGATTTTTACTCCAAACTTTTTTAATCAAGTTTTGTTTACAAGTTTACAAGTTTATTTAACAACACTCAGACACAAATTGTGTAACATGAGGACATATATACAACATATAACATATAATACATGGCAGAGTGAACAGAGTATACAATAATACAGATATAACATAATGAACAGAGTATACGATAATACAACATATAACTTATATAATGAACAGGGTATACGAAAATACAACATATAACTTATATAATGAACAGAGTATACGAAAATACAACATATAATTTAATGAACTGAGTATGCAATGTTATAGTAACTTACATATTTTCTTAATAAAAATTGCTACATTTGTCAATAATTGAATATGACAGTTTGAAAACATTCCCCCCCCCCCATTTTTTGAACGTTTGGGTTTTTACAATAATAACTAGGTATGAATTTGTTTCTGAAATCAGAAACAATATCATTTTCGCATTTAAATAAAACATGAAATTCATCACCAATGTTTTTGAGGCAGAGAGTGCAATGTCTATTTTCTTTTGGTATTCCGTACCATCTACCCACTTCAATAGGTAATTTTAAGTTCGATGTTCTAAGTTTTGTTATCCAAACACTATAATGTGATGGTAACCGCAGTAAATATTTTTCTAATTCAAATTCTTTTTTAAATATGGAATAAAATTCTCCTCTAGAAGAGTTCATTACATCTGAAAACCACTTTTGGATAAACTGGTCCTGTAGCTGCTGCTTCAGGAACAGTTTATACGATATAAATGGGATACCCCCTTGGAAGTTAAATATATAGCGTAAACCAGTATCGTGGAAAATATTCTGTACAAACTTTATCCATTTAAATTCATGTACACCAGAATTATGCAATGAGAGCATCAAACGATATAAATGGCTACTGAGTTTATGTTCATTTGAAACCAGTCTATTCCAAAAGCCTACCATTCTCATTTTAATATTAATACTTAGAGGAAAACGTCCCAGTTCACCATAAACCATATAATTCGGCGTACTTTTCCTCAAATGTAATATGTTTTTACAAAACTGTAAATCAGAAGGGTGGGATGAAAATAGTGCTCACGAACTTACAAGGTACATTATTAATAAATTGGACAATAACGAAAAAGAAACGCTTGACGAAGACATTAGCTTAGAAGAAATTAGTAAAGTTATTAAAATATTAAAACCAAATAAATCTCCAGGAGAAGATGGTATTATATCAGAATTTTATCAACTATATTGGCAAGATATAAAAAACGAATTCTTTGAAGTGGTTGAAAAAATATTCAAATTCGAATATACTTTAAGCGCATCACAGTACAGGGTGGTCTTGACTTTATTACATAAGGGAGGGGAACGGGAAGATATAAAAAACTGGAGACCATTGACCTTACTGAATTGTGACTATAAAATAATTTCGAAGCTTTTGGCCTAACGATTAAAAAATGTTTGAAATAAGCTAATTCATCCGGACCAAAAAGGGTTTGTAAGGGGTCGGAACATAAGTGAAGAAAACAGAATGATACAAGAGATAATACAATACGTAGACGAAGAAAATGAAGAAGGTATAACAGTTTTCTTAGACCAAGAAAAAGCATTCGATAGAGTTGAATGGGGGTGGGTAGACTTCGTATTAAAAGCATTTAACTTTGGGGGGGAAATTTAGAGGGTGGATTCAAATGTTAGTTAAAAATGCTACAACATCCATAAAGACAAATGGATTTGTTTCAAAATTTGTCTCCATATCTCGCTCATGTAGACAGGGGTGTCCCGTCGCACCACTAATTTACATATTGCAAGCCGAGCCCATGGCATGTGCAATTAGAGGAAATAATGATATAATGGGGATTAAATTACCAGGTGAACCGGGTGGGAAGGAATTAGAAGCCAAAATAAGTATGTTTGCAGATGACACACAACTTTTCAATAAAGATGAAGGATATACTTTCAAAATATGAAAAAGCATCCGGATCAAGAATTAATTATAATAAAACAAAAGCTATTTCTATTGGCACTGCTGGCAATAGAAAAAAACAAAATTTAATAGAATATCATGGATTAAAGAAAATGTAAAAACTTTGGGGGTACATCATGGTTACAATGTTGACATTGATAAAATTTGGAAGGACATTATTGATAGAATGAAAAATTGTATACAAGTTTGGAAAAGCAGAAAACTTTCTTACAAAGGTAAAACTATAATTGTGAAAAATATTTTGCTACATATTGTGGGTTTGAAATTGAAATGAAGGGCATTCCTGATAAATTTAAAAAAGAAATTGAAACATTAATTTGGGACTTTATATGGGAGGGGAAAGTTAATCAGATTAAAAGAGATGTATGTTGTTTAGATATAGAAAAGGGTGGAATGAGTATGGTTAATATAGATTCCTACATTAACAGTAGAAGAATCAAATTTATNCAAACATTTTCAGATTTGAAAAAAAAAATGTGAAGCTGGTGAGGACTAGGCTATTTTTGTCATAGGGAACAATTATCTGCAACTTTTTGGTCTGGAGGACTCAGCTTTTTTTGGGGGGGGGGACACAGATTTTAAGAATCAAATCTTGTTGATGCAATAATTTATGCAAACATTATTTGATTGTATTTTTTTATGTGTGTACATTTGAAACTTATTTTTTACCTCATTGGAATATGAAATAAATGCCTGAACCCATTGTTTTTTTCAAAAGCATTTGAATAAAAATAAATTCACCTATGTACTGTACACGCT
Source organism: Gigantidas platifrons (assembly GCA_002080005.1). Lineage (NCBI taxonomy): Eukaryota > Metazoa > Mollusca > Bivalvia > Mytilida > Modiolidae > Gigantidas > Gigantidas platifrons. Next base: position 729,182 of record MJUT01028675.1, on the reverse strand, counting down.
AATTCCTATAAAACTATGCTGTGTTCAAGGATTGTAATGAAATTGTACGTAGAAACGGCTAGAAAGACATATGGGATGAAAACTCAAAACAATTCATAGATTGTGATTTATTATATTCTAAGCTGATAGACAAGAGAAATTGTATCTCAGAATACTCTAAAATTAAGAAAAGTATTCCAAAAGACTACTTAAATTTATTAAAAAATTAAAATAATGATATAGATAACAAAACTAAAAGTAGAAATAAAATGAAATTGTTAAATAATTTAAAACTTACAGATATTAGAGGCAAAATCATTAATACAAAGGAGGTTAAGATTAAAATTATACAAAAAATATTAAATAAAAAATCATTACCAAAATTTCAAGATAAATGGAATAATGTTTATAATGAAGAATTTCACTGGCCAAAAATTTGGATTAATCTTAAAAGACTGGACATCAGTAATAAAATTAAAGAATTCCAATGGAAATGCATCCATAACATTATTTACACCGAAAGTAGACTTAGAAAAATGAACCTATCCAATGGAAGATGCCACTTTTGTAAAGAATCAAACATTCAAGAAGATCTCCAACATTTGTTTTTTAAATGCACTAACTAACCGATTCATATCAAACATCACAATTTTAATAAACACTTTAAATGTGGGAACTGTTAACTTAAATGAGAAAAATATGATGTTTGGGTTCAATATGGGGGGTAAACATGAATTTCTATTAAATACATTAATTTTTATATCTAAGTGGTCTATTTGGAAGGCAAGAAACAAAGTTAAATATGACCAAATTCACATCAATCAGAATGTTCTTTGTAATATATGGAAACAAGACTTTAAAATCTGAACTAAAAATTTTGCTAAAGACCAATTGTAATGATACAATAGATAAAACCAAAATCTTGACAATTCTATCAGTGATTAATTAGTAAGTAGTTATAATATATGAGTACAATGAATGTATGTAAATGTTATATGTTGAAGATATCATAAAATGCCTATATAGATTGACTTACATGTTGATTTTATAATTGATAAATTTAGTTGTATTTTTGAAATGGGATCATGTGGGCTGTAATTAATCTCTTACTAACCCTGGGTAAGAGATCTATTGTAAAACAGGGAACCTTAGATTATTTTATGCTTACCTGGGCATCTAAGGTGTTTTGTTAACAGGTGAGTCAAACAATAAAGTATTATGTTATTAAAAAAAACAAAAAAAAACAAAAAAAAACGTGGCAATCTCTTTTAACCTTTTTAAATCATTAAACGCTCCACAAAATGAGTTTAAGCAACAGCTTTTAGACCTTGAACAAAAACTTTTACTACAAGAAAAGGAAAGTTTAAATTTCAATGAATTGGACTTCAACATCTCTGAAGATGAAGTCCTATCTGCCATTAAAAAGCTTAAAAGGAATAAATCAGGTGGATTACAATTAATAACAAATGATATGCTTATGGCAGGTAAATTCCAATTTGCACCTTCATTAACATTCTTATTCAACAAAATTTTAATATCAGGAATATATCCTGACAATTGGTCTCGAGGCTATATCTCCCCAATATTCAAAAGTGGTGATAGATCCAAACCAGACAACTATAGAGGAATAGCAATTACTGGCTGCTTAAGCAAATTGCTTAACTCTATACTCAATAATAGACTTGAAATTTTTTTAATTAAACATAAATTGATAAATCCACTCCAAATAGGATTCACTAAAGATTCCCGAACTTCTGACCATATGTTTGTCCTCAAAACTCTTATTGACAAATACCTCCATAAGAAAGAAAAACTATTTGCATGCTTTATCGATTTTCGCAAAGCTTTCGATACAGTCGCCCACACAGCCATTTATCTTAAACTCTTGGATATGAATGTTGGTGGTCTTTTTTATAATTTAATCAAAGATATGTATAAGATCTCTACAGTTTGCGTGAAAGTTGGCCAGAATCTCACAGACTCATTTGAATCATCTATTGGTGTTAAACAGGGGGATGTAACTTAAGACCCAATCTTTACAAAATTTTTATAAATGATCTTCCAGATTACCTTTTACACTCATTTGACCCAGTTTATATTAACAATATAATTGACTGTCTTTTATATGTAGATGATGTTATTCTTCTATCTAATTCACAAAAAGGGTTACAGTCCAAATTAGACTCTCTTGAACTATTTTGTAAAGAATGGTGTATGTCAGTCAACATATCTAAAACGAAAGTTGTAATCTTTAATAAAACTGGAAGATTCATTAAACAAAATTTCCTACTCAATAATAAAGTTTTAGACTGTTGTAATAGTTACAAATATCTAGGGATAACATTCTCCTCATCTGGCTCATTCACAGAGTCCAAAACTGAACTTTACAAGAAAGCAGTCAAAGCTTTATTCAAACTGAAAGCAGATGTATTATCATTGTATCCAATGCCCAGAACTAGTCTACACATCTTTGACCACACTGTTAAACCTATTTTATTATATTGTTCAGAAATATGGGGTTGTTATTTACCAAAATCAGCTGACTTTAACTTTATGTTTAACTATTCAAGATTACCATCAGTACTTCCCTGTGATAAATTACATATTCATTTTTGTAAATATATACTGGGTGCTAATAAAACAAGCACCAACTTTGCAATATTGAGTGAATTAGGAAGAATACCATTTGCATTAGATTGCTTTACTTCAGTTTTTAAATACTGGAATCGTTTAGATTCTTCTACTAATTTTTTACTTAAGAATGCATACATTGAAAATAAATACCTACACTCACAGGGTTGTGACACTTGGTATTCTGGTCTACAGAGACTTTTTAAAATATTGATAACAATACAGGAATTCACAATATGCTTAAATATAAGCATAATACATTTAACAGAAAAATTAAAGTTTATACAAAAGCCTTTTATAAAAATAAATGGTACGTTAAAAGAAATAAACTTCTAGATGAAAACGGGAAATTGCGAACCTATCTAAAACTCAAATGCAATTTTGGATTTGAAAATTATCTTCATATTTTATCAGATTTTAATCAAAGAAAATCTTTCACTAAATTTAGAATCAGTAACCATAAATTAAAGATTGAAACTGGCAGATATTCAAAACCTATAACATCTTTAGAGAATCGCATTTGTGAAAAATGTTTTTCAGATGAAATAGAATCCGAAGAACACCTTCTATTAAAATGTTCCTTTTACATTACTTCTAGGCGCAAGCTTCTTGAAATAATTAAGAATAACATTAATTATTCTAACTTTGAAAAATTATCATTTGGGGATAAATTTATATGGCTTTTAAACTCAGAAAGTAAAGATATTTTAATAAGCGTGTGTGATTTCCTGTTAAAAAGTCACTGTTTCGGATAGTTGGAACCTCATATTATAATATTGTCTATTATAACACTACAGTCATGTCTATCATTCTTGTATTTACAATTTATTTGATATTTTATGCAATCACCTTATGTTATTATGTTTATATGCCCCTTCGTGGGCCCTTTAATTTGGACCAATAAATCTCATCTTATCTATCTATCTTGAAAATTTTTACCTGAACAGGTGACATTATGATGTTTACAAACATCAGAAGGTTTAGGTACTTTATGATGCTTTTGTTTGTAATAAGGAATTGAATTTATGTCAAACAAATACATGGTATTCTAGTATATTACTAATATTAAATAAGATGAATATATCAAATGTTAATGTCTATGTAGGCACTCTATGTAACAATCTGAAAAAAAATTTATGTGATAGTTTTCTTAGTAATTGGTATAATTAAAAAAAATGTATAAATGAAGACAAAAAGGGAAAACTCCATACATATTTTACATTCAAGGAACATTTTATTAGAGAAAAATATACATTTCTTAATGATTTCAAAATAAGACAGGCAATTTGTAAAATCAGAATTAGTGCACATCCTCTTATGATTGAAATTGGTAGATATAAAAACTTGGAAACCGAATATCATTTTTTAATCGATTGCCCCATATATAATAATAGTAGAAAGATTTGTTTTCAGAAAATTTCAGAAGTATGTTCTAATTTCAATAATATGTCAGATATATCAAAATTCTATTATTTATTTACCAATGAAGATTGTTCAATAATTAGTATTTTTGGAAAATATATAATAGAGTGCCTTGAGACAAGAAAACTGAAACAGGGTTTACGATACTGAAATATTTTTTTCTCTTTATGTTTATATTATTAATTAAAATTTTAAGGCTCTGAACCCGACAAGAAATATTGTATATTTATATATATATATGTATAATTGCCTCCAATGACAATAATCAATGTATGCAATTTGTTTGCCCCTATTGTGGGCCCATTGATTGGAATAATAAATATTCTTATTCTTATGAATAGGTGTTCATAGAAACACATAATAAACAAATACAGTGCTCCAGAATACCCAATAAAAATTATAAAAAAATGTACATTTAACAAAACTTGTCAATTTCTGTAATTTTTCCATTTATAAAAACAAAGTCAGCAATCAAAATATACCAAAAATGATTATGTTTATTTGAAATGCACAATTTTACCCCAAGGGGTTGATGGCATACAATTATACAAAACATATATACAAAGCAGACAAAGGACAATCATTAATTAAGTACAAATTAAAAGAATAACAAGACAGTCTTATACAGACAAATTAAATTTGTAAAATCATACAGTTATAGAGTCCACTTTCCTCAGTATTAAAGACTTTTTAATAAATGGAACAACAAACCGCAAATGATTCGGCAAAGACATTATCTGTATATATTTTTCATTATTGTTTAGTGCACTTAGAAAATTATTCTGTATATTCATTTCTAATTCTTTTCTAATATCATTATATTTTGGACAATGGAAAAAGTAGTGAATTTCATCTTCAATTACATTCATATTGCACATTTGGCAAAGTCTATCATTTCTTTTTGATCTTTTATAACGACCTCTTTCTATTTCTAAAAAGTGGTCACTAACTCGCATTTTACATAAATTTCTTCTGTTTTCAAAATTTGTATGAAGTAAATATTCATTGATTTCATAATCAGATTTTAATTTACTGTATAAGAATAGTTTGCTGTTTTCTGTTAAAGCATTAAGTTTTTCAAAAAATAATGTTTCATAGTTATATTTTAATTTAACTTTTAATCTTGAATACAGGATATATAATGTTTCTATAGCTACAATATTTTACAGCTGGTGCAATCTGTTTAAAATCAGATCACTCAGTTGCTCACCTTTACCGATGTCACGGCGCTCCGACACATCAGTTAAGTGACAAACACGCACTGTTGGATTTTTAGTGCTAGCTCACTGAAAGAACAGTCAGCGGGTAGACATGTCGCTCCACTCGGACACATTATCCTGATTCCGAGCCAACCCGTCTTTGCTCTTACTCCTTAGTGATGCGTGTTTTGCGGAGACACAACAAATATCATTTTTATAGTCGTTGGAATGACCGACCGGGGTTCGAACCCAGATCTAATTCACTCATGATATTCCTGAAAAATTGCTCATCCAGAGACTGTAAACCAACAATTACTCACCAAATCAATATTTGTTGACCGATTAACAGTTTGTCACAGCCAAGAGAAGGTAGGATAGTAACAGTATGTAGCAGTCGAGAGAAGGTATTACTGATTAACAGTATGTCACAGCCAAATGAATGTATGACATAGCAGAGGCGCAGGCATGGATTGGAAAGTGGGGGTGGGGAAAAGAAGGGACCTGAATGAGGGAAGGGACAAGGACAGGAGGGGGTTAATCTTTCAAAACCGACAAGCAAAAATAGGTAATAACATACTCTTTTACCTCTAATCTAAGACATCGCGCAAGGTGTTGCGTTACCAAACGCAACGTTAAGGTAGATGGGGTTGTCTAATTTTCTATCCATAGATTTTTTAATTTTTTTTTAAAGAAAACTTTCCTTCCAAATAAAAATATATATAATGGGGGTCACCGGCATTCCAAGCTCATAATTTTAATTTGAAAATTCAAGGGGAAAATGGCATTTTGGGGCAAAATTTATATAGACAATGAAGGAAAAAACGTTTTTGGATGCATTTATTTGATGAAAATGTCCATTTCTAATCCATAGAATTGTCTGATTTTTTGTAATTGAATGGTCCAAATGTTTCTTAAAAATAAAAAATAAAAAATTGGTGGGTCACTGTCCAAATAAAAAAGATACAACTAAAATTATACAAGAAAATAGACAAAAAAGGGAGTTAACTCATTGTTAAATCTGAATGGATTTGCAAATTTACTATCTGTCCGGGCCATAACTTGTTTGTCTCTTCAGATAGGTCAATGATATTTGGTATGTAGGTGTATAATCATGAGACGGTGTTTCGTGTTCCATCGTGACCTCAGTTTGACCTTTGACTTCAAGGTCAAATAATTGATATTTTAAAGTGTTTTTGTGTCTGGGCAATAACTTTTTGCCTTTTTAGATAGGTTAATTTTGGTATGTGGTGGTATAATGCACAGGCATTTGATTGATGGACCTTAATTTCCCCGTGTTTGCCAAGGGGGTACGTATTTTCAGGGTTAGTAACGATGTAGGGCCTCTATTTAATTGTGGGTCCTGGGTCCACAAGAATACTAGAAAAATACACAAGGTAAGAAACAAAATTGTCCACAAACCCGGAGGTCGACTTATTTTCTGTTACGCGGCACGCGATTGGTCAATTTTTTCCGGAAATTTGCCTTGACCAATCGCGTGCCGCGTAATAGAAAATATGTGGTCGACCTCCGTGTTCGTTGACAATCTGTCTTGGGAACAGATTTTCGGGGGTATATATGCAAATTAGTACGAATATGAGAGTAAACCAGTGGCACAACAGCTGATGGGGGTCCACAAGGTTAGTGCATTCCATCCGTTTATTTTTCAGAAATCAGTAAAATCGACAATAATAAGAAATCAGTTTAGCAGTACGCCGCCATTTTCAGTGATTTTGTTTCTTACCTTGTGTATTTTTCTAATACTACTATTCGTGTGGACACAGGACCCACAATTAAATAGAGGTCCTACATCGTTACTAGCCCTGTAAATACGTACCCCAGTGGCAAACATGGGGAAATTAAGGTCCATCCGTCAAATGCCTGTGGTATAATGATGAGACAGTGTCTCGCGTACTATCATGATCGCAGTTTGACCTTGACCTTTGACCTTGAGGTCAAATATTTTACTTGAGAGTTTTATGAATGGGAGACATGGGTTTTAGTCCTCTGAAACAATTCCAGTTTTCATTGAAAATTATAGCCGGATTTTGAGAATTAATTCTTCTTTTTAATGAAATAACTAGCTTATGATGAGCAAACATTTTCAGATTTGAAAAAAAAAATGTGAAGCTGGTGAGGACTAGGCTATTTTTGTCATAGGGAACAATTATCTGCAACTTTTTGGTCTGGAGGACTCAGCTTTTTTTGGGGGGGGGGACACAGATTTTAAGAATCAAATCTTGTTGATGCAATAATTTATGCAAACATTATTTGATTGTATTTTTTTATGTGTGTACATTTGAAACTTATTTTTTACCTCATTGGAATATGAAATAAATGCCTGAACCCATTGTTTTTTTCAAAAGCATTTGAATAAAAATAAATTCACCTATGTACTGTACACGCTAATTCCTATAAAACTATGCTGTGTTCAAGGATTGTAATGAAATTGTACGTAGAAACGGCTAGTGGGGGCCTAGGTGGCCGAGTAGTCTAGGTCGCTAGTTTAAATACTACTGTTGGCCATCAGTCAATTACCTCTATGGTATGAGTTCAATCCCTGCTTCACGGTGTATATTCATAACGACTCCTTTCCGATTAAATCGGCGTTCTTGCCTCCTTTCCGAATCAGGCAACACAACCTTTCGGAGCTATGTCCAGACAACATGCATTTCAAACTGACTGATATGAAAACAAACGGTATGTAAGACTTTTCTGAGCAGTTCACGGAACATTTCAATCATCATAGTAATTCAAAATAGCTTGAAAAGGGATAGTTGACCTATCTTCTGGACGAAATATGTGACACTGTAAACGGTGAGGTGAGTGTGTCGTACATAAATAACTTTAATGTTCAAAATATGAGACAGACAATTAAATTAACACCCTTATTTAGCAATCTGATACCGTCCTTGTTATACATTCATATTTTGTCGATTCATTTTATCAGTAAATTTCCGGAAAAATTGGTGATTTACAAAAATCAAAGAAACGCCTCTTTTCCGATCAGTCGAATATCACATCTATTCTGGAAACGATTCCTTTGAGAGTGTAAAGAAACGATTCCTTTCAGAAGGTGAATCGATGATGTTTGAACAATATTATCATGATTGTGAAAACATGTAAAAGAACGTGACAAAGTCAAGAAAAAAAGTCACACAAATAACACAGAACAATTAAAGACAGACCCACAAAGAAAACTAAAATATTAATATGAAAATGAGAGCATCGGACGTGCCCAATGACATGTCTAAAAATACTAAAAACACCAACTTAATAGGCATACAAAGACGTTAGGGGGTATAATAATTTCACTGTAAAGACAGTAAACTCTATTTTCGATATAAATTGTTAGCCCCTCGGTTTATCTGTTGCGTTTAAGGGTAGAATGGTCACTGGGTTTTTCATGATTGATTCCTGTCTCATTTTAGAATTGTTTAAACATGAAGCGGAAGAAAAAAGAACTTTGGTTACACCCTCCTAAAAGAGTGAAATTGTCAAAAGACCAGAATGAATCAACAGAATCAAGAGATTCAACAACAACAAATACACAAACGATAACTCCTGTGAACCCCCCAAATTATAGATTTTCAATTTACAATATCCAATGGAGTAGTGCTAGAAAACGGAAAAGGCGGAAGCAGTTATTTTCTAAGTCAAGGGAAGAGCAATTGGTAGATGAAATTAGCCTGATAATTCCGTCGGTTTTGAAAACATTGGAAAAGGCTGGATTGAGAGAAGATTTTTGTTTACTCTTGAAATTTCTATTTTTAGTAACAGCAGCCATCTTGAATGGAGGACGGGGCTGTTGGACACAATTTTGAAAGGGACCCACCCAGGGACCATCCCTACCTGGTTTGGTTTAATTTGGTTCAGCAGTTTCAGAGAAGATTTAAATGTGATCTTTTATCAAAATATGTCTAATTTGCATAATCGGTATAAATCGGCTGAAGGAAAAATGTTCACAGAAAAACTCGGAATATATGTTAAACTACTCCCTGCCATGTAGCTGCAGTTAAAATTTGAGCTCATTTTGACTTATACTAAAGCAGCAATGGACAATTAAAATTCCCCCCCTTTTTCTATTTTTAGCTTGGCGGCTATTGGTTGGAAGTCGGGATCACCGAACACAATTTTGGAAGGGGGCTATCCAAGGACCATTCCACCAAAGTTTGGTTCCAATTGGCCCAGTGGTTTCTGAGGAGAAGATTTCAATGTGAAAGTTTACGACGGACGCCAAGTGATGGCAAAAGCTCACATTGCCTTTGGCCATGTGAGCTAAAAAGGGTGCACTCGACTCGCAGTCGCAAGTGATAAAGTTTACCAGTTGCTTGCCCATGATGGCCGTCGGTGGTTCTCTCCGGGTACTCCGGCTTCCTCCACCACTAAAACTGGTCGCCATGATATAGCTGAAATATTGTTGAAAGTGGCGTTAAAACACCAAAAATCTAAATATTTTTTTTCAAATCCACACAATGAAATGTTGCAAAATAAATCCATGAAATCGTATGAAAGTCGAACAATGAATGGTTATCTGAAAAGAATCGTTTCCATGCTCTGATAGGAGGCGGTCTATACTTGTTTTACAATAATCGCACTTTATGTACTAGTCCGAGATTCCTCTGCCGTTCGACGACTATTTAGAACTTGCTGTTGTCGTTTGAACGTCAGAGCGCTTGCCATAAACAAAACAGCGGAGTTTCCTCTCCCACTCCAGAGAGGCAAATTTCCACGTTTTGATAGACATGTTACTCGAGAAACACCACGTTTTTGAAATTTTCCTTCTTGATGTTGCGTAGATATGTAACAAATACTTTTTGTGCGCTGAAAATAAAATCATCATCGCCCAGTAAGATCACGCAGGATCTTCGATTTCTTGTATGTATATTGTGTTCCGTCATCTATGTTTTCAGTCACTAAATATGGCAATTAAAAGATAAACTGACAAAACGTAGCACCGTCTGTTGTGAAAATAAATCAAAAGTCGGAATGGAAGCGTTTCCTGATTCGGAAAGGAGGCAAGAACGCCGATTTAATCGGAAAGGAGTCGTTATGAATATACACCGTGTGCTTTGTGCATAACAAAAATGTGTGTACCAGGGTTTTTGTTAGACTTAATAATGTTAAGGACAATTGTCCTTAAAGCAGTATTTCTTATCAGATTATGTAAACTGTGCATAACACAAAAAATTGAGGATGAATATCATTTTTTAATCGATTGCCCCATTTATAATAATAGTAGAAAGATTTATTATCAGAAAATTTCAGAATTATGTTCTAATTTCAATAATATGTCAGATATATCAAAATTCTATTATTTATTTACCAATGAAGATCGTTCAATAATCAATATTTTTGGAAAATATATAATAGAGTGCCTTGAGACAAGAAAACTGAAAAGGGGTTTATGATACTGAAATATTTTTTATCTTTCTGTTTATATTATCAATTAAAAAATTTTAAGGCTCTGAACCCGACAAGAAACATTGTATTTATATATATGTATAATTGCCTCCAATGACAATAATCAATGTATGCCATTTGTTTGACCCTATTGTGGGCCCATTGATTGGAATAATAAATATTCTTATTCGTATTCTATATTCTTATCAGTCATTCCTTATTTACTTAACTAAATATTTGTCCTAAAAGTCTTCAGAGTTTAGGTCATTTTCAAAATCTTTAGGCCAAGGACCTAGAAAATGCCCCAAACTGAAACCGTGTACTCGAGTGTATGTAATTATAGGTTTTGTCTGTTACCTGCCAAAGGTTGGTGGTTCTGTTGCCTCTTTTATTGTTAGTATGCCGTTAGCATGCTCTATAACGTTCAGGAACTGCATACTTTCGCCAGACTCTCTGAGTTCAGCCATGTTTATCTATACAAGTACTGACTGCATGGATACATATAATTGTTTACCCTGAATTTTCATTAGTTTTTCAGTATACAAATACAGGGATAATAATATTAATTCAAAAGTGATATTCTTTTATTAATATAAATGTTAAATCTACTAGTGGTGTTTTGTTTTGTTCTCAAGCTAGTCCTTGGATTAATTATTATGTACATTACAAATTATTCAGCACTATTTCCCATGACTAATTAATCAAAATGTTCCTGGACACAAGATTACTGAGACTACTACACAGGTGCTAGTACAAAAAGGTTTTATGGACCCCATGCCTAAAAAAGCTGTCCATAAACTTGCATAAAATCCTAAATCAGCTCCCTCCACATGTGTATTTGATTTGTTGAAAAATGTGTTTTTATTTTTGACTAGTTTAAGTGGATATCCAAATAAACATAAATGAGGGGGGCAAAGACTAAATCATAAAGTTTACTCCAAACGACCACTTTGAACCCACCACTGATATCAATAAAATTTCAAAATAATATTAAAATTTCATGCAATTTAGGCACGGACCATTTGATATTTTTTGGATGGGAGAAGGCTAGGGGGCGGGGGCTGGGATTTTCGTCCGGACATATTTTTTTCCCGGTAAAAATCAGGGCAAGAAATTAAAAAAAAAAATCCCCCCTCCCTCCAATAATGTTTGTGTCGTCGCGAGTAACGGTGGCGGTGTAAACTTTTCATGATTAAATCCAAAATGTAGAAGAATTAGACCATCCGGAATTGGTACTGAGATTTCTCATGTCGTCATGATGTAAGGAATCTGCTAGCACCATGACTTTTGACTTTGACCCCATATTTACCCTTTAGTTTAATACAGAAACAATCCACCCATGCAGTGAGTATAAAGATTAGTTAGTCTTCCGTTAGGTATAGAAGAAAAACAACAGGTTTTAAGATAATTATACTACTTTTGACCATTTTTGACGGAATAATGGGTTGTCGGGGAAATGAGCTGTCGGAATAATGGGCCGTCGGAGAAATGGGCTGTCGGAATAATGACCTGACCCCCCGGATACATGCTCCCCCTAAAATAAAAAAAATAAAAAATAGGCGCTTGAAACGCATTTTCCCCGAGTTTAAATGGATAATTTATGATTTCAATAATAACCGAAATAACACGCAGAAAACTATTTCGATATGCGTCTAGTGACATTTTTTGGTACATCCAGACAACTTTGGGGGGGGGGAATTATATTTACTATATTCGTGTCGAAAGCGTGTATGTCTTATATTTTGAATGGTTTTTACATGCACATTTAAATAAGTGATAGTGCTTTCAGTTAAACATTTTACTTAGTATACATTATAACAACCAGAAAACAATCATGTCAGAAATGCAATGGTCAGACAAATGAACAGACTAGCCAGTCCAGCAAGTCGATCATCTGTCATTGTAGATCTGCTCCAGTGTTTCAAGCGTCTCTAGCAGAAAAAGACCTCTCACAGGACACGGACCCTACAGGCATTGTGAGCAGAACCCTAAAAACAGCATGCAAATTCAGATAATAGTTAGGGTCTGCAAGTTCAACTGCTTCTTCCAAGGACTGATTAGATTCCTGTTTTTGAAGCCCTACACAGAACATTTTCCATCTTTCCATTTCCGCGATAAATCCTATAGAATCTGGCAAATCATCTTCATATCTGGTGTGTATATCTTCTAAATGTTTTGAACGCGACTAGGTAGCAATTGAAACGCTAAGAAGGACGGACCTGTTTGTTCAGGAAACCTCTCGTTTGGGAAGGAAAGAAAGCATTTCTCCTATAATAACTAGGTACGGAATTTCGACAAATGTAGCGTTAGCCCGATTTGTCATTCGTCCGACTGTTTTGGTTTAGACAGCTCGATACCGATGCTGTCGGCGATCGCAGTTGTCTTCATCCATATGCATCTGTTGAAGCGGAAACGATTTCAATTAATGATGTAGAATATATTTCTATTATTATATAGATAGGTGTGAATTATGGAGATTTATCCGGGAAATAAATTCCGATATTTCACATGTGAAATATCAGTTTTTCCCCGCCAGAACTACTTTTAGACAACTTTAAGTGTAGTGGTTACGTCCCTTGTTGTGTTACGGTGAATACACACATGATTGTAAACTGAAACAATTAAACAAATGAAAAAGTTTTAGTACTTTTATAAATTATTTTAATTGAATCATTTTATTGATACATTAAAATCAAACACTTGCTTATTCTCAATCGAATCATTTCACTGGCATAACACAAGATTTAAATATAAACAAACAACGGCAATGTTTTAAAAGTGCATTAAGACCCATTGTAGATTGTCAGTTTCCTAATTCCTTTCACCACCCCTTTTCAATGAAGAATCGTCTGCTTTGAACAATCTTAAAATTAAAAACAAAACAAAACAAAATGTCTGATCATTTTGACGCATATACGGCAGCTGTAGTCTCCAAATTTTTAGAAGAAAATGATTTTGACTTGGAAAATGTGGAAATGCCCGAATTTAATATTCTAGATGTCCAAACAAATGTTCCAAATTCCAATGGCAATGCAAATGAAAATGTATATCAAACTAAAGCCCAGTCGGGTAGATTTCAGAACGTTTCATTTGAGGACATTGATTCATTCCTTAGTTCGAATTCTGTTACACATGAAATACACACGACTCGGACAATAATAACACATCATGCCTGGTTCCTCAGATAAATCGGACTGACATTAGTCACAATTGTAATGAATTTTTCCACAACAACTTTACAAATCCGCACATATTCAAATAAAATTCAGAAACTCGTCCTTCATTTAAATTTTCAATTTTTTTCATCGAAGCGACAACACTTGACTTGTTTGAATGTGCGGCCATATTGATTACACACTATCATTGCTCGTAGATTCATACGCGTGGAATGAAATATACAAATTAAATAAAATAATATAAAAGAAATTTTGGAAGTCTATATAATAAACAGTATAACTAATCATAGATTTTGAATATCAAAATAAGACCACTCGTGACCGAATACGTATTAAAGATTAAACTCGTGGACGGAACAAGTTCCGCCCACTCGTTTAAATCCTTATGCGTACTTCGGTCTCTCGTGGTCTTATTTTGATATTCAAAATCTACGATTAGTTATACTATATTTACAAACTTTGACAAAGGTTTTTATTTCTCGTATTTTAATAAACTTTTATAATATTAATCACATTATTTTTTTTTCTGCAAAAAAATCTAGTGAGGCAGTTGTCTCATTGCCTCAGTGGAAGTTGCGCCACTGCATTTTATATAGGACCATATCACAGTATAGGAACCTGTACGCCTGAAATCTCTTATTGACGTGCTCATCTGTAAACTGCATTACGGTTTCGGTGGAATTCGACATCTTACACTTTCACGGCAGGTAAGTTTTTCTATGTTTTCATTAAATGCTAATAACCTGTATGTCCAAAAACTTGACAGAATGCGTATGATTGATTGATGCAAGGACTGCATCTTTGTTTTTTTTTAATGCATATAGCGTCATATTTACCATTTTAACAGGTTCTTTTGAACAAGGATAAAATAAAATTATCCCGTTTGACCCTTTATCCTAGAATAATATTCCCGATACTTGTGTTGGTAATGTCAATAGATATGAACACAGTTTATGCAAAATTACAGATATGAATACCTCAGCATTGCTAAATAAATAGACATTTTAAAATACAAATTTAGCACGTCAATCAGGTTACAGACCGTTTTTAAACGCGACGTCAAACAGACATACACAGCTACAGCAAACAGTCGACAGCACATTCATTTTTTCAATCCAATTTTTAGTAGGAAAAATTATGTTTTCTTTATCGTTTCTTTGTAAAAAGAATGCTTCTCACATCCAAAACTATCCGTGCAAATACAGTTTAAATTGGAAGCCATTTAGGCATAAACAAAATGGAATTTTTACCTTTTCTGATAGTAAAAACAAACGTTTGATACTCCATTCTGAATTTGTTGGTTATTTTATCCAAAGAAACTTTAGCGTCCGTAAGAGTAATGCATCATGTACATTCTGTAACATTTTTACACAGATACATTGTATCTGTCAATAATAAATCCCGAAAACTTGCCTGCTTTGGAAGCGTGGGCAGTGGATTTCCACCGAAACCGTAATGCAGTTTACAGAAGAGCATGTCAATAAGAGATTTCCGACGTACAGGTTCCTATACTGTGATAAACGTCTGTCAAATTTACATTTCTTCGTTTCAAAAGAATATAAAAATCAGGGGCGGATCCAGGGGGAGGGGGGCCGCACACGGCGCGCGCCCCCCTAAAATTGGAAAAAATATGATTTGTTTGCATAAAATTGTGATTTTTCACATGAAATACCCCAAAAATTTTCGCGCCTCCCTCCGCTCGCGCGATTTTTTTAAAAGTGTGCCCTCCCTAACTTGAAATCCTGGATCCGCCCCTGAAAATACATTGTTTTATTTTAAATGTGAAAATAAACAGCCTTTTGAACATTTGTATGGGACAAGCATTTTTCGTTGTAATTTTTTCTTTTTACAGTCAATTCCAAAGAAATTTCAACTATACAATGTAGATAAAAAAAATATTTTGAGAATGATTTTCTTTTGTTTGTACGTGGACAATTCAACATGCTATGTCGGATTTAATTCTACCATGCGAAGACATTGCATGACGTTTCTGGTTGAAAAATGTATCATTGGACATTTCTGTATAACGGACATTTTTTATGCAGTTTTCCTATTTCTTGTGAAAATCAAGACATTGTAATATTATGATATATGACAAAAAGACGTATTTCAATAATTTTATTTATTTTTTCATTATCAGATTGGGTATTTTTCATACGCGTGAATTTCGATACTTAACGTCAAGACGGATTAAATTCACACATTGGACAATTTTAACTGACGTCTTTAAAATGCTCTAATAAAATAAATACTTGACCATTTTTCAAATAGTTGTGCTGAATAATTTGTCATCACAAAAGGATTATTACATAATATTTTGGTTACTTACTGAAAACTTTTTGATCACTTATTTGTCATCTATCTCCACTTTGTATCACAACCCAGTGTGTTTTACATTGATCTTTATTATTTTCTAAATGCCGATAACCATACAGGAGGTGGAGTCAAGATAACTCGAATAATTCAGCGCCCTCTATCCACTGTACACAATTGATATCGGAACGCTCCATTTAACATACATATTTTGTTTACATTTATGATAAGCTCCTCCTATTTTACGCGCCTTATTTTGATTGATTTCGCACCCATAGTTCATAGCTTTGGAGTACTTCCGGTTGACGGAAAAAATCGATGAATGCATTCAGGCGTTAATGTAGCGACCAGCGGGAGCGTAATATAACGACTGGATTATTCGGGTTAGAGTCAAGATAGCTATTTTTGGGCAAAGCATGTCACTCATAGTACATCAATAAAAGGCCGTTATTGTCATTATCGAACTTGACCTAGATATTCATAACATACACTTACATACCAAACCTAGCTTCAATCTGACTTTTC
Organism: Gigantidas platifrons; assembly: GCA_002080005.1. NCBI lineage: Eukaryota > Metazoa > Mollusca > Bivalvia > Mytilida > Modiolidae > Gigantidas > Gigantidas platifrons. The sequence goes on along the minus strand of MJUT01028675.1, from coordinate 712,537 downwards.
ATTCACAAGTTATCATCTGGAAACCAAAAAGCACACGGACGGACGGACGGACGCTCGACAAGGATTATCAGGTCCAAATCAGATTCGCTCTTCGAGCTCATCTGATATGGACCTGATAATCCTTGTCTTGCAAAAAAATATACTAATAATTAATATTTATCATCCTTCCCTCCGGCTATATCTACCTGCTGGCTCCATAAACAAAACTCGTATGAAAGTCCGCGTGAGCTGAGCAGGACTTATCAACAGTCAGCAGGAGTTATCACCAAATTCTCCTAACATTTAAACGATAATTCCTGTGAAGATGGCAAAAATAAATAAAATTCATCTACACCATTAGCTAGTTAACATTATTTTTTAAAACATATATCAAATTAAGAACTGTCGCGTTAGAAACATCAACAAACATCGTCCTACAAAAATGTACTTTACACAATTCTTGATAACCTCTCCTCAGACGTCATAAAGGAGGTTGTGACCGTCATGTTTTCTAAACCGGAACGGCATTGGTAAGCAAAACCTTTAATGAAAATGGGTGACTTTGATGTTTGTAATAAAAAAAAATGAATATCCCCATTAAAGGGAAAATCCAACAAATTTATATAAATCTGTAAAAATGAATGGTATATTTTGCAAACTACTTATGAACTACGGTTTTGGGGAAGCGTATTTTGAATATTTTGAATCATGTAATTTTTCCCGCGAAAAATACAAATATAGATGTATCCGTGTTTATGGTTGATTTAAGGATGATAAACATGTCATCTGAATGTGAATATAATTGATACTGAAAAATATCAGCCTGCTCGACAGAATATGAAGTTTGTGACTCGTTCGCTTCGCTCACTCGCCAACAAACTTCATATTCTGGCTCGGCAGGCTGATATTTTCGGTATCAATCAATTCACATCCAGATAACATATACAGAATACATATCATATATTTAGATTAAAATACAGGTGTATTGATATTGTATATGCATTATCAATGAATATTATACTTTACGTTTTTATTTTCCCCATTTGTCTTTGTTAGCGCAGCCGGTCCATATAACGTTATATGGACCGGCAGTGAACTGCCTCGTTTTCGAGTCTTTATTTCGGGAGATAATTGGGTTTGTTTTTGGACGCGAAGTATAATATAACAAATAGTTCACGGCATTTTGGGCCATATGGCAGTTTATGGACCGGTCTGTCACCCACAAAATACTATATGGACCTCAGCTTCGCTTCGATCCATATAATATTTTGTGGGTGACATCCCGGTCCATAAACTGCCATATGGCCCTCAGTGCCGTGAACTATTTGTTAATTGTCCCAAGCCTATATCATTTATACCCTATATCATATACCCAAAATTTTTTCAAATTTTCAAAATTTTCATAAATTTTCAAAACTAAAAAAAAATTCAAAAATTCAAATAAATTCAAAATTTTCATAAAATACATATATTATCAAAGGCATGGTTGAAATATATGATATAATGAACATTACATGTCAAAATCTGTATAACATGCTGTATCAACCCTCCTTGGGGTGATATAGGGTTCTCGGGTTGATACTATTACACTGTGTAACGAATATATCTTACCGACTACCCTTTGGATTTGAAGTTCTGAGTTTTTCTTACTCTTATGAGTCTATACTCAAGAATTCATAAAATAATGGAAAAATACAAACTTTCGATATTTTATATCACAGAAAAATATCACATAATGTTCAGCAAGAACAGTCAAAATTTTCACAAAAACAATAAACTGTTTTCAAAACCCTGGAAAGAATGTTTAAAGAACACAAGTAATTTCCCAAAATACATCAAGTCAACTATTACTTATTAATGGTAATTTACTAACCCTGTATGAAATTTACTAACCCTGTATGAAATTTACTAGCCCTGTATGAAATTTACTAACCCTGTATGAAATTTACTAACCCTGTATGAAAAACATACAAGAGGCTCAGATGCCCTGTATGAGTTATACAGTGCATCCACGTGTTCATGCTAAACCAATCATTTTCTTACATTTATGTAGGAGGTAAGATATAGCATGTGATACAGATTTTGACATGTATTATTCAGTATTTATTACATACTTAGTTAAAATAAAGGCATTTTTGTATGACCAATATGACCGGAAGTAAACTGTCCATATTTTCACATCCCGGGAAAATAACCAGTTATTAGGTGCCCCTCGTGCGTTTCAGACAAAATAAGCAACTTTCGGTGTTTACGTCCGCAGATGTCGGAAGTACATAATAAATAGTTTAATACATGGGCATTTCCATATTGGCCTGGTTATCATCCATTGACTTCGTCTCAAGCCAATATGGGTGTCTCGGGGTGATAACCAGGCCAATATGGAAATGCCCATGTATTAATCTGTATTTATTACATACTTAGTTAAAATAAAGGCCAATATGACTGGAAGTAAACTGTCCATATTTTCACACCCCGGGAAAATAACCAGTTATTGGATTACTACAAGATCATTTCCATATCGAGGCCCATATTGGCCCGGGCCAATATGGGCCTCAACTTCATCTCAGGCCAATATGGGTGTCTCTCTTCTAGATGTCGGTAGTATGTAATAAATAGTTTAATACATGGGCATTTCCATATTGGCCTGGTTATCATCCCTCGATTGCATCTCGGGCCAATATGGGGGTCTCGGGATGATAACCAGGCCAATATGGAAATGCCCATGTATTAATCTGTATTTAAAGGGCAGTGGTTTTGCTAAAAGGTGAGGCGTCCATTACTATTTGCATCTTTGTTGAACATTTTTAAGGTGAAGTCCGACACCTGATTGTCCAGAGATGGGTTCGAGCATTGTCATCGGATACAGGTTTCCAAATTACTTTGGTTTTTCCTGGACCGCCTTGCACATCTGTGACAGAATTCTAATTATGCAATATATAGTTTTGTTTGAAATGTTGGTTGTATACATTGTGAATTGATTACAAGTGACATGTAACATAACATTTTTCTGTTGATAATAATTCCGGCGTCCATCACGTATGGTGGGCTGTTGGCAAATTGATATTTGCGTTTTGTTTATTATTTTGCCTTATACTTGAGAGTATAGATAATACCATAGTATATTATTTCTGTTTATTTCTTATCAAACAATACACAATACAAACATTTCATGGATAGATACACATCACCTCTATTTTACAATACAATAATTGTAGTGGTTGAAAGACTACAATTATCTCCCTTTATTATCATTGACAAAACTTTGATTATTCTTAAATTTGACTTTTTTCCCTGCCTCTGATAAAGGGAGATAATTATCTAGTTATAGTATAATTAATTGTTACATGTACTTTCCATTTTGACTGCTATGTGTAATGTATCCTACTTATTATAAAATTCTACATGATGAGGCATTATTTCCTATAAATTTCAACATTTTTGGTCATATATTAATAGATCAAGGGTCTCTACCCCAATATGTCACAAAAAGTATTTGAAATGAATTTTGAAATATCATTCTCAGTAAATGTCAGAAAACAAAGTTTGCAAAATAATGTACATGTATCTACTATGAGATATTACAAAGCTTAAAATATGCAACAGTTTATCATTACATAAATTCTATAACATAAACAAAGTTATTAATAAGTGAACAGCACATTTCACTTCCTTCTATAAAATTGCATCTAAAGCAGCACTTTCACTTTCTAAAAGCATGGTAGATAAGTGGAACAATGGCTCTTAATTGTCTTTTCTTTTACCTCAGAGCTAAAGATTTGATACATTTGTATGCTTGCAAAATTCCAACTCCAACTGAGTCGTGCCTTTCGAGTATTATTCATATGTTCAGAATTTAACACCTGTTCGTTCCACCTTCTAATTAACTGCACAAAATTACGATAAATGTACAGAATATAGAATTGACTTCAGACAACACTGAACTTTTCACAAGCATTTCCGGAAATTACGTGACAGATTTTGCATGAAGTTAGTTCTAAATTTCTCAAAAATCTCGAAAAAAGATAGCAGGAATTAAAGGTGGAGTTAGGAATAATGGACATTTATCCTATTATAAGGACTTAAATATAGATATACAAAGGTAATTAACTATGGAAGATTGTAGAAAAATATTTAATGAACCGATTGATAGCAATTTACCCAAGCAATAAACTCAACAAATGAATTTATATTTGAAAGGCACGACCTAGGTTGGATTCAGCATTCTGCATGTTTACAAACGAGGGAAATGATTGAAATCTGTAGCAAAAATAAAAACTAGAGGCTCACATGAGCCTGTATCACTCACCTGACATAACTAAGTCCTCTTAAGAATGTCTGCATGCCGAATACATCTAAGTTACTATTCAAATCCCATAGGGTTCTATGTTAAAACTATGTCTGCTCATGGCAGCCATCTTGGATGGAGGTAGTAGTCACCGGACACAATTTTAAAAGTATACTACCCAAGGACCATCCATGCCATATTTGCTGACTGCGGCAATCTTGGATGGAGGTCGGGCTCACAGGACATAATTTTGAAAGTTGACCACCTAAGAACCATTCATGCCATGTTTGCTTTAAATTGACTTGCTGGTTTCAGAGGAGAAGACTTTTAAACATTTTTTCCATAGGTCCTATGTTAAAACTAAGTCGAGTCATGGTGGCCATCTTAAATTTCCGATCAGCAAACGATTCACAATTTTAGTACAGGATCACCCAATGATCATTCCTGTAAAGTCACAATTCAATTGGCTTAGTGGTTTCTAACAATAAGATTTTTAAAATTTCGACCAATCAGAACACATTATGAGCCCTGGCAGCCATGTTGGATTTCCGATCAGCGCCAAAAACAAAAATCTTGTATATGACCATCTAATGAACATTTCTGCCAAG
>MJUT01028675.1:692194-707276 GCA_002080005.1 Gigantidas platifrons | reverse complement strand
AATGTTAAACTAAGTCGAGTCATGGCGGCCATCTTGGATATGCGATCGGCACAAAAATAACAAATTTAGTAGAGGACCATCCAGTCATCATTTCTGTAATGTTACAATTCCATCGGGTAAGTAGTTTCTGACAAGAAGATTTTCGAAGTTTCAACCAATCAGAACACTTTATTGGCCCTGGCGGCCATGTTGGATTTCCGATCTGCACCAAAATATTACATTTAGTAGAGGACCTCCCAATGAACATTTCTGCCAAATTTGGTCCAAATCAATTCAGAGGTTTCAAAGAAGAAGAAGAAAGTATGAAAAGTTTACAGATGCGGACGACGAAGCCGACGACGGACACAAAGTGATGACAAAAGCTCACATGACCCTTTGGGTCAGGTGAGCTAATAAGAAGTAAAAAAAAACAGAAAAAATAAGATTGCCAAGAGCTAAGGTTCTGCAGAATTTTTCACAATAGTACAAAATTCATAGAGATGAACAATAAACACAGTGCAATGGAAAATATTTCTTTCATGCCAAATATATTTCATTTAATATGAATAAAGTGCTATACCAGGAACAGCAGGATACCATGGCAACTGGTCAACAAAGGCTTCCTCCTGCACCAGTTTTACTGCACTCAAACTTTATCTCAAAAACCGCAACTGATAGAGCAAATCTGCTGTAATACTATCTGAATTCCTATATACATGTACAACATTAAAAAACAAAAAACACATCAAACTTGTCAACTTTAGAAGAAAATGTGTACATTTTCCAAGTATGCAAAATTGCAGAATTTGGCCTCTTTTACCCCTTTTCAAAATACAACAGGCAATTTTCTTTATTGATTCATAAATAACTTGAGCTTTTTGAGAACAAAAAAATGCATTGAATGAAACATTCAAATTTTGGAAATTAGCACTTTTTGGCCCCCTTTTGATCCAGATTATCTCAGAAAGTGTAAGAAATAGAGAAAATCCTTCAACATATTACTCTCATCACAATCAATTCCAAGAAAACAAAACTGCATTAAATTTGGATGAAAAACATAAAAAAACGGTCAGTCACATAACACGACACATTATTCAGATTTTCCTAAGGAAGTCATTCATAAACCCCCAAAAATAAACTCTCAAAGTACCAAACCAGAGGCTTTCAAGAGCCTGTATCGTTCACCTGGTTATAAAAAGAACCAATTGGTCCTATGTAAAAACTATGTCCTGCGGTGGCGGCCATCTTGGATTTAAGATCGGCATAAAAAACCAAAACTTTTTAGAGGACCTTCAAATGATTATTCCTGGACAGTTTGGTTTCAATTGTCCAAGTGGTTTAAGAGAAGAAGTGTTTTGAAACATTTTTCCCATAGGGTCCAATGTTAAACTAAGTCCTGCCGTAGCTGCCATTTTGAATTTTTTATCGGAACAAAAAACCTAAAGTATGTAGCGGACCATCCAATGAATATTCATGTACAGTTTGGCTTTAATCATATTTGTAGTTTCTGAGAAGAAACCATTTGAACATTTTCCCATAGGGTCCAATGTTAATCTATTTCCTGCGGTGGTGGCCATCTTGGATTTCCGATCAGCATAAAAAACAGAAACTTGGTAAAGGACATTCCAATGATCATTCCTGGACAGTTTGGGTTCAGTCAGTTCATTAGTTTCAGAGAAGAAGATCTTTGAAATTTCAGCCAATCAGAGCATATTATTGGCCCTGGCAGCCATGTTGAATATCCGACTGGAACGAAAAACATAAATTTTGTAGAGGACCATCTAAGGAACATTTCTGCTAAGTTTGGTTCCAATTGGCCAAGTGGTTTCGGAGAAGAAGCTTGAAATGTGAAAAGTTTACAGACGACGGACGATAAGTGATGACAATAGTTCACATGGACCTTTGGTCCAGGTGAACTAAAAAAACCAGAGACACCCATTTTTGCACATTTGGACTCTTGGTTGGAAACTGGTAGGGCTAAGATGCATGAAACATAATCTATGTTATACTGTAAAAATAGTCAAAGTCCCATAACTTCTACACATTTTGTAGAATCAAAATGGTGCAAAAGCAATCTAATTAAAATTAGATCTCTCACTTTGCTCTTGTTTATTTATATTTCGCACGTGTGAGATCTAACGCAAGCCAGTAGGCATCGCATTCTGGTGATCTTGGGTCAAGCAAAATATTGTCCATTCAAATGATCGTTTACGAGATCTTGAAAGTGGATTTATGCAAGGGACGTAACTCTAGGTGCTCATGAATTATGCAAGAAATCCATTCGGAATTCTTCCAATGTTATCTATATCGACTATGTCGGAGCCGGATTGTTCCGACAACTGTTTACATTTCTGGAGACAAGAAGACGTCTTCAGGTGAAAATTCATAATTTACGGCACAAATCAATGGCATTTAGAAGCCCTCTCACGTCTAGGCATATTTATTACAAATCAAATATATGTGTGCTTATTATGTGTGATATCAGAGAACGATTTTGATTGGCTGTTCTGAGGGTCGTTACCTTTATTTGCATCTCATTACATATGCGTGACACTAGGTCACCAGAATGCGATGTCTACAGGCTTGCGTTAGATCTCACACGCGCGAAATATAAATAAACAAGAGCAAAGTGAGAGATCTAATTTTAATTAGATTGGTGCAAAAGCAGACTCAACTAGATGTCATGAGTGATGTATAAAATAGTCAAAGTCCCATAACTCCTACAAATATTGTTGAATTAAAATGGCAGCACAATAGGCTCATCTACATGTCACGACTAACAATCATACCAAATATGAACATATTTCGTCATACGGTTTCAGAGGGGGGGGGGGAGGGTAAACATCCATTTCAATTTATAAAATTAATTTCAATTAATTAAAAAATGTTTATCTTCTAGCCAAATCAAATAATTTTGCTGCCATTTTATGTCTACGGTGATTTAACATACATTTTTGTATACTATAAATATCAGTAAATCAGTACTTGTAAAACCAACCTCTGTAAAATTCAATACTGTATGTTGCTATATACCACTTTCACATGTAAACATTAGTGTTGAGATTAATGTATTCTATCATAAAATAAAAACAACCCTGTTTATTAAATGTATTTCATGTCAACAACCCTGTTTATTAGTGTATTCTATCATGTAAACAATGATTAGTGTAGTCAATTATTTATCAGGTACTTTTTCTCTTCAAAACAAGTGGTCCAACATTATCTCCTGTTTCTGTATTATATCTATTGTGGGAGCCATCACATAATGGAAACTGTAACAGAAAAATAAGACACGAGTGGTTGTTGTTTAATGCCATGTCATGGCGAGACCAAGTTAATTTTAAAAGAGATGACAATGAGGTCTACTTTGTAATAGACCAACATGCTTAGTTGGATTTTCAAAGTGTAAGCTGACTGAAACAACAGTCCGCGGATAGACGTATCGCCCCACTCGGGACACATAATCCTGATTCCGAGCCAACCAGTCTTTGCTCTTTCTCCTCAATACTGTGTGTTTAGCGGATGGGCAACAAATACACAATTTTTAGTATTAGGTTTGACCTGGCTGGTGCTCGAACCCATGGTCTACCTCACTCGAGGCGAGCACGATAATATCGACGTGGTTGTGTTCTATGTAGGTCATCACTTTTTTCATGAAATGTTCAAGTCAAAAAAGGACAATAATTCTTTCTAAAATGGTATGATCAATATATACTGTAATGATATTCAAATCTCTATATGGGAATAAACAAACATGCAAAGTCATTAAAATGTGGGAGTTGAGTGTACAAATCATTTGATGAAATATTCAAGTCAAAAGGGCAGTAACTCATTTAAACCAGAGGCTCTCTATGGCCTGTAATTGTTCATCTCATCTGATATATGAACAATGAACAAAAAACTGCAAATCTTTGTCAGAATGTTTTACCACTAATGTTCTATTTACTGTAAGAGTAGCCATACATGTTGGTTGGTTGGTTGGGGGGGGAGGTGTCATTGGATACATGCCCTAATGATGACTCTGGCCAAGTTTGGTTCAAATTGGCCAAGTGTTTTCATGAGAGAATATCTTCTAATAATTGTTTGTGTAATTAGGCCTAATTTTCATGTTCTACAAAAACAAGTAACCAAAAATACAAATTTCATGGACATATTTTAAACTAAATTAAAAAACTCATTAACACAAAACTACACCTCATGTTTCAGTTCATGTTAATTTAAGATGTAGCATTTTGCCCATTTGAAGACATTTCTATTTTTAGTAAACTGTGGCCATCTTGAATGGAGGTTGGTGCTATCTTTATCAGATATGATTTTGAAGGGGGACCACCCAAGGCCAAGGTCCATCCATGCAAGGTTTGGATTAATTTGGTTCATTGGTTTCAGATGAAAAGATATTCAAATGTTTTTCCAAAATCAGCCTGATTTGCATTTTTATTCAACAAAAAATCAAAATGCATAATGTTTCAACAAATACCTAAAACATGTGATAGTACTCATTGAAATGTAACTATTATTCTAATGTAAGCTCATTTGGTGGGAAAATGTGACTTTATTGGCTTTATAGGTGTCTTTTAACCCTATGTTCTATTTATAGTAACAGCATCCATGTTGGATGTCTGGGGGATCATAAAATATGATGCAGGCCCTGTGTTTTCAGAGGAGGAAATTTTCTAAATAGTTATGTCACACCTTATTAGGTTCTGGTTAGGTGATCCAAAAAAGACAGATCAAACTGTTGTAACAATATGCCAATCTCCTATGATAATCAGCAAGTACAGTTTTTGAGGAATTCAAAAATAAAATGTAGGAGTTGTATTTACAATTTTTTTTATATAATATTTTAAGTTAAAGTAACTTTTTCAAAAAAAAAGTCCAATCAAAATGCTGTAATGATGTGCAAATCTCCATATGGTAAAAAGCAAGCATGCAAAGTTTTCAGAAATTCCATCTTAAAAAGTAGGAGGAGTTGCACATGTATACAAACTTTCATGACACACAGACTGGTAATGAATCAAATAATGAATGGTGATGAAATACAGCCACTTTTATGTAAATGTGTTTTTGATTTTTACACAAGACATAAATTGTTTTTAGTATAGAAATTAACTTTCAGAATGAATTTGCAATTTTTCTATTCCTACTAATCACATGTTTCATGTTTCAACTTGAAGTTAATTAAAGGAAAAATGATAATGTTGATTAATATTGAATATATATAGAAATGTTTTTATGTTTTTAATAATCGATTTTATTTTACGTAAAGGCTTCTTTTTCTACTTTTTAACATAATTTTTTTTTCTGATATAGCTAAATATATATTTGTATACTAGTATATAAATGTGTCTCATAAGTCAATTCTATGGCTGGGTATCGATTGTTTTATATTATATATTTTGATATGTGTAATGTTATATGTGCAATCAATATGTGACACAATAATTGATAAATTCATTTATTATTTATTATTTTAATGTCTTTAGTCTCGTGGTTGTCAATTCACATATAATACTGCTGTTACTAAGCATGTTGCTTGTTTCCGAATCCATTTGTTGATTGTTATGTAAAATATTGTAATTTGTATACTGTTTAATTGAATTGCTTATTTCAACAATAAAATAATGTTTACACTAATACTGGGGTCTGTTGTTGAACTTGTGATTAAGCTAATCATATGATTAGCCCTAATTACATTTTTAATTCCTAATCACATACTTAGCTAATGCTATGATTAAATTCTGCTGCTGAAGTGTTTTTAATCAATGTATTAACTAATATTTAATCATTGCATTAGCTAATTATGTGATTAGGAATTAAAAATGTAATTAGGGATAATCATATGATTAGCTTAATCACAAGTTCAACAACGGACCCCTGTTATATAGTGTATCAGTAACTAATTACCCTCTTTGATCTCCAGCATCTACAGTATGACACCTTTTCTCCAATCTCCTCTATGTCTACAACATTAACAACTTTATCCACTTCTTTTTGTATCTTTGGGTTAACTGTAGGCTTCTTTTCTACTTTAGGTTGTTTAGGTTCGAATGCTTTAACTGTTATGTAAGCTATTAAACCAACTGTTCCTGCAAATGGCACTAGTGCTATCCAATCTCCACCTAAAATATATGTCAAACCTCATCAAATACAGAAGATCATCAAATAAAATATCAGATTTTATGTTACTGATCAGGGCAGTAGAAATGCTTTAAAAACTAATAACATTCTTCAGGATCCCAAGAGGAACATTTCTGGAAAGTTTGGTGCCTTCACATACAGTAATACTGGAATAAAAAAAATTAAAAATTGTCTGCCAACAGTGTTGTTATAATTACCAACTGTAACAAAGCTATCTACATGTAGATATACATTATAGTATGGATTTTTTGTTGTTGATTTTTTGTTGTTGATTTTTTGTGTTTTTAATGCCACTTTCAGCAATATTTCAGCTATATCATGGCGACCAATTTTAGTGGAAGAAGCCGGAGTACCTGGAGAGAACTACCGACAATAGGCAAGCAACTGGTAAACTTTATCACTTGCGGCTGCGAGTCGAATGCACCCTTTTTTGTAATTTACAAAGCCGGATGCGAACTCACGCCATATTGGCAATAGGCTTATACGAGTTGTTAGGTAATCCAACTACCTTACATCATTGAGCCATCCCGGCCCTCCATTATAGTATGGAGTAACAGTACTTAATATGACCGTCATGATATGTTGGTTCAACATTATCTGCCCAGACAATCAGGGATATAATTTAAGAAATTAAAAAAACACATTCTATCAACAACAAGTTTTTTCTTTATAATAGTTTTATTACTATCACTATTAGACCATGGAATAATTTGTATATCTCTTTAAAGTCGACTTTAATATTTCTATAGGACTAAAGGACATGTTTGATTTTTATAACTTTGGGATAAGGAATTATAATATAATTCATTGCTAATTTAATAAGAATTAAGTAACCTAAAAGCAAATTTATGTAATAATTTCTCCTGTCCAAACTGTACAGTATGGTGACAAAAGTCTTGCAACTTGTAAAAAAATCCCTATATAATCAACCAAAACCATATTTTTTCAAAAAATTATTGTGAAGTTATTTCTGGATAGATTTTAACAAATTTTACACCAAAACATTCAGAATTGTCCATATTTTGATTGTTTATTTGCTCATTATGTTTATATGGGTGGTTTTTATTTGCACATGATTTAAACATAACAAATAAAAATTGACGTTGATTTTCCTATATATTTCAACTAAAAATAAATCCTAAAAATTATCAATCTTGTTTATATTATGTACAAATAAAAACCACTCGTATAAACATAATGAGCAAATAAACAATCAAAATATAAACAATTCTGAATGTTTTGGTGTAAAATTTGTTAAAATCTATCCAGAAATAACTTCACAATAATTTTTTGAAAAAATATGGTTTTGGTCGATTATATAGGGATTTTTTTAAGTTGCAAGACTTTTGTCACCATACTGTAGTTGTCCTTTATAAGATAATTATCTTTTTTTTCTTTCATTACGTAATTTGCAAGATTATCATAACATAAGATTGGTGTTATTAGATTCCACACAGGCAATAATCCAAAAATAATTCTATCAACATTAACATTATTACACAGAAATATAAATACAGAAATACTTAAAGATGTTCACAAGTTCATAAGTGACACGTCATTTTACTTAAGATACTTACTTTCTCATTCACACCAAATCCCATTATTATACAATTAAATACTCTTTGTAGGGTCAATAACAAGAAAATGTTGACCCAAGGACTGTGACTCGATGTGACCTGACCTGACCTGACCGAGGCCATATGTGCTTCCTACCAAATTTCTGTTCATTTGGCTACTAAGTTTACCAATCAGAAATAAAAATTGCCTGTGGCAGCCACGTTTGTTAACAGATCGAGACGAAAAGAGCAGTCTTTATAGAGGACCTTCCATGGATGCTTCCTATCAAGTTTCTGTTCATTTGGCCAACCAGTTTCACAGGAGAAGATTTTTAGAAATCTGCCAATCAGAAACAAAAATTGCCTGTGGTGGCCATGTTTGTTGACAGATTAGGACAAAATGTGAAATCTTTATAGAGGACCTTCCATAGATGCTTCCTACCAAGTTTCAGTTCATTTGGCTAAGAGGTTTCAGAGAAGAAGATTAAAATGTGAAAAGTTAACGGATGACGGACGCCAAGTGATGGCAAAAGCTCACATTGCCTTTGGCAAGGCGAGCTAAAATGAAGTCATTAAAGTATGTTCACTAGTTCAAAATTAACTATAGTCTGTTTCATAATTATCACGATCTGAACATGACAAATCTTAGAAAATTTTGAAATTCAAGCGATAAAAGCAGCCATTTCTTTTTGGAAGCAGTCAATATTGCTAGGTCATTTTTATCACATGATCAATAAGGACTCCTTCACAGGTCATACTGTCAAAAATAATCACAGGACACGTGATCCAAAAGAGCCAATAGAAAACAATGCATATTAATGAGGTATTTTAAAGGGGCATTAGCTACAATTTTGACCAAAACTAGAGGCTCCCAGGAGCCTGTAATCGCTCACCTGGTTTTCAATTTGACATCTAAAGTTGATAGAAAATGGGGGTGTTACACATAATTTGAAAGTGGGCCACCCAAACATCATTTCAACTCAAATTTCTGAGCAAAAGATTTTGATGTGATTTTTATCTCATAATATTCCTAAACGGAATAAACTGGCTGAAAAAATCTCACAGAAAAACCCAGAATATATGCTAAACTACTCATTGTCATGTAGCTGCAGTTAAAATTTGAGTTCATTTTGATTTATAATAAAGCAGCAATGGACAACTAAAGAAATTTCTATTTGTAGTAACAGCAGCCATTTTGAATGGAGGGCAGGGCTGTCAGACACAATTTTAAAATGGGACTACTCAAAGACTATCCCAGCCAAATTTGGTTTGATTTGGTTCAGTGGTTTCAGAGAAGAAGATTTAAATGTGATCTATTATCAAAATATGCCTAATTTGCATAATCGGTATAAATCGGCTGAAAGAAAAATTTCACAGATAAACCTGGAATATATGTTAAACTACTCATTGCCATGTAGCTGCAGTTAAAAATTGAGCTCATTTTGGTGTATACTAAAGCAGCAATGGACAATTGAAGAAATTTCTATTTTTAGTAACAGCAGCCATCTTGAATGGAGGGCGGGGCTGTCGGACACAATTTTGAAAGGGACCCACCCAAAGACCATCCCTGCCATGTTTAGTGTAATTTGGTTCTGCGGTTTCAGAGAAGAAGATTTAAATGTGATCTTTTATCAAAATATGCCTAATTTGCATAATCGGTATAAATCGGCTGAAAGAAAAATTTCACAGAAAAACCCAGAATATATGTTAAACAACTCTTTGCCATGTAGCTGCAGTTAAAATTTGAGCTCATTTTGACTTATACTAAAGCAGCAATGGACAATTGAAGAAATTTCTATTTTTAGTAACAGCAGCCATCTTGAATGGAGGACGGGGCTGTCGGACACGATTTTGAAAGGGACCCACCCAGGGACCATCCCTGCCAAGTTTGGTTTAATTTGGTTCAGCGGTTTCAAAGGAGAAGATTTAAATGTGAAAGTTTACGACGGACGCCAAGTGATGGCAAAAGCTCACATGGCCTTTGGCCAGGTGAGATAAAAGGGGCCATAACTCCCAGATGGATATTCAGATTTACTTCAAAATTGAAGGGTAGGTAGATCTTGAAATGCTGCACATATTTGCAATTTAAACTTGTCATCTATCTCCTATAGTTGTTGAAATATAAGAAGAAAAGTATTAAAATTTTAAAAATTTGATGAAAAAGGGGTAATAACTCCCAGATGGGTAATCAGATTTACTTCAAAATTGCAGAATAGGTAGATCTTGACATGCTGTACATTTTTGCAATTTAAACTTAACATCTATCTCTTACAATTTGATGAAAAAAGGGCAATAACTCCAAAATGGGTAATTGGATTGACTTCAAAATAAAAGGGTAGGTAGATCTTGACATGCTGCACATTTTTGCAATTTAAACTTAACATCTATCTCTTATAGTCTTTGAAATATAAGATGAACAGTATTAAAATTTTAAAAATTTGATGAAAAAGGGGCAATAACTCCCAGATGGGTAATCAGATTTACTTCAAAATTGCAGGGCGAGTAGATCTTGACATGTTGCACATTTTTACGATTTAAACTTAAAAGCAATCTCTTATAGTTTTTTAAAGAAAGAACAAAAAGTATTAAAATTTTGAAAATTTGATGAAACAAGGGCAATAACTCCGAAATGGGTAATAGGATTCACTTCAAAATTTCAGGGTAGGTAGATCTTAACATGCTGCACATTTTTACCACATGTCAGATTTTTGATATAACTAACGGTTTCTGAGTTATTACCCAAAACCTGCAATTTTACCATATGTTCTATTTTTAGTAACAGCGGCCATGTTGATTGGTGCATGCCATCACCGGACAAAATTTTTAAACTTAACACCCTGGTCTAGTAGTTTTAGAGAAGAAGATTTTTGAAAAAGTTTACGACGGACGGACAGACGGATGGACGACGGACGCCAAGTGATGGCAAAAGGTCACTTGGCCTTTGGCCAGGTGAGCTAAAAATTATATGCTTTGGAAATTGGTAAATAGTTTTAAAATGATGAAATAAAGGTAAATATTTCACATTAAACAGCTTTTCGAACCACTTTCTGCCTTTTGAGAACAAAAATTACCATCGATTACTTATTTGCTTGCAAGCAAATAATTTGACCTCGCTTTTTCCGTATGAAATTGACCTTACTAGTGACAGGTAAAAACGAATAATTTGTATTTTGTCGCTTGTTAACTGCCAGCTTGCATGGTTCTTTGTCCGTAATTAACACCGACTAAAAGCAGATTCACAAAAAATAAGAAATATTTGCATTGTTGTACTGATTTAATGACGATTCGACAAACTCTGTAAACAATGTTGATAATTAATAAGATGGTGTCCATTTCTTGATCGATCTCAAAACACTGCATGTCTTTTTCCCCGATGCGCATACATTTCATAACATTTATAAGTTGTACAGAAACACGTTTTATTAAGGCAGCAATCATATCTGATAGTTTTTATGGGCAACAAAAATTTACGATTTGGCAGATAATGCCCCTTTAAATTTTTTTGTTTTATTTTTAGCTTTAACTTCTCACCTTATTATGACAAATTAAAATCATCTTAAAAGTTAAGAGACCTCTTCAATTTCCACTTCACTTGTGTGTGTGTGTATATTACACTGACATTTATTTGACCCCCATTATTAATACATTTGTACTCAAAATCACACATTTGCAGGATAAAATATATATTATATAAGGAGTTGTCGTGGACGTAAACATATGGTACATGTAGTTGGATTTACAACTACTTATGCAATCAGTGCCAATCACCACTAAAGTTGTGAGTTCGAATCCCATTCAGGCGAGGTGTACTCGATACATTATGTGATAAAGTTTGTCAGTGACTTGCGACAGGTCTGTGGTTTTCTGGTTTCCTCCATCTGTAAAACTGCCCCCCACGATATAACTGAATTATTGTTGAAAGTGGCATTAAACACCATAACCCTAGCCCCCAAACAAATTATCCTACAAACAGTTTGTGTGATCTACTGTTTCCTGCAATGGTCTAAACCACTACAAATATTGTATTGGTTCAAACTCAACTAGAAAATGACCATCGAGCATCCTTGAAAAAAAATGCACATTAATAAAGACTATGTGCCTTTGAATTCATTTCATTTCAATGCTGACAGAACTTTGAAGTGACCAGCGTTGTATATTGAATTATGGTCAAAATGATGTCTTGGTCCAGGGTGAGGTATATTTAGACAATATAGGTATGGTGTCTTTTTATATGCAGTTCCCCTGTTTCGTGCCGAATACAAATAAATCTCATATAAAAAGACATCATACCTATATTGTTTTTATACTGCAATACTATATCTTTTTTCTCACTGTTTTCCATATAAAAAAAAAATTATTTGAATTCGTATTCCCCGTCATGGGCCCCATTTAAAAAATGATTTATACAGGACATTGTCCAGTATAAAGCAAAAGTTCCAAAAAGGGGTGTGACTTAAATGCTTTATACAGTATAAAGCAAAAGTTTATACGACCCCCTTTATCAATGCTGTAAAGTTACCAATTGTAGTTTAAAGCATTATGTGATAAAGTTAGTCAGTCCCTTGCGGCAGGTCTGTGGTTTTCTCCGTGTCCTCTTGTTTCCTCCATCAATAAAACTGAACGTCAAGATATAACTGAAATATTGTTGCAGGTGGCATTAAACACAATAAAACCAAACCAAATCAATTTTCTTTTTGCTAGTATTGGGGAGAGGAGGGGAGGGGACCAGGGGTAACTAATGACTGGGAAGCATAGCTATAATCCGACTGCCCGTTAGTCCGACAGAGATGAGTTTATTTTTCACTTTCACCGTTCAAGTAAGAACAGCAGCAAAGTAAACATTCACGGTCCAATACATTTAAAGATCTAAAGCTTTAGCGTGATCAATTTTCTTGAATATTTGTTTGAATTTGTACTTGTATGAAGGACTGTTTTCATTCACTAAAGGGATATTAAAGCTCATTTTGGTAATTTTTTGTATCTCATGAAAACTTGCAATTGGTTCAATAAATGATATTTATGAAACATTAACCCGGTTTTTATCAATGAAACTTTGTAAAAGTAACATAATTCATTGATAATTCTGTCATATCTTGTGGTCTTTGCCTTGAATTGAATTTTTGCTTCCTGGACAACAATTCATTTCGACCCTTTTAAGTGATATTTTAACGATATTAGGGATTATATGGGCGTGCAAAGTATTTTTGGATTGTTTTTACAATTATATTGAAAAGAAACAACATTTGTCACGAGTTGAACTTGAAAAAATATATGTTAAAACGAGCTTTAATATCCCTTTAAATGAAGAAATAAGACAACTTCTTTATAATCTCAAAGTGATGACCATACGATTTTCGAGGGGGTACTAAGTATTTTGGATTAAATTAAATCTTTTCGTCTTCTTCACCGTTAAATTATTATTTTCTGACAGAGCAGATGTAGTAGGTAATTTGTTCCAGACTGAGTGATTGATTGTTGTTTAACGCCAATTTAGCAATTTTTCAACTATATCATGGCGAAAACAAGTTAATTTCAATGAGGAGATGATGAGGTTCGCTTTGTACTAGATCAACACACTGAGTTGGATGTTTACTGATATTGTATTATATTGTATTGTGGAAAAAATGTAATATGTAATTCATCAATAAAATATGTTTAAATCAAGTTCACTGAAACAACAGTACGTGGGTAGACGTGTCGTTTCACTCGGACACATTATTCTGATTCCGAGCCAACCAGTCTTCACTCTTTCTCCTTAATGCTGTGTGCTTTGCGGAGAAACAACAAACACCAATTTTATAGTCTTTGGCTTGACCCGACCAGGGCTCGAACCCATTCTACCGCACTCGAGATGAGTACGCTAACCATTACTCCATCAGTGTGGTTTGTTCCGGACTGAAAAGACTACCTTGGCTAGATGAGCCAACCGGAACAAAAAGCAAAGGCTACGTATATATGCTTCAGTAAACCTAATAAGAATTTTTCAACACCAGTTTTTAATATATGCATCTGTAAATTAAACCACAATAAGAATCTTGCAATGCCAGTTTGACGACGGATCTTGCTTTCACACACAAAACCTGACTAAGCTAATATTTCTCATGAAGAACACACATTTTATTTTCACAGAATAGCTATTAAATGTACTTTGTCTGTCGGACTATCGGATTATAGCCAAAAAGGTCTGGGCCCCGTTTCACAAAAGGTCGTAAATCGTACGATTTCCGACTTACCTTACAACCAATTACCGACTAAGTTTGCGACTGTTTCACAAAACTTGTCGGAATGTTTTTATGATTTCCGATTTATGACTTGTGGTTAATACATCTTCTTTGTGCGGAGGTACAAAAATCGGTCAATTTACCCTATCAGATTCATATATTCGTTCAAACAAAATATTAATAAAAGGCTGTTGGCCACTGGTCCCCCGACGCCAAGGTTATATCATAAGATTAAATTTTGAAACTACTGTAAACTAGAGGTTCAGGTGAGCTTGTATCACTCACCTGACTTAAATAATTCTGAAAGGGAACCACCCAAGGACCATTTTGAAGTAATAAAAAAGGGGAGTAACTCTGGTTAGATTTGTTGAAAAATCCTCATTATCGAACTTGACCTAGATATTCACAAGTTACACTTACATACTAAACCTAGTTTCAATCTGACTTTTTGTTCACAAGTTATAATTTGGAAACCAAAAAATTAGCAATTTTGAAGAATAAAAAGGGATGTAACTCTGGTAAGATTTGTCGAAAAATGATCGCTATCAAACTTGACCTAGATATTCATGAGATACACTTACGTACCAAACCTACCGGTAGTTTCAATCTGACTATTTGTTCCCAAGTTATCATCTGGAAACCAAATATTTAGCAATTTTGAGGTATAAAAAGGGGCATAACTCTAGTAAAAATAGTCGAAAAATTGTCATTATCGAACTTGACCTAGATATTCATAAGATACACTTACATACCAAACCTAGCTTCAATCTGACTTTTCATTCACAAGTTATCATCTGGAAACCAAAAAGCACACGGACGGACGACACCCATTTATATAGTCCCAGGGCTTTCAATAAGTTTTGAAGTAGCAGGCTATTTCCAAAAAGTAGGTGGAGAAATGCACCAATTAATATTCTCTTTAATGTGTTAATCTGGGGTCATCCCAAAATGTCTACAGGTCAAATGTCTTTTCCCTGATTAAAATTGATTCCCAAAATGTCTACAGGTAATTTTCTTATGTTACTTCATGAGTTGCTGTATAAAGTACCATGATATAGCTGTTAATCTGTGGTTCATTTGCTTCATTTTGGTTTCTACTCAAAATAAAGAATGTTGTCTAGAAAAAAGGAAACAATAACCCAAAGTAGAACAAAATTTGATATAATTGATCTTATGCAAATTATGGAT
>MJUT01028675.1:662342-674196 GCA_002080005.1 Gigantidas platifrons | reverse complement strand
TTAAACCATATAAGGTAAGGAGGATAGCTAATACACATATCAAACAACCATCTCAACCTCATTTAAACTATACAAGGTAAGGAGGATAGCGAATACACATATCAAACAGCCACCTCAACCTCATTTAAACCATACAAGGTAAGGAGGATAGCGAATACACATATCAAACAGCCACCTCAACCTCATTTAAACCATATAAGGTAAGGAGGATAGCTAATACACATATCAAACAGCCACCTCAACCTCATTTAAACCATATAAGGTAAGGCGGATAGCTAATACACATATCAAACAGCCACCTCAGCCTCATTTAAACCATATAGGGTAAGTAGGATAGTTAATACACATATCAAGCAGCCACCTCAACCTCATTAAACCATATACGGTAAGGATGATAGCTAATACACATATCAAACAGCCACCTCAACCTCATTTAAACCATACAAGGTAAGGAAGATAGCGAATACACATATCAAACAGCCACCTCAACCTCATTTAAACCATATATGGTAAGGAGGATAGCTAATACATATCAAATAGCCACCTCAACCTCATTAAGCCATATAAGGTAAGGAGGATAGCTGATGCACATCAAACAGCCACATAACTTCAACCTCATATAAACCATATAAGGTCAGGAGGATAGCTAATACACATACAGTCGAACCTCGATAAGTCGAAGTTGAAGGGGCTGCCAGAAATTGTTCGAGTTATCCGAGCTTCGAGTCATCCGAGGTCGAGTGTGACGTCATGACATTAATTTTTGTAACACATTGTTTGACAGGACGGTTGTTTGTTTTGTGTATGCATGTGATTTGTGGTATTTTCTTGACAAAGACGTTACTGCTGACAGTTGATGAACTAAATAAAATTATAAAATCAGACAATTTATATTTTATTACCGGTATTACAATATTGTATACATTGTACATGAATAATCCACATCAGAAACAAAGAAATAGTTGATAAAAACAATCTCAGCACTAGATCTATTAAAGCACTACATTCATCAAGCAATACACAACAAATAAAAAATCAATACACAAATATTTACAATGTGTCAAAATAAATTATAGAATATAACTAACGAAACGACACAAAAACTAGATTGTTCAGGTAACATCGCGAACTGTAAGAATGATGACCGTAGACTACACGATGCTTTTCATACAACATTTGATTAGAATTCATCACAAAAATTAACAATCATTTTATTTTTTAACTCTTATTGTGTCTGGCGTGTAAACTTATATTTTTAATGAAACTTAAAAGGGCCGGTAATTAATATTAATCAATTTCAACAAGACTGAAAAGGAACTGATAATTTATTCAATCTTTGATTATCATTTTAAAGGAATTTATATTCCTACGGATTACAATTACCTTGGCTTGGGTCATCAAATTCGTTTAAAAAATAATCCCTGATAAAATAGATTACCGACACAGTCCGCTTGGCACGCGTGTACACAAAGTGATCAATAATCTGACATGTTTTAAAGGTGAATAAGCGACGCTAACCGTTTTACAACAAATATTATTTGTGTATTAAAAAAGGATGTATGAATGGAAAGTTAAAAAGTGTCAAAACATTATTTTCATTTATGGTTTTAACTTCCGTTTTTTTTATTTTGACACATTAAGACAAATATTGTAAGTTCGAAATTCTCTGGAAAAAAATCACTTCGAACTTCGACACATCGAAGTAAAATTACATTGTTTTCCTTTTCTAGGGACCTCTAAACATACTCGAGTTATCCGAGATTTCGAATCATCCGAGTTCGGGTCATCAGAGGTAAAAATGCATAGGACTAACGGGAAATTTGCCGGGACTGGAAAATTACCTCGACACATCCGAGATTTCGAGTCAACCGAGTTCGACACATCGAGGTTCGACTGTATATCAAACAGCCACCTCAACCTCATATAAACCATATAAGGTAAGGAGGATATCTAATACACATATCAAACAGCCACCTCAACCTCATTTAAACCATATAAGGTAAGGAGGGTAGCTAATACACATATCAAACAGCCACCTCAACCTCATGTAAACCATTTAAGGTAAGGAGGATAGCTAATACACATATCAAACAGCCACATAAACTCAACCTCATATAAACCATATAAGGTAAGGAGGATATATAATACACATATATCAAACAGCCACCTCAACCTCATTTAAACCATATAAGGTAAGGAGGATAGCTAATACACATATCAAGCAGCCACCTCAACCTCATTTTAACCATATAAGGTAAGGAGGATAGCTAATACACATATCAAACAGCCACCTCAACCTCATTTAAACCATATAAGGTAAGGAGGATATCTAATACACAAATCAAACAGCCACCTCAACCTCATTTAAACCATATAAGGTAAAGGAGGATATCTAATACACATATCAAACAGCCACCTCAACCTCATTTAAACCATATAAGGTAAAGGATGATATCTAATACACATATCAAACAGCCACCTCAACCTCATGTAAACCATTTAAGGTAAGGAGGATAGCTAATACACTTATCAAACAGCCACCTCGATCTCATTTAAGCCATATAAGGTAAGGAGGATAGCTAATACACATGTCAAAGAGCCACCTCAACCTCATTTAAACCATATAAGGTAAGGAGGATAGCTAATACACATGAGAAAACATCTCCATGTGTCCTCATAAGGAGCATTTTCCACTGATGCACATACAATTAAAAAATATCTGACTTTTTTATCATATGTGACAGATTTATATCCAATAAGAACTGAATTATAAGGAGTGAGGTATAATAACATTTGATATGTCCTTATGTTTTTTAGATTTTGTTCCAGACCAAAGTTTACCATCCCAATATAACAGAGGATGGCAAAATATGTGCTGATTTTTTAACAGAATGGAAACCATCGTTATCTATTGGTTACAGTAAGTATTACTATGGTAACCATCATTCTCTATTGCAATATTAAAGAATATTGCATGCTTCATGTAATAATAATAGCATGCATATTGCTGTGTAATATTATACAATTATTGCACTTTGTTGATTGTGAACTGCATCGGTGGCGTACTGGTTAGCGTGCTCGCCTCAAGTACGGTAGATCGTCGGGTCAAACCAAAGACTATAAAATTGATATTTGTTACTTCTCCGCTAAGCATTCAGCATTAAGGAGAAAGAGCAGACTGGTTGGCTCGGAATCAGAATAATGAGTCTGAGTGGAGCGACATGTCTACCCGTGGACTGTTGTTTCAGTGAGCTAGCGCTATGAAAATCCAACTCAGCTTGTTGATCTAGAACAAAGCGGACCTCATCATCATCTCATTGAAAATTAACTTGTTTTTGCCATGATATATCTGAAAAATTGCTGAATTGGCGTTAAACAGCAATCACTCACTCATTGAGTGCGATATGATGTGTTATGAAGCACTGAAAAACAATATTGACCAACACCAAAGCCACTGAAAGCAATATTGACCAAGCCCGAATGCCACGGTCAATATTGCTTTTCAGTGCTCCATAACACATCATATTGCAAAAAATGAAGTGCTGTAATTGTTTTATTACATTTAACAAACCAAGTTTTTTTGTGTACCTGGATCAATTTTCGGAATTGTTTGTTGTTTTTTTTTCTCAAATTCTGATCCTTTTAATATCATAGAACACTTGTACTAATTCAGTGTGTACAAATTCATATTTGCATTCTGCTGCATTTGTAAAACTTCTGCGCCACTTTGGTTTTCCAACTGCTGTGTTTGTGTTTGTGTGACGTCATTGCAACAGACATAGAAAACGAGTAGCTGGTAGATTTTAAAATTTAACCGGGATTTCACCCGTTGCTAAAAATAGATCAGATTCCATTCAATATGAAAACCTGCCATGCAATATGACGATTAATCACAAAAAATGAATTCTATGGTTTTATAATACTATAAAAAACTATAAATGAACTAAAACTTGCTTGTAGCAAACTTCATTTAGTCACTCAATATTATATTCAATTTCAATTTAGCTTATTAAGCAAAGTGGTTCATTGGCCACCAGACATTAAAATTTAGTGGCCAGATATAATTTCTGGAATTAAAAAAAGTTTTTCAGTTGATCCCTCATGTATCTGATATGTGTGTTACACCAGCAGATATATATTTCATATGAAGGGCGGTGTGAGCTCTTGCCGTCACTTGGCATCCAATGTCTGGCTGTTGTCTGTAAACCTTATATTTATTTCAACCTTCTTCTCAAGAAATACTGTATGGACTGACACTGTAACCAACTAGGCCTGAAATGTGCTTTACTAAGTGTTGTTAATTTGGTGCTAACTGATGATCAAACATGACAAATTGGTGATTTAAGAAATAAATCATGGAAACCACAATGTGTTTCGAGTTTTAACATGGGTTGGCGGATATTAGTATTTTATCCCGAGCCAGAGGCCATAGGCCAATCCATGTTAAAACTCAAAACACATTCTGGCTTCCATGAATTATTTCGATTCTGATGTGTCTAAGAGTACAAATATGGTAGTATACTTTGATTGGAAGACGGTAATTTATATTTACATTTGCAGACAATGTCGCACACAAGTTATGCTGCCAAATTCGAGCAGAAATATAATTCATCAACATGTACATTTACGACGGGAAAGTCAGTCACATGAACCGGCGCATGTGCTAATGAGATTATACCCAATCGATAAATCGCTCATTTGTTCACAAAGCGAAAAAAAGAAGTCATGTTAGAATGGGTAATCATTCAAAGATTTTCTTCTTAAGTGTTGTTACTTAGTCCTTAACATAAGATCCTTTGGGAAAAGGAATGAAAGCTTTGTCTAGAAACTACAAACACATTGGTATTTGAACCCATATTGTATATGAATGGTCAGAAACCACACAGTGCTTGAACACCCAGGAGAGTGATACAAACTCTGATGGAACTATAGGTGAATAGTAATATTGAATATTCACATCATGGAAAGATATTTCACATGTACTTTGTTTAACTTATGATGGAAATATTGCATTGCAATATATAATATGAACTATTTACATTTTCAGTTTTACAAGCGATACAGTCGTTGCTATTGTATCCAAACCCTGACAACCCTGCTTCACCAGAAATAGCTAAGGAATACCTCAGTGACAAGAAACAGTTTGAGAAAACGGCAGAAGAGTGGACTAAAACTTATGCTGTTGAATAGTCTCAATTTTCTGTATATATTATTAAAAGGAAAAAACTTATGTCTCTTACCAATTTGAGGAACTTCGTTGCACATCAAAGTAAAAATAATTTAGATATATGTAGATGTACTGACTAAAGTTGGTGTTGTTGGGAGAACTTATGCTATTCAATACTGATTGGAGGGAGACTTTAGGAAAATCATCACTAATATTGTTGGAAGAATTTAGGTTAATCTCTACTGATATTGTTAGAAGAATGTAGGCTAAATTTTACTGATAATGTTGGGAGAATTTAGGCTAATCACCACTGATCTTTTTGGGAGAATTTATGCTAATCACCAATTATTTTTGGGAGAATTTATACTAATCACTACTGATATTTTTGGGAGAATTTAGACAACTCACCACTGATATTGTTGGAAGAATATAGGATAATCACAATTGATATTGTTAGGAGAATTTGGACTATTTATCACTAATATTTAACTTTTTAGGTTGTCCACCTTTGATATTGTTAGGAGAATATGTACTATTTATCACTGATCCTGTTAGTAGAATTAAATAATAATTTCTGATATACAAATGTAGTTGGAAGGATTTATGCTACTAGCTTCTGATGTGAGAATGTTTCCTTTGTATGATATATCCCTTCACATATTTAATACATAGAATATGTTTTGTTACCATGGCAATGAAATAAATATTTTGTTGAAAGTAGATGAAATAGGAAAGTTAATGACAGGTATCACATGACACTATCAGAAGTGAGGCTGACCCACTTATATTTTGAAGAGGGACTTTTTTTAAACAATTTTGAGAATTTTCTTTAAATATTATAATGAATGCCTAAATATAATGTAAGCTATATATGTTGCTAGTTTATTTATGATGTGAATATGTTAATATAATTTGTTTTAACTAATCTTGAGTGAAAACAGATTTTAAAATTTATGATATTGAGAATTAACTTTACAAACATTTTTCTAATTCTTTAATAATATGGGTAAGCTTATTATCGTGCATTAAAATTCTGATAATGTTTCTGGTTTTTAACCATTTGAATTTTGGATGAAATATGCAATAAAATAACACAAACATACATGTGCAAACATCTGGACCAATGGTTATAAAACATTGGAGCGAGATTTTGTACTCCTACTTGAACAATAGCCAATCAGAATTCAGTTCTAATATAAAGTGTTGTGATTGGACGATTTTAGAGTACAGGTAGAAAACTTGTACTTGACAGTTTTATGGCCGTAAGACCAGGGGTGCGTACAACATTGTAGCTGCTAGGTTAAGCTCCGTAGATAAATGCTATTGAACGGAAAGCTAGCCTAGCCGCTACGTAGCTCTAGCTAGCCTTAAAAAAATATGCTAGCTTTTGAATCCAAGATGGCGTCAAAAACTAAATTTTATTTCGTAAGGCAAAAATAGTGGCATTGCAGGAAGTGGCAGCGCTTTTAATACGGGTGATAATTTATTAAGGTAACTAGACAAATACGATTAGCTAAAATGTTCCAAGAAATTATTCTATATGATTGGCGCCATATTTGCTAGCACTGCTACGTAGCTAATCGTTCAATAACATCATGGCTATTTTACCTAGCAGCTAGGCTAGCTGCTACGATATTGAATGCAACCCAGATGTATATTTTAAGACCATATTATTTTGTTGTTTTTTATTTTACATATTCATATTTTAGATTAAATATTGGAATATATGTGACTTTATCATCATATCTTTCCTCTTTATATCACTATTGGTGATCAACATGTACTACAAACGTACATTGTATCTAGTATGGTTTATAATAAGACAGGAATCTCATCTAGAGAGGATCTACTAACCATTACGCTATTTTAAACATGCACGATTGTTTATTTGAGTTGTTAAACACAGTTTCTTTTTAAGATATTTGTTTTGTTTGTTGACTTTTTTTTTTATAAAAGAAACCTATTGCTTTGTTAAATAATTTTTTCATTCATGCTGTGAAAATGTTAAAATTTGTTGTGCCTCATCACTCTGTAATTTTGTGTTATAATTGAAATCCAAGCAAAAAATAATCAAAATAATAAGAATTGATAATTATTATGACCATATGAAAGCAAATTCGTTTCTGTGATAGTCCTTGCCAAAGTTTTTTTTTATTTTGATCAATTTGAAATCCAAGATGGCCACCACCATAAGTTTAAAATAACACTTTATGGAACTATGCTTTGCTGATACTTCAATAAAACTCTATATATATATTAGCAGGGAATTGAAACAAGAGCATGTTAGCTCTTTGTAAAGTTATACTTAATTTAGACCCATTTCTGTGTAATCACTTATTGTGGATTAAACACATTTAGTTTCAAGCTGTGTGTTGACCTGATGATGTCACTCATCCACAGTGACATGTTCTTTGATGATCTTTGATGTGTTTAAAGAGCTCAAACATGTCTTCAGATCTTTATTACATTTATACTATAAAACTAGTCACAATAATTTTTTTTGCCTGTCTTTAGATTGGACATATTATGATATATTCTTGTACATTCATCCCCTCCATACTTTTTGATGATTCCAGAATTAGGAGTCTTTATCCTGTAATACTAGTCAGTTGTAAACATGTTGTCCACCAACCTCCACTTGACCAATAGTATTCAAACTTCACCAGGTTATTGGGAATGGTGATCCGAGTGTCTGTGTACTTTATGACGATTTTCACATCTGATGTTCCTGTATTGTGAGATTTTTTCCCCATGTCTGTCTTAAACATGTGAGCTTTGGCCATCATTTGGTGTCCGTCCGTCATCATAAACTTTTTTTTTTAAATCACATAAAGATCTTCTACTCAGAAACTGTTGATACAAATTGAGTTAGAATGGTTTTACTGCTCTGAAAATAGAAATTTATTTAAATGGCCATTACTGTTTATATGGTGTCAAAATGAATTCAAATTGAAACTATAGCTGCATGACATTCAGTAGTTCAAAATATCTTCTGGGCTTTTCTGTGCAAATTTTTGTTTAGCAAATTTATACTGGTTATGCAAATTTGGATAATTTTGATAATAAATCACATTTAAATCTTCTTTGTCAAAATAAGTCAAATTTTGCTAAGATAATCTTTGGTTTGTTCACTTTCAAATTGTGTGTGAAAGCCCATTCCTGCATCGAACATAGCTACCATTATGACAAAATTAAAGGGCAAAAATAGGCTAATTTTAATATGAAATCAGCTGAAATTCAAATTTTATTTTGTTTAGCATATGTTCTGGCTTTTTTTTATCAGATTTAAATGTCACAAACCAGGCGAGCGATTACAGGCTTATGATGGCCTTAGGTTTTCATTCTGTTATAATCATATTATTCAATACTGATTTCGTCTGGTTGGCAAGTATTTTGAACTTAAACTGAACAAAATTGATTGTACAAAATACTTTCAACATATGCTGACATGGTTTTAGGACATTTAGCTCTTGTAATATATGTAGTAAACCAGATTAATAACTTAGTAAATACAAGTGTAATTGTATATATTTTTGGATGTAAAGTTTACAAAAAGTAAGTATTTTTTTGATAAAAAAAAACTTATTGATTCTGTGATATTGCATTTATTTTCTAATAAGATATAATATCTGGAATGATTGTTTTATTTTGTCAACCAGTTACATAGGGCTTCATTAATTTTCTACCTCATTGTGTTCAGTGAGTTAAGATGAGAGGTGGTTGTTTATTTTGTTGATATTGGTGGAATTGTTGACCATCAGTTTTCAACTTTCTATAGTTTTGTTGTTAATACCCCATCAAGGATTACACTTTATATTACCAGATTATCATTTTTATACGCCTGTCTCGAGACAGGCCGTATTATGTGATTGGGTATGGCTGGCGGGCAGGCGTGCACACGGGTTTCCGCACAATAACTTTAGTTCTGTATATTGGATCTTTAACAAACTTGGCCACATGATTCCCTTGTGGAAGGGGAAGAACCCTATTTATTTTGGGGTCATTAGGTCAAAGGTCAAGCTCACCATCACTATAAATATAATTTTTGACAACAGGATCGTTTGCGCATAACTTTAGTTCTGTATATTGGATCTTTACCAAACTTGGCCACACGATTCCCCTGTGGAAGGGGAAGAACCCTGTTCATTTTGGGGTCATTAGGTCAAAGGTCAAGGTCACCATTACTATAAATGGAATTTTTGACAACAGGGTCGTTTCCGCATGATAACTTTAGTTCTGTATATTGGATCTTTAACAAACTTGGGTACATGATTCCCATGTGGAAGGAGAAGAACCCTATTTATTTTGGGGGTCATTAGGTCAAAGGTCAAGGTCACCGTTACTATTAATAAATTTTTTGACAACAGGATCATTTGCGCACAATAACTAGTTCTGTATATTGGATCTTTACCAAACTTGGCCACATGATTCCCCTGTGGAAGAGGAAGAACCATATTTATTTTGGGGTTATTAGGTCAAAGGTCAAGGTCACCATTACTATAAATATAATTTTTGACAACAGGATCGTTTGCACATAGCTTTAGTTCTGTATATTGGATCTTTAACAAACTTGGCCACATGATTCCCCTGTGGAAGGGGAAGAACCTTATTTATTTTGGGGTCATTAGGTCAAAGGTCAAGGTCACCATTACTATAAATAGAATTTTGACAACAGGGTCGTTTCAGCACGATAACTTTAGTTCTGTATATTGGATCTTTAACAAACTTGGCCACATGTTTCCCCTGTGGAAGAGGAAGAACCCTATTTATTTTGGGGTCATTACCATTAATTTATATAGACAGGCGTATTTTGTGATGCACACATTTCTTGTTTTGTTTCTATTGCAGCGGCTGTCATGGTCGTGATCATATTGTTGTTGGATTTATTACTATCTATGCAATCAGTGCCTATCACCACTAACATTTGGAGATCGAATCCCACCCAGGCAAGGTGTACTCGCTACAACATTATGTGATAAAGTTTGTCAGTGACTTGCAGCAGTTAGGCGGTTTTCTCTTTGTACTCTGGTTTCCTGCATCAATAAAACTGACCGCCATGATATAACTGAAATATTGTTGAAAGTCAGGCAGGCATGTGTCACTTGACTTCATTTCAATGGTCTACTGACTTTGCTAAATTAAGTCTAGTCTTCGTGAATAGATCAGTTTCTCCATTACCATACAACCTAAGGTCACCATATTTGCTCCACACATTGATCACGGAGGGTACATACACCTGACTCGGACCCCATTTTCATCGTTTGCTAAAACAAATTCCCATCCACGATTTGCAGGGGGCTGGCGAAACATATATCCGTTTCTATACTTGTTGGTCTTACATACTCATTTATGAAAAATATGTTGATATCCAATTTAAAGTGCATCACATGTTTCAGGAACAACCTTTATCAGGTACACTCAAAATCAAAAGATGGGAAATCCAATTAATTAAATAGTCTGTGGGTTCAAGAAAATGAAAGAACCTTTATCCTGCATGTTTAAGATTGTGCCAGACAATGAGAAAGAGAAGACATAGATACTCTTTCCGAATGGGTTAAGGCTGTTGTTGATACAAATCTATAGAGTTATAAAAACTCAACTGGCTAATCAACAATCACACAACAGGTTCAAAGACACAAATGTTGCAAAAACACCTGTCACCTGTCTTACCTCCATTACAAGTACATTGTAGTCCAGACAAAGCCCTAACAAAATTATTTTTGTATGTAAATCACACTGCATAGACTGACTGGAAACAGAATTATGTATTGACAATTGACTTGACAACCCAACATATACCATGATGACACTTACGCTTACATAAATATAAAAAAAACGCCTAGCACATATATATGTGACGTATCCCCCCGCACTTGCATAATATTTAGCTTTATATATTTATAGAAAGCAGCCTTGCAGTCTTAATATATAACATACTTACAAGCCACATGCAAAAATTTATTCAAATCTATCCATGTTTACTAAAGGTATCGTGTAAACAAGACACAATTCTCAAAATTGGTGATTTTTCAACCAAAAACTAAGATTTTCCCCCAAAACCCTTGCTTTAAATATTTCCATGTAAGAACCCATCCAAGATAATGATAATTACAAGCCACAGGCAAAATAATATTCAAATCTATCCATGTTTACTAAGGTTATCGCGTAAACAAGACACAATTCTCAAAATTCGTAATTTTTCAACCAAAAACTAAGATTTTCCCCCAAAACCCTTGCTTCAAATATTTCCATGTTAGAACCCATCCAAGATAATGATAACTAGAACTGTGAGTGACCTCACTGAGTGATACCCCCCGCTTGCAGTTTAGTAGGAGTTGCGCTTACAAGGTACATGCCCCCCACCCCTTTTCGTGAAAGTATAAGTTGAATTATCTCCCCTTTTAAATTTTGGACAGCAACCATATTCCTTCATGCACATCTGCAGGTAGTGTACTACACGTGTGTAAAGTTTCATAAAAATCCAATAAGCCGCTTAGGAGGAGTTGCACTTAGAAGGTACATGGCCCCCCTTTTCGTGAAAGTATAAGTTGAATTAACTCCCCTTTTAAATTTTGGACAGCAACTCTATTCCTTCATGTACATCTGCAGGTAGTGTATTACAAGTGTGTAAAGTTACATAAAAATCCAATAAGCCGTTTAGGAGGAGTTGCGCTTACAAGGTACATG
>MJUT01028675.1:630218-652492 GCA_002080005.1 Gigantidas platifrons | reverse complement strand
TATGGCAAGTTTGGTTGAAATCTGTTCAGCGGTTTCAGAGAAGAAGAGTTAAATGTGAAAAGCTAATGGACGGACGGACGCTTACCCATGACAAAAGCTCACATGGCCTTTGGCCAGGTGAGCTAAAAAGCAAAAGTTTTTGATTTAAAAAATTTGCTTAGTATTGGTTATCATGTTGAATAGAATGTACACAGAGTCAGATATATTTCTGACAAGGGAAGGCCCAATGACCAACCCAGCAAAATTTGATTTAATTTGGCACAGTGATTTCAGATGAGGATATTACAATGTGAAAGTCGAATGATTACAGGCACACCAAATAACAAAAGCTCACACATGACCCTGGATGCCACATGTGGAGCAGGAACTGCTTGTTCATTCAGATCCCCCGAGTTCACCACTGGCTTTTGATGCTGTCTGTGTTGCTTATCCTTACTTGTCTGTTTCCTTACATTAATTATTGTTTGACTTTATCGATGTTTTAATTTTTCTATATTGATTTACAATTTTTTCCCATGTCTTGTCTGCCTTTTTAATTATAACAACAGAAAAATTTGTTTATATACCATGCCATTTTTTTTCCCTTCAATTTCCTTCATTATGTTTACAAAACACACTAATATATTATGAATAATACCAACCTTAGAAAAATATCCCACTAAGTGACAACCAAAGCGATCTACTTCTGTTAATATGTAAAACATAAATGGTTCAACATCAAAGTATAACGTCTTGTGATCAAGGAACAGTTTGGCCATTAAACAAAGATTCTGACAATATATCTGCAACAAAAAAAGTAAAAACTTCCAATCATTTAAAACAAGCTAGTCAATTTATAAAATATAAAACAAGTGATATTTTTTCTTTAGTTTTGATTACATACGAAACCACTTCATAGTGTTCACGCTAATAGACATTAGTGAAGAAGTTACTTTAGCATGGTTGACTTCGCCTACCATTGGATTAAAATCAATATCGAGTCACTCTGTATTTTGTCTACTTGCCCCATGTAGCTAGTGTTTTTTTCTGCATCAGACATGAAAATATCAAATTGTAATTATCTAATTAATTTTTTTTTTATCAACCTGTTTACCTGTGCTGTCATGTTTAAAACATTCATATTATCTTGTTTATTTAGTAAACATCTCTGTATTGAAGATAATTAGTTAAACTCAGCATTAAAGGGATATTAAAGCTCGTTTTAACATATATTTTTTCAACTCGTGACGAAGGTTGTTTCTTTTCAATTTAATTGTAAAAACAATCCAAAAAATACTTTGCACGCCCATATAATCCCTAATATCATTAAAATATCACTTAAAAGGGTCGAAATGAATTTTTGTCCAGGAAGCAAAAATTCAATTCAAGGCAAAGAGTAAGACCACAAAATATGACAGAATTATCAACGAATTATGTCACTTTTACAAAGTTTCATTGATAAAAACCGGGTTAATGTTTCATAAATATCATTTATTGAACCAATTGCAAGTTTTCATGAGAACCAAAAAATTACCAAAATGAGCTTTAATATCCCTTTAAGTAATAAATTATTAACGAGAATTTTTTTTCTACTACCGTGACACAGTATGAAACAGTTGCAGAGATAAACTGACATCTTTGTTTTAACAAAGATAAATCTCCATGACAACAAATAACTTACTTTACTTTCTTTCCCATCCACTTCAAATACCGATATTGTTCCTTTTCTGTAAATCTCTTTACCTGGTGGGTGTCTGAATATACATTGTGTCTGAAAACATAATGCAAATATATATACAATATGAAACAAACTGTCTGAGGAAATACTGTGTCTGTCTGTCTGAATACATGATAGTATTTGTGTGTACTTTATTAAACAGGAAGATCACAGTGAGTGATTGTTGTTTAACGCCAACTGAGCAATTTGTTTCAGCTACCACACATGCCTGGCTATAAGTTGATATGACTAAGTCGGAAGATATTTTATATTTCAGCCTGGAATCTCGAGCAATTGTCATAGATCTACTTATAAGTCGGTCCGCGATCGCTGACAACAGACAAGTGCACAACACTTTATACAGAAAAAAAATGTGAACGTAAACCAGAAAATCGTTATCAAAAGTATTTTAAGTTTTTAATCTTCCAGTAATCAATTTATATATCTTTTATTTTATTGCATCTTCTCTCATTAAAAGAATTGATATAAACAAGATGAAATGTGAGCTAATGCTCACTTATGATACCCCCGCATATATGTTCAATGTGTATAAAAACCAACCAAGTCGGCAAACACTGAAACAGGAAGTAGGAATGTATATGAAGCTTGTGACCAAATATCAGATTTCTGCAATCAATAGTTGCTGAGAAAAATGCGACGAAAAATATCTTGGGACCCACGGAAGGACGGACAGAGGTAAAACCAGTATACCCCCCTCCGGTGGAGCGGGGTATAATTATAGGAATTTATAAATTATGTACTTGCTAACTTGATTCAAGTATGGAAATGAGAAATATGGGAAGGAGGTAGATCGTAACCCTTGGCTAGCTAAGATGGTGTAAAATGTGTTTGAGTCAATAGTGTTAAATGTAAAATTAGCAATATTTTTTCAGTTGTATCATGGATACACACACATACTATATTTTTCCATTTGGTATACTAAATTTTATTTATAAAAATACAACAGTTACCTGGTGATATCTGTAGGATTTTTCTAGTTTCATATATTTAAGACAATATTCACAGATCCACAGTTTTGACTGTTTACCATATTCCTCAGGGTATGGAGAGAAGTACCAGGCATCAATCTCATACCGTCCTATCTGAATCTTATCAATATATTTAACTTTTGTTATCTGAAAAACAAAAACATTATATATAGAAAACATTAAAGGTGTGAACCTTAAATTTTTAATGTAAATTACTGACAATTAGTATCTTTCACATATACATGAATACATCAATATTACCAGTTTCATTTCTTGGCTCAACCAATAAAATAAATTTAATTCTAATATTGTCAACTGGTAGTTCTAGAAAACAAATACATATTCACAATATCTGTACAATATCTGAGTTACATAGTAACATGAATAACAGAAGGAATTCATGAACAAAAATCCCAACAAAAACATATTAACAATGAATCATTCATACCCATATATATGGAAACATTCTATTTTGTCCCTTTGGGCCTCTTTTTCCCCCTAAAACTATAGGAGAAATAACCTCCATGAAAAATCCAAACCATTTATTTTAACCCAAGGATCATTGTCTTACAATTTATAAACTCAGAACACTGATGATGACGGCAGCATCATATCATAATACAAGCTCATTTTTTGCTTTCATATTATTAGTTAGATCTTGTCTAAGATATCACAACAAAATATTATTTCAAACCATTATAAATGTTTGTTTATAATATCAAAATAGTAATAAAACTTCATACAAAGTTATGTCACCTGTCTAAAATTACAAGAAAAACACTTTTTAATGTTTTGTTTTACTCACAGCTTCATGTTCTTTTTCCAATGCAGCTGTTGTTGGATCCATTTCTGCATAAGTCTGAAAAATACAGTATATATAAATTTTAAACATAAGTCAATACATGTATATAAGTTTTAAACATAAATAAGGAATATACAAGGCATATAAATGTTTAGAAAAAGTAAGAAAAAAAGTTATTTCATTTGTCTATCATACCCTGCACTCACTCATTTCATTCATATACTAGTACCATACTATTACTATTTAGTCAAATCATTACATTGTTCTACTCTACTCTACACTCATTCTTTTCATTTGTCTATCATATTCTGTACCAAATCAATTCATTAATCTTCTGTATTCTGTACTGAGCCATTTCATTTGTCTACTGTACTCAAGTCATTTGCTTACCCTTTTCTGTACATACATACATAGAAAACTGAACACATGGTGCACACATAGAAAGCATTCGCTCTAAAACTGTAAACACAAAAACATACCTTCTGAACATGGTTGATTTCATCATGTTTACGTTTCTGATTCCTGGTGATTTTACGATCATCTGTTAAATCTGTCATCGTTATAGAAACATCTTTTATTTTACAATGTTGGTCCTCTAGTTTAGTTGTAAGATTTAACCTGGACATATCAACCCATTCATCCAGTCTTCTGTTGACTATTTAAAGAAGACAATGTTTTAAATATTATTTACATTTCTGTTGACTGAAATTAAAGGTAATACTAGAAAGAAAAAATAAAAATAAAGGAAGACATCATAATTACAAAACAAGAGGTTTCACTTTCCAGAACTTTATCATGAATTGACTCATTAAAAAGGTGTGAGAATTTTTCACAACATTTATCATTGATTACTTGACAACATCAACTTTTAAGTGATTTGTTATACAATTACAATACATAGAAGTATCTTTGAGAGCAGAATTCCCTGTTTGAGAAATAGAAAAATAATTTTTTATGTATAACTAGAACTGTGAGTGACCTCACTGAGTGATACCCCCGCTTGCAGTTTATTAGGAGTTGCGCTTACAAGGTACATGTCCCCCTTTTCGTGAAAGTATAAGTTGAATTATCTCCTCTTTTAAATTTTGGACAGCAACCATATTCCTTCATGCACATCTGCAGGTAGCGTACTACAAGTGTGTAAAGCTTCATAAAAATCCAATAAGCTGTTTAGGAGGAGTAGCGCTTACAAGGTACATGGACAGACGGACAGGGTGATTCCTATATACCCCCCCAAACTTTGTTTGCGGGGGGAATAATCAAAAGGAGAAATTATGTAAATAGGCATTTTTTTATGGAAAGAACAATTGAAGACAAGTATCAGAAAACATTAACATTAGATCTCCTCACTTTCTCTGTGTGTGAGATCTAACAACACACTGTATTAGAGTTCAGATCAGAGGTCAAAATTTGTACTCTCGATATCATTCACTTTTGAAGTAAAGACACAGACGGTGGAATTTCCTGCAAAGGAAGACAATTCACATCTATAAAAGAGACAAAGTGGGAGGTCCCATGCATTAATGAAATTGCCTGAGATGATATACAAATGTACAATTAAAAATCTGATTTTAGTTCCTTCACATATATTGCTCCCTTCTTATAATTCTATGGAGCCTCCGAGGTCACCATTTTCTTTAATTAAGCGAACACCGATAAAGAAACAAAAGCTTGATGGATACAAAGAAACAATGGGAAATACAAATGTATTTTCATTGATCAAGATAATGTTGTAACCTATGCCAAATTTTCACTTCTAAAATGAACTTTAATATGATGTTGTTAGATCTACTGCCAAGCAACATACCGTAGAAAAAAGGACGAGAAAGATATATTTTTAATTAGATAAGAAAACATAAATCTAAACAGCCAAAATGTATGTACAAACTAAATAGAAATATCTACCCAACAAGCTAAGGGACATAACTCTCACAGTACTTGAATTGTGCTAAGAAGAAATTTATACAAGCAAAGGTTTACATGTACTTACATCCATCATAATGTACATAAAATTCATGTTTTCCGTCCACCACATCACACATTCTTGTCTGTATAACTTCTGCTGCATCTGAGAAAATTACATAAAATACTGGGATTTTAAAGTTCTCCAAATAAAATGCATGCCAGTTGGAAATCCAACATTTAAACACAATAATACATCTATCTTTTATAGGAGTTATTTCCCTTACAACAAGCATACATGGCAAAGTAAAGGACAACAAATTTGAGCATAATTTTCTAACAATTGTAGATATTTGATCCTTATGAAAAATCAGAGGATAATTTTTATAACAACTAGAAAATTCACAAGTTGTTACAATATTAAGAAATGACACCCTTTTGTCTGCCTTAAATTTAAAGGGAAAGAGCTCTTATTGAAACATGCATTAACACATAATTTTAGAATAAAGTCAGAAATGTAAAAATAGTTAATTAATTTCAGTCAGTAAATTATAACTTGTATATATTAAAAAATACTGGCAATATTAAAGTACTTATCTTTGATATTAAATGCCATTGGGTATTTATGTTTACATTTTGCACTTGTTACATTGTAGTTATTCACTTAGCTATACAGTCTATTTGGGAGGAACACATTACCGCGACATTGCAAGAATTTACAACTCATTACCGCAACATTTCTTCTTGAAATAAGGTGTTCATTACCGCGACATTTTTTCTATTAGAAAATTATTGTATACGACTCATTACGGCGACATTTGCACAACTGCCTTCAAGGTATATACATGTACATTTTTCTTGAATAACTAAACACACAAGGTACACACATGAGTTCTATTCACAAAATAACCCGATCACCATTTAGTCCCTGTACGATTTATCAATTATTGAAATGGCTAGCATAGAGAAGTTTGTGACAAATAGAGGGAATCCTGGATTGATTGCAGATGGCTTTAAATTTCGAAAGGATAAAATTTTCAAAAATTCCAAGCTTTGGAGAGATGTTGAAAAGACCTGTAGTAGCCGCTGGAAGACAGACCTTGACTTTTTAGCGAAGATTCAATCCGTACAGACCAAAAGTTATTTGAAGATGCGTGCTGCTAGGAATAGAATTCCTTTGGGACGAAAGGAAAATGACAATACAAGACAGAAAAAGAACTGAAAACAAAATATGAGAATGGCGAGCTTACTACTACTAGACTACAGTATGTAAAACGAATGGCCTTCAAGGTACTACCAGTTATGTAAAAACTGTGTCTTTTATATATAAATAGTTCTGGATTTTAAAGACTAAAATTTTAATAATAAAGTGATAGAAATATATCCTGCTCAAAGTCCTACTTCCACCTCCTCGTGGTGAGCAGGGGAAACAGGTCTTATGCATTTACATGTTGTTATATATACCGGTACATGTATAAGGCGCTGGCTAGAGGCATTGTCGTGGTAATGTATACATATAAATGTCGCGGTAATGTATATTATTTTGTCGCGGTAATAAGTACGTCGCGGTAATGACTATTTTGAAAATGTCGCGGTAATGTAATGCACCCGTCTATTTATACATGTATGTCAATTAATATACAAGGTGTTTTCTAAATATTGAAAATGAATTCTCTTATCAAAAACTTTTAAAACATGTTTAAGAGAAAAGGGTATATAAGAAGAGTGAACAGGGGAACAATTTTACCTTAAAAAAACAATTGCCTAAAGTTGTAGGAAAATATTATAAATCATTTTAGACAATGCTTTCCCAAATAATTTCAAAAAGATTAAAATTCAATAAAACAAATTTTGTTGCATTTTAAGAATAATTTTTGACAAAGTAAAGTTCTGTCTGTGGAGATTTTAAGAATGACATTATAATTACCAGGAAATTTAAACTACAGTGGGTGGCCAAAAGTATTCGTCACCCTCGATTTTACGCTATATATTTCATATAAAACCACATTTTTTCAAAAATTTTATTGTGAAGTCATTTCTAACCAAATTTTGATCATTTTTGCACCAGAAGAGCAGAAATATTTAAAGATTATTTGTTTATTTTCCGTTAGATTGCTTTTATTTTCTTATGATTTAAAGACAATTTTTGTTTTCTGACGTCAAATTAGCTATATATTCTAACAAAAATAAAATAGGAAAAATCAACATTTGTGTTTAAATCACTGGTAAACAAAAACCATGCAGACAAAAATGACTATTAGATAAAAAAAAAAATTCAAAGAATTCTGCATGTCTTGAAATAAATTTCATAAAAATCTACCCAGAGATAGCTTTAAAATATTCTTTTAATTTGAAAAAATGTGGTTTTTATATGAAATATATAGTAAAAAATCGAAGGTGACGAATACTTTTTGCACTTAGTACGTATACTCTGTACCTAGAATAATGATTTTAACCATCTTTATTCAGGTCATTATCTAGATTATCAAATTTGCAGACGACTGTCCACATGAAGGCTACGATTTACTTAACAATGAGGAGTCGGAGCAATTAATTTGACTATAAAAACAATTACTTAAACAAATTATAGAAATTGATTGAATGTGTTTTACACTGGAGTTTTCACCACTCTGGAGAAAACATGGCCATGGGTATTGGTCTCAATATACAGGAGACTCCCGGCCTGTAGCAAACAGGAATCTTATTAAATTATTTTCAGATTTCATTTATTTCTTAATAATACATAACTTTTCATAAAGAGTAAAAAGCAATACCAATGAAATATCTCCTTAACCAGAGGAGTCGAAAAAAAAAAATATATATCCTGCAATGACATCATTTACCGACCAATATAGCCTGCCCAATATTTTTTTTGATATTGGTCAGTTATACATAGAATCGCGGTATTTTTATGTCGCCGATTTCAAATTTTTAAAGGGTTTTAATGAAAAAATTATTTCAAATACTTTTATCATCGTCCAGTAAACGTTTATTTACGATTTAAAAGCCTCGCCTTTCCCCCCGTTTCTAAGCTTCATACACATATTACCTATATGCTTCGACAGTGCACAAGTATTGTATATATATCTATTGGGTTATTGTGCAAGATATCGAATTCAAGTCACTTTGGCACCTGATCATTTCGGCACCTAGGTTAGTCATTTCGGCCCCAAGTTAAATGGCACTTGGTCAAATCGGCACCTGACGATAGTCAATTCGGCACTTATGTATATATACTTTTTTCATTTGTACATTGGAAAATTTTTATTTTATTGATATTTTAGTGATTAATATTTAAATGTATATGTATTTGAATGAAACATGTTAACTGTAAAAATGTTCATATTGTGCTTCACAATGTATATAATAATAATAATAAAAAAAAAGAAAAAAGAAACAATAAATTCAGAGATAATAAATTGCATTTATTAATTTTATTTATTTTGCAAAATCATAAATAACAATGACAGATAGAACAATATAATCAATTTATTGCTGGTGGTCCATACACAAAGGCGCACTCCCGGAGTAGCTGACTAGCGGTAATTTCACGACGAACATACTGCTTCCATACTTGTCCTTGGATGTGTCTACTGCATAAAAGCTTGTGTTTTTCTAAATTTCCTCAAAATAATGACGATGGCTTGGGTGTAGACTTAATTGTCTTTCCTTCTACATTGCAACATCAAAGATTTCCAGAGTATATTTGATAGACTCAGATCAACGTCCGGACTCAAATCGGCGTCCACTGACGTCATTATCTCAAATCACGGTCCAATTTTAGGATATTCTCAAATCGGCATCCTTTTCAAACTCGCATATCTATAGGCCCGTTTACACGATCAAAGTTTGTCATAAAAAATAATTGTAATGACACGTTTTGTTTTGCGTGTTTTTTTTTATCTGTTTCTAAAGTTGTTGTTTTTTTGTTTTGTGTGTTTTTAAAGCATTTTCCTATTCATTAATATTATTTAGGGTTAAGGTTAGGGTTAGGGTTAAGCTTAGGGTTAGGTTTAGGGTTAAGGCTAAGGTTAGAGTTAGGGTTAAGGTTAAGTTCGGATTAGGGTTAGAGTCCGCTAAAGTAGAATGTACAATGTACTCTGAATCTGGTTTTGTCCCTTTTCCATCATTGTTTCAAAACCATGTCCTAACAGGTGTGACGTCATTTGAAGTATACGTCAGTGACGTAATTGGACGTCGATTTGAGAATTGGATGCCGATTTGAGGATTTGACGTCGATTAGAGGCTGGACGTCGATCCGAGTCTTACATATTTAAAAGAAACACATCTAATGTTAATCACGCAGCATGTTAGATGTATATATTATAAGTAATTATTTAATGAAAGGAAATAATTAAAATTAATTAAACCAAGGATTTATATAGTACTATATAAATCCTTGATTAAATACAATTCAAATTTAATCGTAAGAACTGAAAAAAAATTTGTTGATTGACTGTATAGATTATATTTGGTACTAAATCCAACTTTCTTTTTTTATTTTTATATAAATATTTTATTACTAAATTATTTTTAATACTGGTGCCGAACTAACCAGCCTTAAGTGCCGATTTGACTATGTAGATAGGCGCCGAAATGACCAGGTGCCGATTTGACCTGCTACCGATGGTACCCAAGATATCCAGATGGTCAGTGGGAGTATTTCATGCCACAGTTCCGAAAATTACCTTTCAGTGCTCGTGTTTTTATTCCCCTGCACAGTGATCTTACAGAATAACCCAATGGTTATAACTTCAGAGTACTATATATGCCTAAGCTACCATTCACTGATTCAGACTTAGAGGACAAAGAAAAAAATCAATAATAATAACAAAGTGAAAGAAGTGGCTTCTGAAATAGCAAATTTATATTATACAATAAATAGGAAAAACTTTATCAGTCATACTTTGGGTAGAAATTCACTAAAGACGTGTGTGTAAATCAAATTGACAATAGCCTAGTAATGTATAAATTTTAACAACTAACGCCAAGTTCCGTCCGATCTTCTGACAAGGTAGTGGTCTCCTAGATCAGGAATGTCACTTTCAGCGTGCCCATTTTTGTCTCCATTCGACTCACTAACACACATATTATTCAAGATTTCCCCATTTGAAAGTCTACGTAGCGGAATTTGTACATTAAAGTCGTGATTTTCTAAAATTTCAGAATTCTTTAAGTCCGCCATCTTTTCTGTCAGTTGGATTATAATTTTCGGAAAAATTGCGAAAAGGATATGAATAATGTTCCGCTCATTAATCCGTCATTTTGACTCAAAATCGCCATAAAATATTTGCCATAATACAACATTACATAACAAAGATTTCAGAATAGAAGATGGTAATAAATTTTGCTCTGCTCCCGTACAAAATACAAACAAACACACGGTTTGAAAAGCTCTTGAGAGCTTATGTTGTGCTGTTAAAAATATACCGACTTTAAATAAAACTTTTTGACTTTTTGACTTTGACACACTTTATCAAGAGCATTTTCCCGACACTTCAATAATAAACTAACAAAGCGTGTATAAAAGTAATATATGAGATAAACAAGATGGCCAGTATTATCTAAAAAAGGTGAAAATTTTCAGCTTAGCAAATAATCAATAAATATTTAAAAACCATAAAAAAAATCTGATGGGAAAATTCTTATATAAAAATTACTACAACAATAACACTATGTACATTGCATCATGTTAAAATGAATATTTAAAATTTGCTTGAGGAAAATAAAGAAATTTGAAGGGCATAGTACAGATGCAGCATATATAGCCAATACATATATTTTTGAAAGTAGTAGCTCGAACTGATTGCATTGCTGGTAAATTTGCACGTCTAAAAAAATAAAAAAAACGCGAATGCGGGGTTACCCAGCTGGTCTAGGGCAGCATCCAATGATAAACTCACAAGAATTAGAAATTATGGAATTTAAATGGTTACATAGAAATAGTATTTTCACTTAAACGCGGCATTATCTGCCAAATCGTAATTTTTTGTTACCCATAAAAACTATCAGATATGATTGATGCCTTAATAAAACGTGTTTCTGTAACTTATAAATGTTATGAAATGTACGCGCATCGGGGAAAAAACGTGCAACCGCTCGTGTTTTTAGATCGATCAAGAAATGATCGTCATCTTATTAATTATCGACATTGTTTACGGAGTTTATCGAATTGTCATTAAATCAGTACAACAATGCACTTATTTCTTATTTTTTGTGAATCTGCTTTTTATATATATATATATATATATATATAGTCGATGTTAATTACAGACAAAGAACCATGCAAGTTGGCAGTTAATAAGCGACAAAATACATTTATTCGTTTTTACCTGTCACTAGTAAGGTCAATTGGATACGGGAAAAAACGAGGTCAAATTATTTGCTTGCAAGCAAATAAATAATTGATGGTAATTTTCGTTCTCAACAGGCGGAAAACCGGGTTCGATAAGTTGTTTAATGTGAAATATTTACCTTTATTTCATCATTTTAAAGCTATTTACCAATTTCCAAAACATATATTTTTTTGGTCAAAATCGTAGCTAATGCCCCGTTAACAACAGACGGTCGGCATCAATAAAAAAGACTGTTTTGAGAGGGCGTTGGTATGTCCCTCCAGTCTAAATTCACGCCTGTACAGATATTTTTAAAATATCTACGATGGTAATTTCTACACTTAAGAATGCATGCTACATGTACATTATGAACATTTTGTCGAAAAATTTAAAACTACTTTCTCTTAAAAATCGAACTTTAAAAAACGATTAAGACACTCACGAAATGTATTCTGCACATTTTATGTTTCCATACTCAAAATTCAGGTCCATTCAGCTGTCTCTCATTTTTTTGTTGTTGTTGTTGTTGCTAATTTAAAAGTGGATGGGACAAAATACTAGTTTGCACCCTCGAGTATATTGTGTGTGGGGGGGAGGGGCTGCCTCTTGTCTCCAACCTCGTTGAGATTAGACTTCCGAGAACATTTTCTACTCTGTATCTCCATCCTACTCTCAAAGAGATTATATTTCCAATTGTTTC
This sequence comes from Gigantidas platifrons, assembly GCA_002080005.1. Classification (NCBI taxonomy): domain Eukaryota; kingdom Metazoa; phylum Mollusca; class Bivalvia; order Mytilida; family Modiolidae; genus Gigantidas; species Gigantidas platifrons. The sequence continues at coordinate 640,068 of MJUT01028675.1, read as the reverse complement.
ATTTTACTGTTTTTCTTAGATTTTCTTCTTCTTTCACACAATAAAATAATAACAGTGTTCTATGGGAAACGCACGTAACCATAGTAGAAAGTTTATAATAGATTAAAATCAAGTATTTATATAGTAGACTATTATTAATCTCGTTGAGATTAGGATTCCAAAGAAATTTTCTGTCTGTATCAAAATGAAGTTAAGATACAGACAGAAAATTTCTTCGGAATCCTAATCTCAACGAGATTAGTAGACTATATAAATCCTTGTTAAAATCCACATTATTTTCGGCTGCTTTAAAAGTGAGGGTGAACTTAAAATTAAGCCGGTGTGTTCGAACCAAAAAACAAAAAACTTTACGGATATATATTCCGAGTTGTTTTTAAAATTACCAATTGATTCGTCACGTGATACTAAAAATGGCAGACGAAATAAACGAAGAGAAAGTGGACCCAATATCCGAAGTTGAAACAAAAGACTTATTTCAGAATGGACAGGTTTGACAACAACTAAAGATAGTTTCTAATAAATACACTATTCTATTTCTATCGAATTATGAAAACACACACCAATAACAATTGTGTATTCTCCTAGTACTTCGTCTTCAGACTTCATCGGCTTCCACAGGCACTTGTCTCAAAAAAAAATTACCCCCTATTTCTTTACATAACACAAGGTTCTTATGTTTACATAAAAATAATTTCAAATGGGCTGTGACGTTGTTGATAGACAGCTGAGGTAGGTGTGTTATACATGCTTTTGTAGATAAATCAATGTAGATAAAGGCTATGTATGTCCCAAAACAGAAGCATTGTAGACCGATCGACAAAAATCGGGAAATTGATGAGCCGGTCGAAATTATTTTTCTGTAAGTTAAGAACCTTGTGTTATGTAAAGGAATAGGGGGTAATTTTTTTTGAGACAAGTGCCTGTGTCGGCTTCCTGTCGAATGAACACATGCACTTGTTACTATCAACGGGAATGTTACCTATATTATCCGTCTTATGGACATGAATAGTCGATCTTCCCATTGATAAAAACAAATGCATGTGCTCATGAATACCAATGATAAAATCTTACTGAAATTAAAACACAATACTTATATTATATGTTAAAGGGATATTATTTAGCTCATTTTAACATATTTTTTCAACTCGTGACAAAGGTTGTTTCTTTTCAATTTAATTGTAAAAACAATCCAAAAATACTTTGCATGCCCATATAATCTCTAATATCATTAAAATATCACTTAAAAGGGTCGAAATGAATTTTTGTCTAGGAAGCAAAAAATTAAATTATTGGAAAAACCCTTAGAAAACCGAATGACATGACAGAATTATCAACGAATTTATGTCACTTTTACAAAGATTCATTGATAAAAACTGGGATAATTTATCATAAATTTCATTTATTGAACCAATTGCAAGTTTTCATGAGATAAAAAAAAAATACCAAAAAATGAGCTTTAGTATCCCTTTAATGACTTGCCTGCTGTAGTTAAAAGCATCACAAAAATTTTTGCTGATGATACAAAGTTGTATGCGCCAACCAGTGAAGCTGATGTTCAGATTCAAAATGATTTGGATGCACTTTATACTTGGTCAGATTTGTGGGAAATGAAATTTAACACTAATAAATGTAAAGCTATTCACTATGGAAAGGACAATCCAAACATTATTTATTCTATGAATAACACCGAACTTCACGAAGTAAATGAAGAGAAAGACCTTGGTATACTTTTTCAGAAAGACCTGCAATTTAGTCAACATATATCCAGTAAAATTAATAAATCCAACAGTATTTTAGGACTAATTGGTTGTTCATTTTCTTATTTGGACCGTTATACATTTGTAAAGCTTTATACAGCACTTGTTCGTCCGCACTTAGAGTATGGTAACACTATATGGTATCCTCATCTTAGGAAAGATATTGAATCAGTTGAAAAAGTCCAGAAGAGAGCAACACGGCTTCTGTCAGAAATCAAACACCTTAATTATGAGGAAAGATTGAAAACCCTCAATTTACCTACTTTAGCACATCGCAGGCATAGAGGTGACATGATACAAACTTTTAAAATAATTAAAGGATTAGAAGATATTCCTGTGGAAAGATTTTTTACTATTGTCAATTCCAATACACGTGGTCATATGTGTAAACTTGCTAAACCTCGTTGTAATACAACATTTAGATTACGACATTTTTCTCAGCGAATTATAAATGATTGGAATGAATTGCCAACAAATGTAGTTTGTGCCAAAACAGTCGATGAATTCAAGATTCTTCTAGATTGCCACTGGGACAGAGAAATGTATTTATTTTAGTACTCAAATTTGGACATCACTACTTTAATTCCAAATAACAAAACAGTATTCTAAGTTTTACCCAAAGAATGCATGATTGATGCTTGTTTTTATTACCATAAAACTACTGAAAATGGATGGGCTGAAAAAGGATTTAGTTCCTTCCCTATGAGCCCGTCAAAGATCCTACAGGTAAGTGCAGGTGAAGGAATAAGACAATGGGAAAATATAGGCAAAACGTTGTTCCTTTACTTTAATTTATGTGTAAGTGCTAATGTTTGATAATCTCTTGTGATCATTCACATTCATATCCTTTCATAAGTACAATTTAGTATTGGTGTTCATCTGTTCCTGATTTCTACATCTACATCTACATTTTACGACAATCCATCAATGGTGATGATTACTTGTCGGGCGCAGCACGAACAGACAAAAAGTTTCTAAAAACAGTGCAGATATAAACAGTGACAAGATAAAATTATATATTACAAAATTTATTTACAGACTGAAGTTTGGTGTTTAGTAGTAATGGCTTTGGGCCAATGATTTAAATTGGTCCAAAGTGGATGCCATGAGTGTTGCATGTGACAGAGAATTCCATAAGACAATTGTGTGTGGGAAAAAACTGTACTTGAAATAATTTGTTCTAGTGTTGAAAAGTTGGTACTGTAAAATGTTAGAATTCCTGGTGTGCATGATGGGTTGTTTCACAAGGTAGAGGTTAGGATCTATTGCTACTAAGTTGTGTGTGATCTTATACAACATAGTCACTCTATTGATGTTTCTTCTGTTTTCAAGTGTGTTCCAATTTAGGTGGTTAAGCATAGATGTAACACTGCTTGTGTTGTGATACCTTTTTGTTACATATCGGGCTGCTCTTCTTTGTGCACTTTCTATTTTATCAATGCGTTGCTTAGTATGAGGTGCCCAAATTGAAGAACAGTACTATAGATTTGATCTTTCCATGGATTTGTATGCCAGACTTTTGGTCTCTTCCTGTTTGATCTGTAAGTTTCTATGCAAAAAGCTTAAGATCTTATTAGCTTTTGCAGTAATGTTATTGATGTGTGTCCCATGACATATTGATTGACAAAGTGATACCTAAATATTTTGCAGTATATACTGACTCGAGTATGTGACCTTTGAGTGTATAATTGAATGCATGAGGTGTGTGTGATCTTGTTACACTTAAAGAATTACATTTTTTGCGGATGATACTGCATACCCCATGTTGATCCCCAGAGTGCTAGTTTATTTAAGTCCATTTGCAGAGTGACACAGTCTAGGTAGTTTTCTATTGTTCGATTTGAAAGAGTGTACTGATTAGATGTATAATGGGGTCCTGTTCCAGGTCCGTTTGCCCTATTACCTGTTCACCCTGGGTCCGTTCACCCTAAAAGTGGGTCCATTTGCCCTGATTATTATATATGTAGGATATTAGAAATAAATGAATTATAAATGATATTTGATGGTTTATAGATAATAAATTGAGCAATTTTAAATATGGGACATCCTAAAGTGTATGTTTCGATAATTAGAAAAATTAAACATTTCAATCCTTTGGAATAGATAAAGCAGGTAAAGATGAGTGAATCAAAATGTGTCAAAACACACATGAGATCAAAGAACTTATTTAATTATTTTATGTTTGCAGTTTGTTTCGATGTTGTTTTACTCATACCAAGCTTACATCCAAAGTGCATAATTACAGAACCAAAGCCATCAATTAATGAAAATAAAGAGATCAAATTAAAGATATACAATCAATAGTGGTAATGATAAAATCAACAATCATCAATTTCAATTAAGCATTTCAAACAGTTTACATAATAATTGCTTGAAAAGGACTTAATTAAATTCTGAGAGCTCATAATTTTTCTATACATATAACATTTTTCTTTATTTTAAAATAAAATATGCATTATGTTCATTAAAATACTTTTTAATTATCGGGGCGAATGCACCCAAGTGCGAATGTGTAATTAGGGCGAATGGACCCGATACCTTATGGTCCTATGATACCGTGGTAGTTTAATTAAGAAATTGCTATGCTATATAGACTATGCTATTATGATTTCATGAGGCATTTTGTTAAGTTAGTGATTGTTATTTGAGAAAAAGTATTATTTTTTGTGTGAAGTTTGACAAGTTGGTATTATGGAAAACTGAGGTATAAAGTCGTTCATTGTGGGGATTTTTTCTGTCCAGATATTTTTACAAGGAATAAATTAAAAACAGAAATTAACACTAATTATCAAGTTTTAAAGTAAGAAATCCATCCATGCTTTTTTTTTTTTTTTTTTTAATGAAAACACATCTCTATGAGAACATAAATTCCTGTACATGGTCATACAAGAATCTTAACTGATTCTGCTAGAAAAAGAAACAGGAAAGAAGTTTTGGCGAATTATAATAATACAATAATTAATATAGGCCATCAACATGACTGTTGGATGGAATCGCAGGAATCGTTGAAAGTTTAAACTCGTGCTGAAGTGTAAGCATCCTTACCATTGCACATGTATTTCGGAAATTGAGACATGCTTAAATAATGATGCTGGAAGACAAGCTGCACACAAAAAACAACTAAAATACACATTTTATACTCATGTTTTGAAGGTAAATATTAACTTCCAAAGCAAAAAAAAACTTCCAAAAAAATTACCAACCTCAATGACATTATACCTTTAAAAAGCAGTCTTTCTTTTTAGTGTAATTAGTTTTTTTGTTTCTTCATCTGTATTTCCACTTTGTTGTTTTTTTCTTTTTTAAAACATTACTAAAGAGGAATCTTTTGTCTGTCAGATAGAATGTGCCATTCAAGGTGTTGAAGCATGTTACCAGCAATTGAGGTGTTCCTATACTTTATTAATGTTAATTTATCAGTGGGTTGCACATTAATAGCAAGCACTTTTTTTCCGTAGGTTGTTCAATGGTAGTAAACAAGTCACTATATGGTACTTTGTAAAAGTTGAATTACAGGAGACTATTGGGGTGTAAAACTTTTTTGTATGCAAAGTATCCCAATTTTAACAAAGATTTATTTTAAAATCTTCTCTTCTCAACCCACTTATTTACATTATCAATATGGTATTCAGAAAAATGAAAAGAATTGGATAACAGGCCTATAGTCATGATAATTATCCCCTCCTGATAAAAGACAACAAACAATAATATAAGTAGTTGCAATAACTTTAAACATATATCTTATTTGAATGGCATTGGTGGTATAATGGTTAGCATGCTTGTATCAGACACAGTAAATCATGGGTTTGAGCTTGGTTGAGAAATTTTATCACTAATTGACTAAGGTAAATTTTTCATTAACTGATGGGATGGCTATATTATGTGGCAATAGAAAGAATAATTATATATATGTATTTTCAATTTTTTTTTTCAGTTATCTTATATTGGACAAAATGAAGAATGTATACCAAGTTATTTGGCAGATAAATATTCATCGGTGACAAAAAGATTTGATCTGAGTTTTAACCAATTAAAGTAAGTTTTCATGTGTCCTTTTCATGTTGTTTCTTTTAATTGATATTCTTTTTGATATTTATACTAACAGAATGATAGATTATGAACACATGCTACTAACTGACTTACATTGGATTGGTTTAAAATTCCTCTAAAAATATCAGTACTACAGGTTTCAAATATAGGTTCCAACTTCCCCTGAAATCAACATTACAAAATGTTTCAAATTCCTTGAAAAAGAACACTTATAAAATGTTTCACATTTCTTTAAAAAGAAGTCATATAGGTTCAAATTCCTAGAAATAGAACAGGAACATAGGTTCTAAATTCCTCTACTAAGAACAAGTATAATAACTTTTAATTTCTTCTTAAAAGAACAGGGACATACAAAAAATGTACATGTATATTCTGAATTCCATTAAAAGAACAATATCATATGTTCTACATATCCTCTAGAAAGATAATTTCTAAATTCATTTTACAAACATACCCATAGTTTGTTTTTTTTTTCTACAGAACAGTACCATAAGTACCAAATTCCTCTATAAAGAACATGACTATTTTAGGTTTCAACTTCCTTAAAAAGAACATTACCAAGTATCATATATTTCAAAGTCATCTAACAATAACACTACCATAGGTTCAAACTTTTCTCTAGAAAGAACAGTGTGTACCAAATGAAGTGTGAACAAAAGCGTCTATTTGTCCTTCTTAGAATAGTTGAAAATATATTGAAAAAAACTTCTGTGGAGATCATGTGAATCTGAAGAGAGATGAAATTATCAATGGTACCACGAGAGACATGATTTGTTTACGTGATATCAACTTTTTTGTTGATATATGATGCTATATACTTGTCAAGGTCGTGTAAAATTGAAGTTCAGTCAAATAGACCAGTTTTACTTGGTTGTGATTGTATGTCATTAGCCTTATATTTGAAGTAATGTCAGCTCAGTTAGTGTTTGAATGGGCATCTTTCATTCTAACATGATCTCCTTCTTTCGCTTTGTAGACAAACGAGCGATTTATCGATGGTATAATCTCATTCGCACATGCGCCGGTGAATGTGACTTTTCCATTGGCAACATAAATTGTGTGCAACATTTTCCACAAACGTAAATATAAATTACTGTCTTTCAATCAAAGTATATTACCGTATTTGTACTCTTAGACATATCAGAATCGAACTAATCATGGAAGCCAGAATGTGTTTTGAATTTTAACATGGGTTGGTGGATATTAGTAAATTTTATCCAACTGTTATTGCATGATAATGATAAAGTCAAATAAATGGTACATGTATATGTCTGATTTTCCCATGAACAATGTCAATTTCCTAATTATTTATTAGTATTTAATTTGGGCATACTTGAAATTTTAGGAGAAAACACTTTAAAAATGAGAAATGTAGGCAAATAATGTCAGGGATGGTCCCTGAATGAACCCATTAAAGTAAATATGAGGGTCCTTCCTTGCTACAAATTATAAGTTTATTAGCTTTTGCTTTCTGGGACTTGTTATAATGTCAAATTTATATACCCAGAACAAGAAAATTATCCATCATTCATATGTTTCTGAAATGATAAAAATTATTTATTTACTGGTAGCTATAAATTGAATTAAGGCTATATATTTTTTATGCTAATACCTCACAATGATTTTCATAGTAAGCAATCTTTTTTTTTTTTTTGGTTGCAGATCATTGGATGGATTGGAGAGATTTACACAGTTAGAAGAACTTGTATTAGACAATAACAGTTTAGATGATAATGTGATGTTTCCTCGTCTAAATCATCTTCATACTCTTACAATCAACAAAAACTCTGTATCCTTGTTTAAAGCTGAAATCTAATTATTACTTAATTTCAACTTATATGCTTAAATCAGTTAGCAATCCAATCTGATTAAATTCAGATCTCTCACATGCTGTCCTTTACTAATATGTCATTGTCACAACTCCAACACCACAGCATATCAGTAAAGGGAAGTAAGTCAGTGATCTGATTTGAATCAGATTGTTATAAGTCTGTGCCTATCACCACTAAAGTTGTGAGTTTGAATCCAACTTCTGGAGAGGTGTATTCGATACAACATTATGTGATAAAATTTGTCAGTGACTTGCAACAGGCCAGTGATTTTCTCCTGGAACTCCACCGATAAAACTGACCGCAATGATATAACTGAAATATTGTTGAAAGTGGCATTAAACACAATATAACTCAAACTATAACAACCAACTGTACAATAAATTACATACACATATACAATAAGCTACAATAATAAGTTATAATAAGCTGTACTATAGGTTACCTTCAAATGTACAATAAGTTATTACCAACTGTACAATAAGTTACAATGAAATGTACAATAAGCTACAATCAACTGTACAATAGGTTACAATCAAATGTACAATAAGTTACAAAAAACTGTACAATAAGTTACAATAAGCTGTGCGATAAGTTACAATCAACTGTACGATAAGTTACAATCAACTGTACGATAAGTTACGTTCAAATGTACAATAAGTTGCATTCATCTGTACAATATGTTACAATCAACTGTACAATATGTTACAATCAACTGTACAATAAGTTACAACCAACTGTACAATAAGTTACAATCAACTGTACAATATGTTACAATCAACTGTACAATAAGTTACAACCAACTGTACAATAAGTTACAATCAACTGTACAATAAGTTATAATCAACTGTACAATAAGTTACAACCAACTGTACAATAAGTTACAACCAACTGTACAATAAGTTACAACCAACTGTACAATAAGTTACATTCATCTGTACAATAAGTTACATTCATCTGTACAATAAGTTGCAATCAACTGTGCAATGAGTTATAATAAGCTGTACTATAGGTTACATTCAAATGTACAATAAGTTACAACCAACTGTACAATAAGTTACAATCAACTGTACAATAAGTTACAATCAACTGTACAATAAGTTACAATCAACTGTACAATAAGTTACAACCAACTGCACGATAAGTTTTATTGACATTTGCATGTACAATATGATATAGGATTGAAAAGATTATGGTATGTGAGAAGACATTCCTTAACTGTTGTTCAGATTACAGATTTATATAACTTGTTAGATAACCTCTCAGAAAATGTGCCATCATTAACATATTTAAGTTTATTAGGGAATTTAGCATGTCCTAATCAGTTATCAAGTCCAGATAATGATGAAGAAGATTATCAAAGATATAGGTAAGGCTTACACCACAGTAAACTACATCGGTGGGGTAATGGTTAGCATGGTCATCTCAAATCGGGTAGATCGTGGGTTCAAGCCCCTATGGGATCAAACCAAAGACTGTGAAATTGATATTTGTTGCTTCTCCACTAAGCATGCAGCTGTAAGCAGAAAGCAAAGAATGGTTGGCTCGGAATCAGGATAATGTCTGAGTGGGGAGACTGCTGTTTCAGTGAGCTAGCGCTATTAAAAATCCAGCTAAGCATGTTGGTCTAGTACAAAGTATTTCTCATCATCATCTCCTTGAAATTAACTTGTTCTCGCCATGATAGGGCTGAAAAATTGTTGAGTTGGCTTTAAACAACAATCTCATTCACTTGCACCACAGTAGATTACCAAAGATACAGGTAATATGTAAACCACAGTTGATAACCAAATATACAGGTAATAATAACTTTTATTTCACTTGGAATCTCAGTATTTCACTTGCATCTATGTAATAAATATTTTGTATACAATAATGTTGTGTTGTTTACTATAATGTTGTGTTGTTTACTATGATGTTGTGTTGTTTACTATGATGTTGTGTTGTTTACTATAATGTTGTGTTGTTTACTATAATGTTGTGTTGTTTACTATAATGTTGTGTTGTTTACTATGATGTTGTGTTGTTTACTATAATGGTGTGTTGTTTACTATGATGTTGTGTTGTTTACTATGATGTTGTGTTGTTTACTATAATGTTGTGTTGTTTACTATGATGTTGTGTTGTTTACTATAATGTTGTGTTGTTTACTATAATGTTGTCTTGTTTTCAATAATGTTATTTTGTTTACTATGATGTTGTGTTGTTTACTAT
>MJUT01028675.1:609074-620916 GCA_002080005.1 Gigantidas platifrons | reverse complement strand
TCTAAGATCAGCAAAACAAGCTGTATTGTCCTACCAAAGTGGTTTGAAGTAATGTTGCCCAGCAACAACAATAAAAGTTGTACAGTAAATTTTGTTTGCTTTAATCTAAAAATTTTAGTGTTAAAAAGTTCGTCACGCAAAATCTCCCACATTAAATAGTTGGAATGTGGGAGATCTCCCACATACACAATCTCTGAGGTTAACAGGTATGAATTCATACAAATCAAAGCTTCATTTATACATGAAAAACAACCAATTAATTAACTTTAATAATGCTTAATAATAGACCAATCTTAAACATGACAATTGTTTAACAATATCTTATTTTTACTTAAACGATCAAATGAATTTTTAGCAAAATATTGTGTGGTATTCAGCAGATGTACAAGGTTAACAGTGTAAATCTATGAATTTATTCCCATTTTATGGAGATGGTTAAAAAAAAAAAAAAATTGAACAATAAATTTTGGCAAAGCAAATTGAAATTTAGAGGATGTACACCTTTACCTGCTAAAGCTTCTAACAATTAACATTATGAAGTCATACAATCTCAGTCAGAACATGTGATTAGTCACATTGTTATCATGTGATCTCCATTATTCTCGAACATACAAAATCTAGTTGACAAACAAAATGAATACAGAACATGTGATGATTTCACATGAGTATGATTTGATCAAGTACACATACTGATCATGTCACGTGACTATAATTTGACCAAGTACACATACTGATCATGTGATGATGTCACATGAGTGTAATTTTATCTACTACCCATACCAATCATGTGATCATTTCTGACAGCAAACAACTGTCACAAGTATCATGTGATCTAGTATGTGTACTGATCATGTGATCTCATTTCTTCTGTCAGCAAGCAAATGACTCAGTACATACGTATGATGATGCTGCCTTTGTTTATCTGCACAAGAATTTTAATGTTATGCTCGTTTTCCAGCATATCGTCCAGATTTGGTTTTGCGGACCACATATTTCTCATCAGATATGATTTCCTCATTTTCGACCCAACGACCTTCTGCATCTTCATTTCCAGCTAATGTTGTAGGTGATGGAATAAATGCATTACTCAGCTGGAAAGTTCCAGATAAACCAATTCCAGTTAACTGTCTGTTAAGAAAGAATTAAAAAGTCAACTAGAGGCTCAACTGGCTATACATTATAAATTATTATTCAATAATCATTGATATATAAAATGTGGGTTCTATCAGGCTAGCACTTTAAAATGTTGCCTTCAGTGATGGTTAAAAAAATATGGGTGATGGGAAGACACTGTGAAAAGACATTTGATATAACATTTTCTTACTACAGATGATCGTCCCGAATATAGCTGAAAAATTGCTCGCTGGACGTTAAACACCAATCAATCAATCATCAACAGATGATAATTTCATTGATTCTTGAAAAAAAAAACACTGATCATAAAAATTTATATTTGTTTTTGAAAACCCTTGCAAAGCTTGTCATATATATAAATATAGCTTATTTATGTTAGTTTTATGTTTTTTGTTAAAGTTTGGGAGGAATTATTCTGTCATGCTGTCAATATCTCTGATGTGTAAACAACACAGGTACTTGATTATATCAATGAGGAGAAAGTCGACTTCCCTTGTAATATATGAGAGGGTGGCTGACTAATTTAACAACCTCTCCACTTTAAATGTGTTTTTTTGCACAAAATCAATTCATATTCCCCCCTAACGTCACACCATTTACGCTTCATTATACATCCCTCTCTAAACATGTTCAAGGTTTACAAATAATATCACCCCCTAATGATCCTCTTAATAATAAATGTAATTGTATTTACTAGAGCGTAGTTTGAAATGATATATCTTCTGTTCATTTTCATATTTGTGATAGTGTACGGAAGCAAATCTGTGCTGGCTTTTTATTATTTGTTTAATAATAACAGAAGAAGGGTTAGTATCCCATTAACTGGTTTATCCTCCATACATTTTTGCACCTGTACAAAGCCAGGACCTGGATTTCCAATGCCATATGCCATGGTCTTTTCCTGTGTTCAATGATTTGAGGTGAAAGGTAGCTGTTCATTTTGATGATATTCGGTCAGGGGACCTAAAAATTAATAATCCACAATAATAATACAATGTACTAATTTTAAAATATAACATTGTTTTCTAAACTGCTAATTATCTTACTTGATGGTACCCTTCTTCAGAGCTCTTTCTATTGCCATTTTAAACCTGTGTGGTCTGGATTCAACATTAAAATCTGGATGATAATCCATCAAATACTGTTTGATTCGTATTGCAGTGCATTGCTTTGGTTCATGACTAGCTACAATTGCTTGACAAATCATATCATCTGTCGTTTTGCCTATAAATAGAAATAAGCTACATAGGATTTTTCTATGCATAGTTTTACCTATAAATAGATAAGCTACATAGGATTTTTCTATGCATGGTTTTGCCTATAACAGTCTGTCAAGCACTTTTTGGATTCAAATAATTAGGAAATCAGGAGGATTTTTAGTTAAAAATCAGGAGATTATCAGGAATTTTTTGTATACGAAAGTGATAAAACCATACAATAAACCAAAAAAATGGCTGCCTTCCTCCCCTCTAAGTAAGAGCTTTCAGGCCATAATATATAAATTTAAGCAGTGTTTTTGATTCCAGATGAAGGTCATTATCAGAATGTCAGAATGTAATTGGCAGGCTAAAAGGTCTTACTTAGGCCATTTTCCACACCTCCTTTTATTGATAAGATGCTTTACACTAAAATAATTTCAACATATTATTATGTTATTTTTTTTTGTGGGGAAAAATTTCAAAATCAGGAGTTATCAGGAGTTTATCTAACAAATTCAGGAAAAAATCAGGAACAGCTCAAAATCAGAACAAATCAGGAGTCGCTTGACGGACTGCTATAAATTGAAATCAGTGTTAAAGGATTTTTCTGTGCATGGCTTAACCTATAAAAAGAACTCAGTGACAGCTATATCTATTTTTCTGTGCATGGTTTTACCTATAAAAAGAAATCAGTGACAGCTATATCTATTTTTCTGTGCATGGTTTTACCTATAAAAAGAAATCTGTGACAGCTATATCTATTTTTCTGTGCATGGCTTAACCTATAAAAAGAACTCAGTGACAGTTATATCTAGTTTCTATGCTTGGTTTTACCTATAAAAAGAAATCAGTGACAGTTATATCTAGTTTCTATGCTTGGTTTTACCTATAAAAAGAAATCAGTGACCGTTATATCTAGTTTCTGTGCATGGCTTAACCTATAAAAAGAAATCAGTGACAGTTATATCTAGTTTCTATGCTTGGTTTTTACCTATAAAAAGAAATCTGTGACAGTTATATCTATTTTTCTGTGTATGACTTAACCTATAAAAAGAAATCAGTGACAGCTATATCTATTTTTCTGTGCATGGTTTTACCTATAAAAAGAAATCAGTGACAGTTATATCTATTTTTCTGTGCATGGCTTAACCTATAAAAAGAAATCTGTGACAGCTATATCTACTTTTCTGTGCATGGCTTAACCTATAAAAAGAAATCTGTGACAGTTATATCTATTTTCTATGCTTGGCTTATAAATTAACTATAAATATATGATTTGATTAGATTTAATTTGATTTTTTTGTGTTTAACGCCACTTTCAACAATATTTCAGCTATATCATGGCGACCAGTTTTAGTGGTGGAGGAAGCCGGAGTACCCGGAGAGAACCAACGACCATGAGCAAGCAACTGGTAAACTTGATCACTTGTGGCTGCGAGTCGAGTGCACCCTTTTTTGTAATTCACAAAGCCGGGCGCGAACCCACGCCGTATTGGTGATAGGCTTGTATGAGTTGTTAGATCCAGCGACCTAACTCATTGAGCCACCCGGGCCCCTTATAAATAGATATCAGTTATATTTGGGTCATCTAAATATAGACTATACCAGTAACGATATAATGGTACTTGAAAATATCATTTTATCATTAGTGACAATAGGTGTTTAATGCCACTTTCAACAATTCATAAACCTTCCATTGAATCCCTGTTTACTTACTTGATTCTGGATTAAAGTCATCTACTCTAAGACGGTAAGATCCACTTCCTGTACTGGAACCAGAACACTGTTCCCACAGTCCTTTGTCTACACCTCTTTCAAGAGCTGATTTCAGTCTGGAATAAATGTAATAACATTGTGAAGCACAAACAAATAAAAAAAGACAAAAATCTGTCCACAAAAAGGTTAAGTTAACTATTTATTATCAAAATTAATTTTATGAAAAATTAGTACTTGCATATTCATCAAATTTAAGTTTTTATTATAGTACATATAAATTTCAGTGGATTTTGATTAACACAAACCATGAATTAATAAGAATTAAATGAAAAATAAAGATTATTATCTATTGATTATAGGAGTTTCAAAACAAAAACGTTAAGATCTTGCAAAGATGATTCATCCCTTATTTATTTCCATGGCAACGGCAGCCATTTTTTATGCCCCCGCGACGAAGAGGGGGGGCATATTAATTTACCCCTGTCTGTCCGTTCGTTCGGATATAGATACATAATTTGTTCGGTTATCTCTTCCTACAGTTTTGGAGCTACAGCTTTAATATTTTGTATAATGTTTATACACATAATGGAGGTGTGCATGTCCACAGGATTTTGATTTTCTTCAAATATTCTCAAAATGACAGGTAGTTGGGCTTCATTTCCTTCGTACTAGCTACATAATGGAAACATGGTTTGTATGGCTCCTACTACAGTTTTTGACTTGTATATAAATTCTTATGGTCAGGCGGGGGCATCATTTGTGTCTTACAGACTCACCTCATTTTAAAAAAATCACTCTTAACAAAACAACTTTGTCCTTAATTATCAAGTGCGGGGGCATACTTCTTTTCTAGTTTTTAACTGATTCTGATTTGTTGGCTCAACTATACTCCTTAGTCTAAACATTGTTCATATAAGATTGTAACTAAAATATATTAACTTCATAAGATGATCGTAATTAATTCTTTTTTTAATTAACAATCATTTTTGTTCCACCAGTTTTTAAAAGTTAAATGTTTGATAAAAAAAATTAGAAAGCTCATTATACAGGTACATACTTAGTATCTACATTAACACTTGGATAATAGTCTGCAATATATTTCTGGATTTTCCTAAACGAGGCCTCTTTAGGTTCACTGGAGTACGTAAAAGCCAGAGGAAATGTGTCATCTATCTTCTCTGGATTACTATGGAGATCTCCTCTCTCCCATTTAGCTGTTAAAATAATACAATAATTTTGGATGTAAGTACACAAAAAAGAAAATTTCATTTAAAACCTGCTTTAATATGGACAGCTAACCTGGATACTAGTCTATTCCTATGTAGAAATATCATAATATAGATGGTATATCTTTCAAAATGTGAAAAATATTTATAATATGCACAGCTACTGGATGCCCACCTGAGCTTGTTTTGACTGGCTAGTATACTGCCCATTTTAGATTGACGATTCACACAAAATACAAACTCTTTGTAAGGGACCATCCAAAGACTATTCATGTACAGTTTGGGTGCAATCAAAATTGTAGTTTCCAAGAACAATAGTTTTATTAATATTCAAATTCCCATAGGATACTTTTATAGGACCACCTAAGTAACAGTACAACCAAGTTTTCTTTAAAATGGTTCAGTGGCTACAGAGAAGAATAATACATGTACAAGAAATATTTTCAGCAGGGTTCTTTTTTAAATTTTGTCCTGTGGTAGATGTTATCATGAATTTACTATCAACACAAAAAATGAAAACATTGAAAGGAGCTATTCATGAAGCTTAGGTTGCTTCTGAGAAAACGATATATTTATTCATCTTCCCATACAGTACAATGTCAAACTGAATACTGTGATGACAACCACCTTGGGTTATTGATCAACGAAAATAATACAAAATTTTGAGGACCATAAACATTGGAGAAAACCGAAGGGTAAAAATCAAGAATGGACAACCCAGAGAAATGGCAGCATTGGGTACACAAGTCACAGGACAAAGACAAACAAAATAAAAAAAACACAAAACAGAAAAATAAAAAGATGAGCAACACAGACCCCACTAAGTTTAGATCCCTTTGGTTCAGTAGGTCTCTGATAAAATTGATATGTGACAAGTTTACTGATATTTAAATGGATACAAAGTGATATGGATAAAATTTTATCATTCAAGAAAACACTTAATCTGCAATTTTTTTACTCACACAGCGTGAGAACTATAAACTGTACGACAATAGCTTTTAACAATTATTTCATTGTTTCATAAAAAAAATGTCTATGATAGAGATACTAAAATAAAATTTCCTACGTTTTTTGGCTGTTCTCCTTTTCTTCTTTTTTTTCTTTTTTGGTTCTCCATCATCAGCTGTCTCCTCTTCTTTTTCAGCTGGTCTTTTTGTAGCTTTTTTATTTTGTTTTTCTGGTTCTTTTTCTGGTTCTTTTTCTGGTTCTTTTTCGTCCATCTCTTCTCCTTCTTTATTCTCTTTCTCTGCTTCTTTCTTTTCTTTTTTCTTCTGAAGCTACATTATATATAGATATTTGTAAATTAAATAAAAGAACACACATGAATGCGCGACTTATCCCCCCCGCACTTGCATAATATTTAGTTTTATATATTAATAGAAAGCATTCTTGCAGTCTTAATGTATAACATACTTACAAACCACATGCAAAAAATTATTCAAATCTATCCATGTTTACTAAAGTTATCGCGTAAACAAGACACAATTCTCAAAATTGGTAATTTTTCAACCAAAAACTACGATTTCCCCCCAAAACCCTTGCTTCAAATACTTCCATGTAAGAACCCATCCACGATAATGATAATTACAAGCCACTTGCAAAATATTATTCAAATCTATCCATGTTTACTAAAGTTATCGCGTAAACAAGACACAATTCTCAAAATTGGTGATTTTTCAACCAAAAACTAAAATTTTCCCCAAAACCCTTGCTTCAAATTTTTCCATGTTACAAGCCATCTAGGATAATGATAATTACAAGACACATGCAAAAAATTATTCAAATATATCCATGTTTACTAAAGTTATCGCGTAAACAAGACACAATTCTCAAAATTGCTGATTTTTCAACCAAAAATTAAGATTTTCCCCCACAGCCCTTGCTTCAAATATTTCCATGTAAGAACCCATCCAAGATAATGACATTTACAAGCCACATGCAAAAAATTATTCAAATATATCCATGTCTACTAAAGTTATCGCGTAAACAAGACACAATTCTCAAAATTTGTGATTTTCAACCAAAAACTAAGATTTTCCCCCAAAACCCTGGCTTCAAATATTTCCATGTTAGAACCCATCCAAGATAATGATAATTACAAGCTACATGCAAAACAGTATTCAAATCTATCCATGTTTACTCAAGTTGTCGAGTAAACAAGAAAGTGTGACGGATGGACAGACAGACGGCCGCTATTACTATATCCCCTCACTGCTATCGCGGGGGGATTAAAAGAGGGGGTGGCTATGGTGGTTAATACCATTTTCAACAATATTTCAGTTATATTGTGATGGTCAGTTTTATTGGTGGAGGAAACCGGAGTACTCGTAGCGGAATTCAAACACCATAACTTTAGTGTTGACAGGTACTGATTACATAGGTAGTTGTAAATCCAACTACCATATGATCACGACCACAATGGCCCTATGAGTTATAAAATAGAGATTGGGTGTTTTGTTTGTTTAACAAAATTTGAGGGATGATAATAATTATCACTTTACACTGTCTAATATTAAGCTTGAATATCATTTTGCTTCAGAGTGGTGGTCAATACAATACTGTATACTTTTTCTAGAGATACCGGACCAATGTATTTACTGCCACCATTTTGATTTACGGTGGAAATTTCTTTCCAAATTTACTAATTTCTTCCGGTGGTTTTGTCAATTTTTATTGTTACAATAAAATTATTTTCTCATTATTTATCTTTTGACATGTATAACTTTTCAGAATTTCTATATGATATCGCGCTTTTTACAGTCTATTCCGTTACGACCATCTTGGGGAAAAAAGGGGGGATGAAATGAGAGCCTTGAATAGTCATAAAATTATTACAGTTTGTCTGATAATGAAAAGTGAGGGCTCAAAATGCTGATCTTGAAGAAATCTTTCATAATAATATAAAAATATAGTTTATCCCCTGAAATTATATATGCCTGGCCTCTCTACCTTTTCTTCTCTTTTTTGTTTTTCTTTCTCCTTTTCTTTTTCTTCTTTTTCTTTGATATCTTCTCTTGGTTCCACACCAAATAATCTGTAAAATCCACATTTACCTGTTCCCCTCACCTGGAATTAATTAAAAGTTATTAAAAATAGAAGATATTTACCTGTTCCCTCATTGAGTGGTACAGTTACCGATCTGGCATTTAGAAAATTTATAGCAACATAACATTACTCAAAATTTACATTTTCATTTACTATTAAAATTAGGTATCATACTAGTGTAAAATAATTTTCTGGTCCAATAGTATGTTATATAATAAGTGCAAATAATTCATATTCTAAACTCAAATTGGAGTCAGATTTGAGATGAATATGTTATACAAGTGCAAACAATTCATGTTCTAAATGCAAATTGGAGTCATTCAGATTTGAGATGAATAAATTCATGACTAATAGCATATCACTGTCAATTGACCCACAGGAGATGAGGGGCAAGTCTTGAAGTGTGATTAGTTGTGAGTTTCTGGTGATGCTGTTCCCCATACTTAGAGTTAATTCAGTTGTTTTCTATAGAAGACTGTTCCCCTCATCTGTGTTTCATGTACTTACCAGTTCAACTGATCCATAATAGACTCCACGCTCCAAGGCTGCTACCAGTTTATGTGGAATTAGATCTACTTGAAGTGCTGGGTACTTGTTAGCAATTGCCATTTTAAGATTTGGAAATCTTATTCCACAAGTCTAACATCAGTTAAGGAAGTTATAACAAACCCAATCTTGTATGTATTAATACAATTTGTATGTAATTAGATGCTCATATGACTGTATTGCTGCCCTAGTTATTGACAGGGTTCATGAAATTGCATATTAAACCATTAGGTGGTCCTAATGAAAAAAATGTCAGTTGTCATTAATTTTCTATTGCAAAATATCAATCTTGTGTCAGTACTAAGCTAAATTTTCCCAAATTTTGATGGTCATGTCTGTATTGATGCACTGTTTAGTGTAAAGCAAGTTTGCAGTTTCTGTATAAAAACTATCTATCCATATTCCCATAGGGTTCTATGTTAAACAATATTCTGTGGTGGTGGCCAACTTGGGTTTCCGATCAATGCATAAAATTAAAGTTTGAAATGAACCATCTAAAGATAATCAATCAAGTTTCTAGTTTTTGAAGAAAAAAAAGTTATTTTTATTTGTCTCATAGAGTTCTATGCTTATTTTTTTGCCCTACAGCGACATCCATCTTGATTATCTAATTGATAGATAAAATATTTTGTAATGGCTATAAGATGAATATTCCAGTCAAGTTTACTTTTAACTGGTTTAGTGGTTAGAGAAAAATAATTTAAAAATGATTTTTCCTATAGGTTCCTATTTTAAAACTTTGTCCTGAAGTGGTGGCAATCTTGAATTTCCAATGGACACAAAACAAACAAACATTTTCGACAGGCAATTCAAGAAAATTTCCAGCATAGTTTGCTTTTAAATGGTTCAGTGGTTTCAAAGAAGTAGAATTTGAAATATTTTTCCCAAATGGTCCTATCTTAAAACTGTGTTCCCCTCAAAATTATGTCCTGTGGTGGCTGCCATCTTGGATTACCAATCGATGGAAAATATGAACTCTTTATAGAGGGTATTATAAAGTATATTCGTACCATGAAGAATTTTAACTCACACATCGTTTCTGAGAAGACTTTTGATATTTCAGTCAAGAATAATGTTGAAACTATTAGCAACATTTCTGCCAAGTTGGTTTCTATTTGCTCCAGCATTATCAGAGAAAAAGATTGAAATGTGAAACGCTAACATATGCAGACGACAGCACACCATCAAGACATGCAAAGTGATGACAATACCTCACATTAACCCTTAGTTACTGTTGTGTATGATTTTAAGGATACAGGGTTGCCTGTTTCTTTCAAGACTTCTTCTATAATGTCTTTCATTTTCTTGTTAAGACTTTCTGCCTTGACCTTCATCTGTTTAGGTTTTGGTTTGGTCTCTTTTATCAGTCCTTTATATGGAGATGATTCCTTAATGCCTACTTCTTTACCAAATTTATCTTTGATAACCTGTAAATAAAAGTTCTCATGTGGTTGAAACTTTACAATGAGTAAGTGGATATTTTTTTTTACCTTTTGTCCCTTATAGTCAGCTGCGGAACCGTAGCCCCTTTATGGTTCTTTTTTTTTGGTCCGCCAAAGAAAAAAAAAAAAGGACCATAAAGGGCTACGGTTCCGCAGCTACCTTATAGTAAGATATTTGGATTTATTTCTACAATTTATAAATATTGTTTATCTCTACTTGTCAGCTTGACTACTATTAAAGAATTGTACTCAACATTACACTAAAAAAAAGTTAATACATGATTTTTTTCTTGGTACTCTTAATTTAAATTGTTAATAAAATTTATCACCATGGTATAATTGATATATTGTTGAAAGTCTAGTTAAAAACCTAATCTTTAATTTGATCATCTGTGTAAACTCAATATAACAAAATTCTCATAAAATTTTCAGAAAAATTTGGATTAATCAATGCAAACCTACATAAAGGATGACAACATTGAAATTTTACTTTAAAAATAGATATAGTCTCAATAGAAATGTATTTCTAAACATCTTTGGTAAAATATGTATTAAATTGTACACATTATTTCATATGTTGCTTGTTTGGTCAGAAAAAACCTTACCCTGTAAAAATGTGCTGATTCTATGGTAACTGGAGAATTTTCTTGTGCACAAAAATCTGTGAAATATTCATAGAGAATCTGGTTTGAAACATTGGCACCTTCTCTTGATTCAACATGTTCTGTTAACCTAAAACATATAAAATAGAATCTGTGAACCAGTAATACTTGGTTACCAGAATACTGAATCTACTAGTTAAAATCTATAGAAGATGAAATTCATTTTCTATTAGTTTGCCCAACATACAAAGAGGAGTGCAAATAATTTGGTAATTTCTAGAGTTTGACAATTTTGATATGAATAAAAATATTAAAAATCTTATTAATCCTCAGTCCTTTAAAGATTTAAAAGCTTTATACCCTTTTATAAAAGAAGTCCTTGATGTTAGAGCAAATCACACTGCTCAGAATGTGTGGAATAGATTAAGCATTCTAAAAAACTAGATTTTGATTCCTTGTATCTGTGTACCCTCAATCTAATTTTTTTAAAAGAATAAATGGAAAGCAATGTTGCTCTTGCTTCAGTAATAGAAGTGGTATATATTGAATTATATAAGACTTTTTTTGTGTGTTATACTTACTTAGCAAAGTAAAAACTAGAGGCTCACATGAGCCTGTATCGCTCACCTGACATAACTAAGTCCTCTTAAGAATGTCTGCATGCCGAATACATCTAAGTTACTTATCAAATCCCATAGGAATCTATGTTAAAACTATGTCTGCTCATGGCAGCCATCTTGGATGGAGGTAGTAGTCACCGGACACAATTTTAAAAGTATACTACCCAAGGACCATCCATGCCATATTTGCTTTAAATTGGCTGACTGGTTTCAGAGGGAAGACTTTTAAACAATTTTCCCATAGGGTCCTATGTTAAAACTATGTCCGCTGACTGCGGCAATCTTGGATGGAGGTCGGGCTCACAGGACATA
>MJUT01028675.1:570014-598123 GCA_002080005.1 Gigantidas platifrons | reverse complement strand
GAATTCAGTACCAAACTAGGTAGCTAATAGCCCAGAATTCACTACCAAACCAGGTAGCTAATAGACCAGGTAGCTAATAGTCCAGGTAGCTAATAGCCCAGATTTGGATGCTTTCAAGTCTGGTGCCCAAGCATTCCTCTATTGTTAATATATTATGTTGTTTTTATCTTATAAAAAAATTTAAAAAAATGTTTATTCGTAAATGTATACATGTTATTTCAAATTTTGTTTCCCTAGCATGCCTTCTAAAAAGTCTTCAACATATTGAAGTTTAGAAGTATCCTGTAGATGTAGATGTAGATTTAGAGATGTCAGTAGTAGGCCGGTGTCGGTGACAGTGCCGTGGAACATTACAAGACAACTCGGTCAAGGCCAAGAACCAGGACCGTTGTAACAGCAATATAGCCCCATGAAAAGCAGTGGACTGGGGCCCCTACCTACACACCCACTCACAAGAATAATAATGTAAATTGTTGATAAAATTAAACATATATTTATTATATTGGCACGTCCATCAAAATAATTGTTTAAACATTAAAAACACGCTATGCACAATATGCATAGATTAACATGGGAACATATTCTCGTGGGGCACGTAAGACGGCACTGCCAATAACCTGGGCCACTCACTAAAAGGACAACTCAAATTGTCTATGAAGACAATTCATAATGTCAGAAAAGTTGAGAAACTTTTTTCCAAAAGTTCAAGGAGTGATAGCTGCACCTGCACATCCGTAGCTCTTGTCTTTTTTTGTGACCATAAAGCTAAAGATTTCACAGGTTTGTAAACTTGTGGAGTTCTTTGAATAAGTACATTGATACCGTATAGTACAATTCAATCAATATTTTTCTACAAGCTTCCATAATTAATTAACTCTGAATATTTATATTTATGTTCTTCAATGGGATAAATATTTATTAATGCTTTACTCTGCCTTTATTCCGCCATTTTAACTTGAAGAAAAGTATAGAAATATAGAATTGACTTCTGCAAAGTAAGTAAGTAAGTAAGTAACTGTGTTACCCTCTTGAAATAAACTAAAGTCATTACTTACTTACTTACTTACTTACAAACTTTACAAATTCTGTAGCTCTATGGTCACACAAAAAAGACCATAAGAGCTACTGTTCCACAACTACAGTGATTGATTGATTGTTGTTAATGCCAAGCGAGCAACTTTTCAGCTATATCATGGTGAGAACAAATTATGAAGAGATGATACTGTCAGCTTTCTATTAGACCAACATGCTTACTGTAGTTGGGTTGTTACAGTGCTAACTCACTGAAACAACAGTTCATGGTATTGACATGTCAGGCATGTCTCTCCACACATGATCTTAATTCCAAGCCAACCAGTCTTTGCTCTTACTCTTTAATGTTGTGTCTTTAGCAGAGAAAACTAATAGCAGCAGATACCAGTGGATAAAACCAATAACAGCAGATACCAGTGGATAAAACCAATAGCAGCAGATACCAGTGGATAAAACCAATAGCAGCAGATACCAGTGGATAAACCAATAGCAGCAGATACCAGTGGATAAAGCCAATAGCAGCAGATACCAGTGGATAAAACCAATAGCAGCAGATACCAGTAGATAAAACCAATAGCAGCAGATACCAGTGGATAAAACCAATAGCAGCAGATACCAGTGGATAAAACCAATAGCAGCAGATACCATTGGATAAAACCAATAGCAGCAGATACCAGTGGATAAAACCAATAGCAGCAGATACCAATTTTATAGTCTTTGGTTTGATCTAGAGAATGTCTTTTATGTTTAATGGTTATAGATAAAGTCAAATAAACATTGGTTATTATGAAATTATAAAAATGTAATAATGATAATTTAATGACAATTTCAGCATTACTGTCCAGAGTGTTGATTGGAAGAATAAGTTGTCGCTATGGATACAGATGTATGTCTACAACTTTAGATGTTTCAGTAGATGAACAAACAGGTATTTAATGTATTGCAATTTTGTCCCCAAAGTCCAATGAACCATATCAATATTTCTCAAGATCTTCAATAACAAATACAAGATAAACAATATTCTACATAGGTCTTCAATGGCATATATAGAGACAAACACCATACCCACTACCATAGATCAAAAACAAATTCATGAAGGACTTCAACAGATGTACCGTAAGAAATACAAGGGAAGATACAAAATCAACTTTTTCATGACTTTTACCAAAGAAGATATAACTCTTCAACAGATGTACCATAAGAAATACAAGGGAAGATACAAATCATTCTAAAAAGATAATAATCCCATAGATCTTCTATGGCTATTATTAGTGAAATCATTTGGGATTAGGGTTGGGGAGTTTAACACCACTTTAAACAATACTTCAGTTATATCATGGCTGTTAGTTTATTGCTGTAGGAAACCGGAGTACCTGGAGAAAACCACTGACTGACAATCTTTATCACATAATGTTGTATAGAGTACACCTCGCCATGAGAGAAATTCGAACTCTCAACATTAGTGGTGATAGGTACTGATTGCAGAAGTAGTTGTAAATCCAGCTACGATACGATCACATCCACGACGATTTTGACAGCCACATATCTCAACATAAAGTAATTATTATTACATAGTTTTTATATAGCGCATTTTCTAATATTAAAATTACTCAAAGTAATATAGGTGATAGTTATTAAATTATGCATATGGTAGTCTTACATGTATTAGAAGGGACCAATTGCAATAGACTCTGATCTGAGCTAGCAATGTAAAGACTCGATTTATTGTACAGGTATATAAACAAATACAAATGTACATGTATACAATGGTCTCCCCTTATATTAGTATATCGTTAATTCACTTAAAGTTGTCAAGGAAATCACTTATCTATGTTTGAAGTAATATGACTTTACTATTATATATTGCCTGATTAACTTTATAATCTGGTTAACTGTCAGGTGTAGCAGTGATGAAAATGAAACGACCACCAGTCAACAGTCTAAATTTAGAATTTATGCAGGAGATTAGAAATTCCTTGGTTACCCTAGAGCAAAACAAGAAATGTAGAGGATTAATACTAACATCTGTAAGTTTGTTATAAGTTTGTACAGAACAAAACAAACATCTGTAGGATTAGGATCTCTGATACTGGTATTTATCAGAGGGTTCATTTTTATATCAGTCGTGAAGTTAAAATTAGCAAAATTATTATTTTTAAGTCCAATTTTAATGGGTTAACATTTAACGTAGGATGCTTTGTGAAAATTAATGAAATATTTTTTCTTGCTTGAATACAAACTTTATATGAATGAATGAGTGATAAAGGATCAGATGGGCTTCTTAAATTTTATCTACATTTTGCTATGTATTATTTGTAATTTTACTATAATAGTAACTAGTATTATACTATAATAGGAATAGTGGGGGGCTACATTTCAAGTATTTCTATGAAGTGTATAATGAATGATTGTTGTTTAATGCCAAGCGATTAATTTGTCAGCTATATCATGGCGAGAACAAGTTTACATTCAATGAAATATCAATTTTATAGTCATTGATGTGACATGACCTAGGCTCAAACCCACTACCTACCACACTCAAGGCAAACACGCTAACCATTGCACCATTGATTATTTATAAAGTGTCTAATACTTGTACAGTCAAACCTGTATTAAGAGGACACCTTTGGGACAAAGACAAAGTGGCCTTTTAAGACAGGTGACCTCTTAAAAGAGATTCAATTCATATGAAAATGTCTATGACAGGTCAAGAAAAAGGTGACCTTTTAATACAGGTGACTGCTTAATAGAGGTGACTGCATGGGCAGGTTTGACTATTTTTATTTTTATTTTCAGGATGTACCAAAGATTTTTTCTGCTGGATTAGACATACTTGAGATGTATCAACCTGATGTTGAACGACTTAAGTTATTTTGGAGATCTTTACAAGATATGTGGCTACAGTTGTATACATCACCATTGGCTACTATTGCTGCTATAAATGTATGATTTATTAGATGAAATCAAGAGATTTTAATTGGAAGTTTTTCAAACACACACCGGTATCTTTTACATTTAACAAATGATTAAATAAAAACATACAATGCACATTTTAAGGTTACATGACCCAAGAGTCATATGAGGTATTGTCATCACTTTGCACCCCTGTCATTGTCTGCAAACTTTTACATTTCAATCGTCTTATCTGAAACCACTATGCAAGTTGAAATAAACTTTGTAGGAATGTTCATTGCGTAGGCCTCTACAAAATGGTATGTCTTTTAACCAGAAATCCACCACAGAAATAAAAGAACCGCTTGTTTTTGTTTGTGGAACATTTATTTTTACACCGATTTTGATGATTTTTACTCTTTGTTCCTTACAATATTCTCGTTATATTGAATGCCAGCAGACTTTCTATTGCTCTTACTGATTTCAAGAAATAAGGGAATCACAATAGGGGCCAAAACCCAATAAATGTATTTTGAATTTTTTAGTTTTTTTATTTAGATTCTTTAGGTTCAAAATGTACCAATGCTCAAAATTTTTAGGCCAAGTCCAATTTTAATGTTTTTTCTTCTCTGAATTCCTTTCTGCACTTTAAAACAGTTTCCTATCTAGTGATGACTTTAACAGGATAATAATTGTTTTCAGTTATACTAGTACAGGAGGATTTTAACCCCTTGTTGACTTGCTGCTGGATTGATGGCATCATCTACTGCCCAGCAAAATTTATCTAACATTATGACTAAAATTATTTTACTTTTATTTTTTGACTGTATTTTAAGCTTAGCATTTTGTGACTATGTATATTTTAAACTTGACATTTTGTGACTATGTATATTTTAAACTTTACATTTTGTGACTATGTATATTTTAACCTTGACATTATGTGACAATGTGTATTTTTTAACTTCAAATTGTGTAACAATTTTGTAAGAATATTCAATTATTAAGCATATTATAAGGATGGATATTTGGAATTTATGTGTTTTATTTTTTGTCATTGTTTGTCTGTTTACCGGTAACTATGTGACAACTACTGTTACCTTTTTTTTAGGGTCACAGTCCAGCTGGTGGGTGTTTGATGGCCATGGCGTGTGATTACAGAATAATGGCCCCTAATTATACTATTGGACTCAATGAAACACAATTGGTATGTACAACATATTATGATGTGTCAACAGTGTTGAAAAAAAAGCCTATCACCAGTACGGCGTGGGTTCGCACCCGGCTTTGTAAATTACAAAAAAAGGTGCACTCGACTCGCAGCCGCAAGTGATAAAGTTTACCAATTGCTTTCCCGTGGTCGGTGGTTCTCTTCAGGTACTCTGGCTTCTTCCACCACTAAAACTGGTCGCCATGATATAGCTGAAATATTGCTGAAAGTGGCGTTAAACACTAAAAAAAATCATTGAAAAATACACTACACCAACACAATAAACTAAAAAGCAGAAGGAAATCAACTCCGACATTTTCTTTGTTATTCAAACATCAAACTCAAGTGTTTTTTGTCATTTTGTTCTGTTCAGACTGCCATGGTGCATAACAGTTTATGCTTGACTAAAAGGTGAAATAATATCTTTTCCTTAGGAGGAGCTTAGTAACTTGAATAGGAAAGTTTGCTTGACTGATCTATAGATGGTCTTATTTCAAACATGTGCCAAATTAATTTTGTGAAATTTTTTTTAGAAATTTTTCAGATTAAAATAAAAGGTAAACCTTTTTTTGTATAATGCATTAAAATATGGATAATAGTATTGTATTTAAAGAGTTATTGATGGGCCATATAAAAATTAAGCCATGTCATTTCGAAAAGGGGACCAAGTTTTGAGGTAGCCCTTGTTGACTTGCTACAGTTGTATTATGCTCTGTCAAAGTTCCCTTTTTTGTGCCTGTCTCAAGCCATGACCTAGGTTTTTGTTTTTATTTCTGTGTTTGGAATTTATAAGGAATGGTTTATGTTGTGGTTGGTTATAATGTTTACTATTACTATTTAACTTTTTATTTTCAAATCGTGATCTTTTGAAACACAAATTTTCAATTGTCATTTTTATAATTTGAAAAAGAAATTCAAGTAATTACAATATTTGATGGCAAAGTTCCATGTCTGTTATGAAGCATCTTTTACCTATTAGCTCACCTTATGCCCAACATCAGTATCGAAGATGTCTGTGTCCATTAGTTTGTTATATTTCAGTTTTGCTGGAAATGTTAATTGCATGGTCCTCAACATTGTATAATTTTGTATTTGATTTTCATTTCACTAGGAAATCCAGCATAGCAGCTAGGTTCAATTATTCTTTCTGGTGGCCTGAAATTACACAAATCTTCTTCTCTCAATCCACACATTGGATGGAAATGTTACGTGGTAGAAATGTTCATTATACGACTCTCTAAAAAATGTTTGTTTTTTTGTCAGAGTAAAATCCAAGAAGCTCGCCACTGCACGACAAAGTTAACAAAGCACCCTATGGGAAAAATGAAAAATAATTTTTCCTAAGAAACTAAATAATTGATTGAAATAAAACTTAAGAACTTAGATGAATAATTAATTGGATGGTCCTTTACTAATTTTCATTTTTTTGTGTCAGTCAAAAATCCAAGATAATCAACATTGCAGAACAGAGTTTTTGTGCCTTTAATGGTTCATTACACAATTTGTGTTTTTGTGTTTTTAGGAAATCCAAGATGGCTGCTATTGCCAGACATAGTTTTAACATAAAACCATAATGGAATTTATTTCTCTCAAAAGCTGGACATTTGAATGAACCCAAAGTGCTGTTCCTTTACTTTAATTTGTGTAAAGTTAGATAGTCTTGCATGTTGATTTACATCCATATCCTTTTTTACAAATTGAACATGAAAAATCATTGAGTGAGGCCTTACAAAATTTTATCAGAAATGGTTTCAATCAGAAATCATAGATGACAGCCATCGCAGGACAAATTCAACAGTAGAGCCTATGGAAAATTGAAAATATTATTTTCTTAGAAAATAGATTGAATCAAGACCTTCCATGAATAGTCACTGGATTGTCATTTGAATTGTGTGGATCGGAAATGCAAGTTGACAGACACCACAGGATATGAATCAAAAAGTTTTTTTCTGAAAAACTTCAAACTGGTTTGAACCAAATCTGTGCATATTACAGGAAACTGGTGAGCTATGCAGACTCAGATTCATGAGTCTCTACTATTATAGGGGACATGGGTGACTAAGTGGATAAAGCTATTGACTTCTGCCGCAAGCCTATCCAGATACCAGGAATATACACATGGGAGTTACACCAATCACTGACTCAAGTTTATTTTTAACTGTTCAGGCTTCCTCCCAATCATATTAAATCTTGAGTCACAGTATAACTGAAAAATGGCTGAAATGAAAGTTACAATAAAACCAATAATCAAAGCTTTATTTTTATTACAGGGTATAGTAGCTCCATTCTGGTGAGTTGTTTAATATATAGAAAGTATATTTATTTGAATACTGTGTAACAAACAAATAATATGATTCTTATTACCGGTATTTTAAAGCTTGAAAAATATGTTCTTTATTTTTAATAATACATGTATTAAAAACATGGATGAATCGAAAAGATGGACTTCTTTTTGCGATCATATATGTATCAGAGATTTGACATGTGATATGAAACTACAAACTAGAGACTCCCAGGAGCCTGTAATCCCTCACCTAGTTTTCAATTTGACATCTAAAGTTGATAGAAATGGGGAGTGTTACACATAATTTTGAAAGTGGGTCACCCAAAGGTCATTTCAACTCAAATTTCTGAGGGTCAGGTGAGCTTTTGTCATCACTTTGCATCCGTCGTCGTCGGCGGCGTCGTTGTCGTCCGCGTCTGTAAACTTTTCATACTTTCTTCTTCTTCTTTGAAACCACTAAACTGATTTGGACCAAATTTGGCAGAAATGTTCATTGGGAGGTCCTCTACTAAATTTGTTATTTTGATGCAGATCGGAAATCCAACATGGCCACCAAGATTTCAAGATTCTTTATTTCTTAAACACCATAGTAAGTACAGTGGTACAATAATGTGTTCTGATTGGTTGAAACTTTGAAAATCTTCTTGTCGGAAACTACTTAGCCAATGGAATTGTAAAATTACAGAAATGATGACTGGATGGTCCTCTACTAAATTTGTTATTTTTGTGCCGATCGCATATCCAAGATGGCCGCCATGACTCGACTTAGTTTAACATTGGACCCTATGGGAATTTCTTATTTTCATCTTTTTTTCTGAAACCACGAAAGAGATTTGAACCAATCTTGGCAGAAATGTTCATTAGATGGTCATATACTAGATTTTTGTTTTTGGCGCTGATCGGAAATCCAACATGGCTGCCAGGGCTCATAATGTGTTCTGATTGGTCGAAATTTTTAAAATCTTATTGTTAGAAACCACTTAGACAATTGAATTGTGACTTTACAGGAATGATCATTGGGTGATCCTGTTCCAAATTTGTGAATCGTTTGCTGATCGGAAATTCAAGATGGCCGCCATGACTCGACTTAGTTTAACATTGGACCCTATGGGAATTTCACATTTTCATCTTTTTTTTCTGAAACCACGAAACAGATTTGAACCAAACTTGGCAGAAATGTTCATTAGATGGTCATATACAAGATTTTTGTTTTTGGCACTTATCGGAAATCCAACATGGCTGCCAGGGCCCATAATGTGTTCTGATTGGTCGAAATTTAAAAAATCTTCTTGTTAGAAACCACTAAGCCAATTGAATTGTGACTTTACAGGAATGATCATTGGGTGATCCTGTACTAAATTTGTGAATCATTTGCTGATCGGAAATTCAAGATGGCCACCATGACTAGACTTAGTTTAACATTGGACCCTATGGGAATTTCACATTTTCATCTTCTTTTCTGAAACCACCAAACAGATTTGAACCAAACTTGGCAGAAATGTTCATTAGATGGTCATATACAAGATTTTTGTTTTTGGCGCTGATCGGAAATCCAACATGGCTGCCAGGGCCCATAATGTGTTCTGATTGGTCGAAATTTTAAAAATCTTCTTGTTAGAAACCACTAAGCCAATTGAATTGTGACTTTACAGGAATGATCATTGGGTGATCCTGTACTAAACTTGTGAATCGTTTGCTGATCGGAAATTCAAGATGGCCACCATGACTCGACTTAGTTTTAACATAGGACCCTATGGGAAAATTGTTTAAAAGTCTTCCCTCTGAAACCAGTCAGCCAATTTAAAGCAAATATGGCATGGATGGTCCTTGGGTAGTATACTTTTAAAATTGTGTCCGGTGACTACTACCTCCATCCAAGATGGCTGCCATGAGCAGACATAGTTTTAACATAGAACCCTATGGGATTTGAATAGTAACTTAGATGTATTCGGCATGCAGACATTCTTAAGAGGACTTAGTTATGTCAGGTGAGCGATACAGGCTCATGTGAGACTCAAGTTATCTCATAATATTCCTAAACGGAATAAACTGGCTGAAAAAATCTCACAGAAAAACCCAGAATATATGTTAAACTACTCATTGCCATGTAGCTGCAGTTGAAATTTGAGTTCATTTTGATTTGTAATAAAGCAGAAATTGACAACTAAAGAAATTTCTATTTTTAGTAACAGCAACCATTTTGAATGGAGGGCGGGGCTGTCAGACACATATTGAAAGGGGACCACCCAAGGACTATCCCAGCCAAATTTGCTTTAATTTGGTTCAGCGGTTTCAGATGAGAAGATTTAAATGTGATCTTTTATCAAAATATGCCTAATTTGCATAATCGGTATAAATCGGCTGAAAGAAAAATTTCACAGAAAAACCCGGAATATATGTTAAACTACTCCTTGCCATGTAGCTGCAGTTAAAATATGAGCTCATTTTGGTTTATACTAAAGCAGCAATGGACAATTGAAGAAATTTCTATTTTTAGTAACAGCAGCCCCGCTGGTGGCCATCTTGGATTTTAAATCCGCTCAAAAAGTAACAACACATGGTTAGCAGCTTGCAATGATCATTCATGACAATTTTCAATTCCATCTTCCATGTAGTATTGGAGAAGAAGATCTTTGAAATTTCAGCCAATCAGAGGCTAGTATTGCCCCTGACAGCCATATTGGATAACCAATCGGAACAAAAAGCAACAACAATTGATCAGAACCTTGTCAGGAACATTCTGCAAAGTATGGTTCCAATCCATCCAGTGGTTCTTGAGAAGAAGTTTGTTTTTCATATTTCCCATAGGGTTGCTATGTTAAATTATGTCCCCCGCTGGTGGCCATCTTGGATTTTCAATCGGTCCAAAAAGTAACAACACTTGGTTAGCAGCTTGCAATGATCATTCATGACAATTTTCAATTCTATTCTCCATGTAGTATCGGAGAAGAAGATCATTTAAAATTTCAGCCAATCAGAGGCTTTTATAGCCCCTGGCAGCCATGTTGGATAACCGATCGTAACGAAAGTAATAACTCTTGGTTAGACCATGCAAATGAACATTCCTGTCACGTTTGGTCCCATTTGCTTCAGTAGTTCTCTAGAAGAAGATTGAAATGTTTACGGACGGACGGACGATGGACGCCAAGTGATGGCAATAGCTCACCTGACCCTTCGGGTCAGGTGAGCTAAAAAACTTAGATAATATAGGCTTAAAATTACCACCAGGTCAGATCATAGTCTTACACTGTCTGAAATTTAAAAAAAAAAGTATTTTGAGCCAATTTAAATAGTGCAGTTTACCAAGTGTACAATTTAAATTGAATTATAAATGTGACATCACAAACTACAAATATACAGAACTAGTAAAACCTAATAGTAAGGTGAATGTTCTTTTTATGGCTTTGACCAAGTGCTATGGCAGAAAAGTCAAAGAGGCTAACAGGGACAATTAGGGTTTGAAGACTTTCATTCTTTGAGATTATCTGTCATTTTGAGATTATAGTTGAGACTTTCATTTTGGGGATAAGCTGTCCTTTGAAGACTTTCATTTTGGGGAAAATTCTGTTATTCTAATGCTGTGGTTGACATTTTGAAGACTTCCGTTTTCGATATAGGATGGTATTCTGATGTTGTAGTAAACATTTTAAACACTTTCAGTCTGGGAGATGTGCAGAGAAACTGACTTCCAAGGGTGATTCTCTACTAAATATTACAGCTAAGTGTTCACTATTTGTCTGGAGGGAATATTTTTCCCTTTTTCATGCAATAGTCAGTTGTATTATAACAGTGATAACAAGGTGGGGGATAAAGACAGAGCATCAAATGTTTTTGAAGGTGTGTGTGGGGGTGTGGGAAGTGCATGAATACTTAGTCAAGGACTTTTGAGTGAACTAACAACAGATGTCAATGTTTGACATAAAAGCCAATTTTAATAATGGTTAATGGCTATCAAAGGGATTGCGAAAATAACGCTCGCACCTCCCTGTGTATGGACCTGACAGGGATCATTCAGCTATATTTCCAGAAAATGTCAAGCATATTTGTACTTTAAACAAATGAAATCAATTCATGTTGATATCATCACTGTACAAATCTTAGATATGAGGTGAAGTGAACTTGTCATTCTCTAATTTAAGGCTTCTGGTTACCCCTTTAATATCATTAAACTTTTTTGTCCTAGAGTTAGAAATGTAAAGATTTTTAAATACAGTTAAACCTGTATTAAGAGGTCATCATTGGGACAAAGGAAAAGTGACATTATAAGACAGGTGACCTCTTAAAAGAGGTTAGATTCATATGAAATATTCTATAGCAGGACAAGAAAAATGTGAGGTGACCACATGAGCAGGATAAAAATGTATTTTGAAATTTATGTGAATTTAAGAGTGACCTATTAACCAGTGGACTGTTGTTTCATTTAGATCACCATCTCTTGATCTCACACTAGCTAAAAAATGACTCACTCACTTTAAAGTGGATTTATCTCTTAACTATACTACAGTGTCAATTGATAAAAATGTATTTAATCTCTGAAGTACATGTTGTATATTACAGTGTCAATTGATAAAAATGTATTTAATCTCTTAACTACACCACAGTGCCAATTGATAAAAATGTATTTAATCTCTTAACTATACTACAGTGCCAATTGATAAAAATGTATTTAATCTCTTAACTATACCACAGTGCCAATTGATAAAAATGTATTTAATCTCTTAACTATACCACAGTGCCAATTGATAAAAATGTATTTAATCTCTTAACTATACCACAGTGCCAATTGATAAAAATGTAAATCTCTTAACTATACTACAGGGTCAGCTCACCAAAAAGTGTTTGTTTTACAGTGATAACACTACAATGTTGATTCTATAAATCTTTTAATTAACTTCTTTCTCTATGATATAGTGATATACAGTTAACCCTGTCTTATGTGACCTCCAAGGGAACAGTGAAATATGGTCACATAAGACAGGTTTAATTGATATGAAATTCACTGTGAAGGGAAATAAAAATTAAGGTAAGATAATATACATTTATTGCATGCTGGTGAGGGAAATATGAAAATTTATTCACCCAAGAGTATCATATTCCCCGAGGGCATCGCCCAAGGGGAATATGACACTCGTGGTGAATAAATTTTCATATTTCCTGTACCAGCATGCTATAAATGTTTTATTATACCGAATGAAACCAAGAAAACACATACATTTTTGTATATGTAAAATACTGCTGGCAAACATATTCTAAGTCCATTGGAACGTTGTCTCAGATATTTAAAAACCACATTGTAGCCTGCAAATGATGCGTTCCGAGTGCCTCTGATGTTTTCCTGTCAAAGAACGATAAATCTGGCGGGAAAACCCGTGAGGCTTCCGAATATGATTTTTGTCCTGTGTGATCACATGTTCTGATTTTTACCCATTGTCCAATCAAATTAATCTATTTACGGTAATTCATATATGAGGTATAATAATACAAGTTATTGCTTAATAGAGGTGGTCACTAAAGCAGGTTTGACTGTTCTGCAAAGCACAAACTTTACTTATATCATATTGTAGGTTTAAAGACTCATGTGTAAATACTATTGGACACAGAGAAACAGAGATAGCATTAGAGCTTGGATATTTATTTAATACAGAAGAAGCTCTGCAGAAAAAAATGGTTGACAAAGTTGCTCCGGCTGAGGAAATAATGTCCACTGCTCAGAGTGAAATGTCAAGATGGTTGAAAATTCCAAGTAAGTACTAAAGTTTACATTGACTACCAACTAGATGTTCCTACATCTCCACAAGCCAAGGTTTATAAACCACCTCTCCTGCTTCACCCTTTGTAGTGTTGGTGGGATTTTCGTGGTCACACAGTGACGGTTTTAACTGGATGCAGCCAACGATAGCTGCAACAATTTAGAATGTGTGTTACAAAAGCATGTGCTTTGTAGAACAAATGTACATGTAAAGATAAAATGAATAATTTATAAGGACATATTTAGTGTTTTAGGTTAACTGTGTACATATTTTTACATGAGGTGAAATGAATGCCTTGTGCTGATTGGCTAACAATAATGTCATTATAAGTGATGTAACAGACAAATATCAGCAGAATGCAGTGCTCAGGAATTACAAAATAATAGCAAACACCACCAAGGGTGAACTGGAAGGGAGCCATATCTAAACCCAAGTCTAGTGAAGATGTTGTTTCCACTGCTTAGAATTCTGAACTAACTATAAAACTGCAATAATATCCACTACTTAGTAGTCTGTTTCTGTTGTGTCTTTTATATCTGTTTAGGTATATTAATGAAATCCAGTTAGCAAATTAAAATTTGGATTATTAATTGACAGAACATCATCAAAAGTGAGATTAAAGGCTTTAAAATGATAGTTTTTTTCTACATTGAAAGTTAATATATACCTTCAAAACATGAGTATAAAACATCGTTTGGCGAGATTCGACCAAAAAAGCGTGTACATTGTATATTCATGTTTTTTTTTGTGCAGCTTGTCTCTTAGCATAAGTACCCGTCTTTTTGTGTCTATTAAACGCACTGGTGCATAGAACGCACCCCCTTTCCTCCCCAAAAAATCTGGGAAAATTCTAGTTCCTATCTATAGAATGCAGGAAATTCAGTAAAAAATTCACGGCAGAAATCCTCGTTCAAACGGCAAAATACTGCTTACCACAGATCACGTATTTGTTAATCCATGTATTTTTGATAAATTTTAGTTAGGGAAATGTTAAATTAGTTTTGTTAAAAGAGTTTAAACCAATTATTCTACATTTTGCAAGCGAAAATTAGCTGTTTTGTGAATGAAGGAAGTTTATCGGTAATGTTTAATTTGAAATTAAGTTCAAAACGGCAATGAAAATGATACGGATGGAGCAGTTGATTTTTTTGTCGTTCTTTACGTGAATTATGGTTGTTTTAAATAATAAATATGTAGATATGTTTAATCTTTAATCAGTATTAATTCATCAAATAATGAACCGTTCATGTGATCAAAGATAGGCAAGTGAAAACAATACAAAAGTAATAACATTAATTAAGACCTGATCAAAGAGATTATAATTTCTTTTGAAATGTACTCATATTGTGCCACTGCTACAATATATTATATAATATTGACAGGTGTCCCAGTAAGTTCAATTATCTTTTCACACCTTGTAATACAATATACTGTCCTTGACCTTGTCAACTGCTGAAGTGCTGTAAAATCGATAATTCAAAAAGGTTCAATACCCAAACACAGGAAAAAATAGATTGAAAAAAAGTAAAATATCACACCTCTGATAGCAAACATTTGACAGTTATTCCTGCATTCGTATGGACAATTAGTTCGGAACAACGACATCAATGTACATGTATGATTATTGACAAACATCGAGAATATTTACATACCTTTCAAAAAGGCAATGAAAAAGCAATAAATATAATTTTTATACAATTTTATTTTAAATAACACATATATAATGAACACAATTAATGTTATTTGAACAATAATTCACCGATCATTGGGAATATTGCCGTCCGTGAACTCGAAGCTATGCTACCGGCAACCCTCTGCGTGACCTGAAAAAAAGTGTCTGATACTTGCTCCTATGCATAAAACGCACCCCACCTACAAATTCTCCTTTTAAAGCTTAAGACCGCGTTCTATACGTACCTAAAAACGGTAATTATGCATGTCCCAATTTCTGAACTAGATGTTTACACTTCATCATGTGTTTGAACTCTCAATGCTTCCTTCAATTCCATCCAACGATCGTGTTGGTGGCTTATGTTAATTCTTGTTTTATTATGATATGCCAAAACTTCTTTCCTGTTTCTTTTTCTAGCAGAATCAGTTAAAATTCTTGTACGACCGTGTGCAGGTTTTCCATTTGCAGACATATTTTTCAGCAACAACAGATTTTGCACATGTATAGTAAAAGGTGAATAAGGGCATATATTTTGTCGTACAGACAGGAATCCATGTTCGAGATGTTTTCATGAAAATAAAAGAGAATGGATGGACTTTTTACTGTAAAACTCGATAATTAGTGTTAATTTATATTTTGAATGTACTCTGAAAAAAAAAATCTCCAAAATTACAGACATTACTTGTTAAACATACATGTATGTAATTCTTATTTATGTCTGTGACAAGTTTTGTATAAACTCTGCCTCATAGGAGTAAAGTACGAGATAAACAAGGAGAGGGGCACAGTTTGTTCCGATGGGGATGCCAATGATTTGTTGAAAAATGTGCCCTCAAAACTCAACAAATATGTTATTGACATACTGATGATCTATATAAAAAAAGCAATATAGAATGTATATATAGTGCTGACTTTTTAGATACATGTATAATGTTAGAATTTTACCTTTCAGATTTGGCACGGGTGATGTCCAAACAGTCAATGAGACAAGAAACTGCAGAAAAACTTCGTAGTAAACAAGATAGTGATATTAAAAACTTTGTTGATTTTGCTGTGCAGGATTCAGTTCAGAAGTCATTAGGGTTTTATTTAGAGCAGTTGAAAAAGAAGAATAAAAAATAACTTTCCAATGTATTTTATAATTCATATTTAATGTTTATAAACTTTATAATCCATATAAAACTTTATTAAAAAATAGTGTCATTAGTATGCCCCTGTGACCATCATTGTAGGGTGTGGCAAATAGTTTTATCCATGTCTGTCCATGTTTCAAAAGTCTATTTCCTAGAGATCATTTAAAACATTTGATAGCCAACATTTGTATAAAGCAAATTTGTTTTCCTAAATCTTAAAATACTTTCAACATACTTATGATGATCAGGTGGTTAGAAATAAATTTGATAATTTTTGAATGAATGATGGAACACGATTGTTTGATCGGATGATGGAACACAATTGTTTGAATGGTTGTTGGAACTGGATTGTTCGAGTCGTTGGTGGAACTTGGTTGTTTGAATGGTTGCTGGAACTTGACTGTTTGAATGGTTGGTGGAACAAGATTGTTTTAATTCTTGGTTGGAAATTGATTGTTTGAATGTGGTGGAAGTAGGCATTTTCAGCTAATCTGGAGCAAAGAGTTAACGATTGTTATTTAAATTCCAACTCAGCAATTTTTCAGGTATATCATGGCGAGAACAAGTTAATTTTCAATGAGATGATGAGGTCCTCTTTGTACGCTAAAGTTTTATTTTTATAGTGCTGGCTCACTGAAACAGTCCACGAATAGACATGTCTCCCAACTTGGACACATTAACCCGATTCCGAGCCTACCAGTCTGACTCCTTTTTCTCCTTAATGCTGCATGCTGAGCAAAGAAGCAAAAAATACAAATTTTATATACTTTGTTTTGACTTGATCAGGGCTCGAACCCACAATCTATGGCTCTCGAGGCGAGCATGGATGCAGTTAATGGACCAAAAGAAGGTGTGGATTCAGACAAGGGCACATCCTGCCAAGAGATCAGCTAATGATCATCTGCTGTTAAACGAGACCATATCATTTTCTTAACCATTAACATCCTCGAATTCAAAAGCTTACAGGGGAAAATTTGTCCCCTCTTGGGGACCTTGCACAATCCCAGACTCCTGGCGACCGTTTCACTAAAGATCGCAAGTCGTAAACGTGGACCTAAGTGTACTAAGGCCATACAAAGTTAATTTCTTGGTTCTCAGGCCCGCCCGCATGTGGAAATTCGTCGCCGCATTGCCGATTTTTTTGCAAAAATAGTAAAAAAAAATAATTAAATGCGGTTAGCGCTGTCCGTACGGAAAAAACAACCGCATCCATTTTTCTCTTATATCGCGTGGTCGGTGAAACGCTTTAAAACGCATCATGCTTAAATGAGATTTAAAGCATCGTTATGACAATGTATAAATAAAAAACGCGTTTCCGTTTGACATTTAGACAAAATGTCAATCATTTCTGTGCAAATTCGGCACAAATGTTTGCCAGTTTTACCAGGAAACATAATAGGGGGGCTTCTCCGAAGTTTGTACCTTATTGGAATTGTTTACGGAGATAAAAAATGGTACGTTGGGACCAGCAGATTGGACGTTTCCATAAAAATTAACCACTTGTGATGTTTCTGCCACCATCGGAAGAAATAAAATTGAAATTTTCAATATAGTAATGAAAAGATTTATACATTGCCATATTTTTCACCAAAAAAAAAGAAGAAAAAATGCCTCCCTCATCACTTTTTACAGCAGTAAAAGGATAAAAAAAAATGCCGCCCTCCCTCATCAATTTTGACAAAAAAGGGCCCCGAGAACCAAGTGATTAACTTTGCATGGCCTAAGTGTTATGACCGTTTCCCTAATAATTAGGAATTACGACTTATGATAAAAAGTGATTGCAAAGTAAGAGTGGTGGTAGGTACACATTCGTAAATCCCAATTATTAGGACAACGGTCGCAACTGTTAGTACACTTACATCTACGTTTACAACCTTTAGTGAAACGGTTGCCTGGTCTACAATTAAGATGCTTCTCCTATTACAATGTATACCTTTAATCATTGGACAATAATTGAACCTTGGTCCTTGGGTCATTTAGGATTTTAGATAGCTCTGAAATGACACGACACTTGAAAGAGGATAGCAACATGCTACCAAGGTATTATTCTATTGTCTCCATATAGCTAGTACTTCATCCACATTTAGGGCCCGGGTGGCTCAATGAGTTAGATAGTTGGATTACCTAACAACTCGTACAAGCCCATCACCAATATGGCATGGGTTCGCGCCCGGCTTTGTAAATTGCAAAAAAGGGTACACTTGATTCGCAGCCGCAAGTGATAAAGTTTACCAGTTGCTTGCCCATGGTCAGTGGTTCTCTCTGGGTACTCCGACTTCTGCCACCACTAAAACGGGTCGCCATGATATAGCTGAAAGTGGCATTAAACACCAAAAATCAAAATCAATTCATCCACATTTAAACCTATGTAAACTGAAGGACAGTGGTCAGTGAAAAGGAAGAGTAAAACAAAACTTGCAAATGTATTTTATAATTCACAATTATGACCGACCTCCTGATAGATATTTTGTAAAGCAAAGTGGTTTTCCTAAACCTTAAATATTTTCAACATACGTGATGAGAAATCAATTTTATCATTTTTTTAATGAATGATGAAACACGATCGTTTTAGCGAGTGATTGTTGTTTACCGCCAATATTGTGCTAGCCGATAGACATGTTGCCCCATTTGGGACACATTATACCGATTCCGAGCCAACCAGTCTTTGCTCTTTCTCCTTAATGTTGCATGCTTATCGGAGAAGTAACAAATACCAATTTTATAGTCTTTAGTTTGACCTGATCAGGCTCGAACCCATGATCTACCGCTAACCATTAAACCACCGTTGTTTGAAGGTTGGTGGAACTCGATTGTTTGAATGATTGAACACGGTTGGTGGAATTCGGTTGTTTGAACAATATTGTTTGAATACTTGGTAGAACATGTTTGAACAGTTGGTGGAACTTGTTTGAATGGTTGGTGGAACACGATTGTTTTAATACTTGGCGGAGTTTTGATTGTAGGGTGCAACTAGATTGCTCGAGTGGTGGGTTGTAACACGATTGTTTGAACGTTTGGTGGAAGTATATTCCGTTCATCATAGAAGTGTCTTAAGCTAATCTGAACCAAAGAATGTTATTTAACATCAACTCAGCAATTGTTCAGCTATATCACGTCGAGATTAAGTTGATTTTCAACGAGATACTGATGTCTGCTACTAGACCAACACGTATAGTTAGATTTTTATAGTGCTAGCTCAGTGAAACAAAAGTAAGTGGATAGACATGTTGCCCCACTCACATTATCCAGATTCCGAGCCTACCAGTCTTTGCTCTTTCTCCTGCATGCAGAGCAAAGAATAAAAAAATACCAATTTAATATTCTTGGTTTGACCTGATCAGGGCTGGAACCCACAATCTACTACTCTCGGGGCGAACACACTAACCATTACATCACCGATGCAGTTAATAGATCAATGAAAGTGTGGATTCAGGAGAGGGGCACAACCTGCCAAGAGATCAGTGAATTTTCATCTGTTCTTTATAACCATACACATCCTCCAATTCAACAGAAAAGCTTACTGGGGAGAATTTGTCCCCTCTGGGGGACCTTGCACAATCCTGGTTTACAAGATGCTTCTCATATTACAATGTATACTCTTAATCAATTGGACAATAATTGAACCATGGGTCATTTAGGATTTCAGATCTTTATTTTATTGTCTCTATATATCCAAGTACTTCATCCACATAAACCTATGTAAACTGAAGGACAGAGGGAATCTTGTATAATGGACCACTCCAAACATTTGGTCAAGACAATAACTGAAACATTGCTATTTATTCAGGTTCCCTATTGTCTAGTGGTTTCAGATGAGAAAATAAACGTCAACGATGGATGCTAGAAGATGGCAATAGATCACAAATATCTAGCAATCTTTTTTGTGATTTTCAGTGATAAATTTCCAATATTTGGCATCCTTTAAAAAGATGACACTATACAAATTATTGTACAATTACAATTTATTTGAAATTTGTCCTGTTTGGTATCACATGGTAAATAGCAGAAAATATATTGGATTTGTTTTCCTTGTTTTCACATGCCATTGTTAATTTTTGTAATAATGTAGATAATTGCATGCCATTGTAAAAAGCTGACAATATATATTTTTACCATTAACCTTTATTTGATTACACAACAACTGAATATTAGAAATAAAATTTGGAGAATGTCACAATCATTATTTTATATAAAATCTTGGACTATCAAGCTAAACTCTTCATGCTAATAAGTTGTACCTTCTGACTAAACGTCTCTCCATATTTGGTCAATAAAACATTTAAGTAGGATCAGTATTTACATTAAAACTGCACAGATAAAACACAAAGGATTTCAGTATTTGGTTTGAACTACATTTGTACACCTTAGCATCAGCAGTCACTAAAGCTTCTGTACCTCAATTTACAACAACAAACATACAACAATACTAAAACAGAGATTATTTTTCAGTCATTTATGACCATTTTGAGTAAAAATTTATCTTAAAAGATGTGCAGTACCATTCTGTAGAAAATTGGTCAATTCATTTACTCATTTTCCCAGAGCACTGCACATGTAGAAGTTTCACATGAAGTTTAATTGTTAAAACAACTTTGTAAGAAATGCATGAAAATAAGCCAGCACTTATACATTTATGTAGTAACAATTATTGAAGCACAAAAATGATACAAAACTAAAACTATATTATCTACCTGTAAAAATACCACATATACAGAACATTGAGTCTGGCACTTGTTGACCAAAATCTTATTCCATAGAATTGTACAAGGGAATGGCAATATTATCCATAATCTTTTCACAAAGTTGTTCTAACTCCTTCATTCAATCTAAATAAAACTTGGTAGAAGAATAAATAAACATTTGGCTGCCATTCTATCAAATGTACTGTTACAATCAGTTATCTAGTACAGAAGCAATAGTCATTGGTGATGAAGAGGAGATTTGTTAGTGAACACAACTGTCATGGAA
Source organism: Gigantidas platifrons (assembly GCA_002080005.1). Lineage (NCBI taxonomy): Eukaryota > Metazoa > Mollusca > Bivalvia > Mytilida > Modiolidae > Gigantidas > Gigantidas platifrons. The sequence continues at coordinate 577,185 of MJUT01028675.1, read as the reverse complement.
TGCTTAATAAAACATGTCAGAAAGTCAAACTTACCACATTTGTTTAGCTTACAAACAACTACAAATACTCAACTTTTGGATGATAATTTATTTAATACAATTTCAAAGCATGCTACGAGCACAATATGTATGTCATGTCAAAAATGGATCACTTCGAAGATAAAAAGCTGCCGATCCTCAGTACCTCAATATACTTTGGCAATCTTTAACATGATACAATTATTGGTCAATTAAAAGCTGGAAAATATAAATGGAATTACAAAGTGTTCACATGGTTATTCTACTATCACTGTACCACACGGTACAATCACAATACGCTATAACACAACGTCTTGCCATTATAGATCCTTATCACAATGTACAAACAAATTTAAAATGCTGCGACATTTCTGGCGCTCAGATGTCCAGATCGTATATTTTGATATAATGCCTCAACAATTATGCTTTAGATATGGAAATGACCTGACAGCAGTTAGCGAGACTGATCCTCGTAAACTGAGGTAGGCACGATGTCGTCTGGGGTGGGTGTCTATAGCACTACAGTGGAATCACAGTCACCCACTAAAAAAATGATTGGTGGACAATATCACAGTAGTTTGTTTTACACATCTTAAAAATAAACATCAATATACTTATATCTATTTTAATTTTTTTTTTGTTAATTTTTTTGTTAATTTTTTTTTTTTACATTTTTTTTTATAATACACATGGCATTTTGAGAAGTCTTGACATAAATAAAACAATGAGGTTCATTGTGCACACTAACACCCTTCAATAATTTAGAGTTGTTAGGTGGAGGTTATCTAGACCAAGCCCACCTGACAAGAACAAGGAATTATGAAAGACTAAAATACTTCATTAGAAGTAATGAAAAAATAAAATGTGCTGTGCTTCTTGGAAGCATTGAGCACCAAAGTATTTGCATCGTTGGGGGCTGGTCTGTCACTCTGACCTAACAACTCAGAACACATTGGTTAACAAATGGAATACTGATCCGCCCCACAAATAACCCGCTTTATATGGAGATCACGGAGCAGTCACATAGACTCCCCTAACATATTGCCCAGCAGAGTGTTGGCATTGTGGTCATCCCCTCCCCCCCAAAGACCACTTCCACCACTACCCCACATTCCCCCCGTATTATAATTATTGGCCATATGGTTAGCCTGAGCTGGCTGCTGGTTCCAGGAATCATTGCAAAGGCCAACGTTGTTTTGGCGGTACACAGAATTATTAGGTTGTGACTGCCACTGACTAGACTGTTGTGCATTTGCCATTGCAAACTTAGCCGCTTCATTGTCGGACACAAACTCTGCAATAATGGTCGTGTTTCCTAGAACACATGTGTGGAGCGACTTCTGCGCTTTGAAAGCTTCCTCTTTGCACTGGTACCGGACTAATGCCTGGCCGTTATTCAAACTCAGGTAAAACCACATGAGTGGACCATGTTGCATACACAAGGTCCTTAAAGTAGATCCATCAATCTGAAAAGTTTTACATTTTGATATTATTAATGACTATTATCACTGAAACAAAATGAGAAGTGACATAAATTTAAATTTGGCTTGGCAATTGAATTGTAAACATATTGATAAATTGAAATGAAACCACCTGTGAAATAACCAGCCATAATTTTTTATTTCATTAAGTTTACTCAATTGCTTTTCCTTTATAATACTAATAATAGCATAAAAAATCAAACTGATAAGGCCATACAAAGTTAATTTCTTGGTTCTCAGGCCCGCCCGCATGTGGAAATTCGTCGCCACATTGCCGATTTTTTTGGCAAAAATAGTAAAAAAAAAAAAATTAAATGCGGTAGCGCTGTCCGTACGGAAAAAACAACCGCATCCATTTTTCTCTTACATCGCGTGGTCGGGGAAACGCTTTAAAACGCATCATGCTTAAATGAGATTTAAAGCATCGTTATGACAATGTATAAATAAAAAACGTGTTTCCGTTTGACATTTAGACAAAATGTCAATCGTTTCTGTGCAAATTCGGCACAAATGTTTGCCAGTTTTACCAGGAAACATAATAGGGGGCTTCTCCGAAGCTTGTACCTTATTGGAATTGTTTACGGAGATAAAAAATGGTACGTTGGGACCAACGGATTGGACGTTTCCATAAAAATTAACCACTTGTGATGTTTCTGCCACCATCGGAAGAAATAAAATTGAAATTTTCAATAAAGTAATGAAAAGATTTATACATTGCCATATTTTTCACAAAAAAAAGAAGAAAAAATGCCTCCCTCATCACTTTTTACAGCAGTAAAAGGATAAAAAAAAATGCCACCCTCCCTCATCAATTTTGACAAAAAAGGGCCTGAGAACCAAGTAATTAACTTTGCATGGCCTAAATCTATTTCGATTTTTTTTTTAATTTTCAGAAACAGAACAATTGATTTATTTTTCCAATACTAGATCAATCTATCATTTAGCATTTGCTTATGATTAAATATATAACAAAGGTTTGAATTCATATGAAAAGGACAAAAAGAGTATTAGGAAATTTTCCATACAAAGTTAATTTAATCAATTTTCAAATATCCTTGTTGAACTAATTTCATAGCAGTAACATGTTTCTGTTTTTAAAATATCAACTGCTGTGTATGCTGTTTTAATGGTGTACAGTAGTCATCTATAAGGCCGCTCCACCAAAGTCATCCCTATTATCAAGCCAGATTTGAGATGCAGAGTAAAAGACTACTAAATTTCTTCCCCTCTCGAGAGAGGCCACTTCTCTTATAATGCCACTTTTTTTTTTTGGACAGAAGAAGTCTGTGATAAGGTGGACAACTATGCTCTTGTATTGGCTTAACGGATGAAATGAGCATGCTCTTGTATTGGTTTAAAGGATGAAACGAGCATGCTCTTGTATTGGTTTAACGGATGAAACGAGCATGCTCTTGTATTGGTCTTTAGATGTGTTACTGCACTGGTCAACAGATGAAACAGCAGAAATTCAAACAAAGTACTGTTTAGTTGTTCGCTTTATTTCATTTATATTATCCAGTTTTTGTAAGACAAATACCTGAGGAGTGAGATTTTTCAGGATCAAGCAAGGAGTTATATTATTGGACATCCTTGAATCCCAGTTAGATATGTTCCCTGAAATATAAGACAATATTAAATTCATTGCATATTTGGATAAACGATCAGAATAACATTATAACACTACAAATGTAATTTTTTCTATGTGAGCAAGAACAAGTTTATTTTCAATGAGATGATGATGAGGTCCACTTTGTATTAGACCAACACTTAGTTGGATTTTTGGGAGGGGGGGAGCTATCTCACTGAAACAACAGTCTGTGGATAGACATGTCCCCCTACTCGTACACATTATTCTGATTACTAGCCAACTAGTCTTTGCTCTTTCTCCCTAATGCTGCATGCTTAGTGGAGAAGCTATGGGATGGCTAGTTATCGACTTTCATATTGTGTTTATAGACTAATGTTCTGTTAACCATTCCGGTGAATCTTTTCAATCCTGTAACTCTCTTATAAAGTGTTGTCTTCACTATAAAAACTTTGTGCTTTTTTTTTTATTATTAAATAAACTGGTCAAACAAAGTACCATGGCATGAAATTGAAATTAAGTTAAGGTGACATATTGATAAATGATCAAATGTAAAATGTACCCTCCAACAGCTTTCGTTTGTAAAAATTGATCCTAAAATAGTATTAACCGTTCTGATCGGTAATAATTTTGTTCAAAAACAACTTTGATTGGTTAATAAAAATATCCTATAAGGAAAGTCCACTGTGTATTTGATGATATCAGTCATTAAAGGATTTTTTTTACTACCTTATGAAAGAATAACTTGTTCTTTTTTTTACGGTCGCAACCATGACTTGGTTGACCGGTATGGAATATCTGTGTCACAAATGACCACGGATATGTTCCACTTGTTGTAAACACTTCCCGGTACTTTCCTCGTTCACAACTTATTACCAGGACTGGGTTGCACAAACGTTAATTAAATTTAAGTCTCAATTAAACCTTAAAGTGTAAATTAATTCTATGTACATTTCAAGTAAATTTAAGTCTCAATTAAGTTTTAATTGACACTTAAATTTAAGTAAGGTTTGTACAACCCAGTCCTGGTTTGTAACTAGATTAACACGACGGGTGCCACTAGTGGAGCACGAACTGCTAACCCTTCCGGAGCACCTGAGTTCACCCCCGGTTTTTAGTGGGGTTCGTGTTACTCAATCTTTAGTTTTATATATGTTTTTGATCGTTGTTTGTCCTTTTGTACTTTTTCATTTGGCCATTGTGTTGTCTGTTCTTCTTTGATATACGGTTTTTGATTGCCCCTTTAGTATCTTCAAACTCTTCTTGATGATTTTTTTTTTAACATTTCGTAAATTTCCACTGTGTTTTCGACGACTTCCAGCTATCAAGGCATTAAGTTCTTAAGGTTTATAACTTAATCTCCCTCCACTCTTCAAACAAAAAGATTTCTTACCTGAATTGAAAGAAGACGGGTCAGTTCTGGTACCTGCCCAGGAATGTTGACGATTAACACCAGACCAGTTGTTGGGCTTCTGTTGTTGTAGACCTGGTGGTGGACGAGAGTGTTGCATGGCACTATTCTTTGGTAATGGCACACCCCATACTTCGTTGGAGAAAGACGTTGGCGTCGTAGAATCACCTCCACTCCACGACTTTTGGGACATATTTTTCGGATTGTTAGCTGACCAAGGTAGGGACTCACTTGGGCTGGTTTTAGTTAATGATCCCAGATAATCATCTTTGACTGTGTTAACACTCAGACTGAGCGAGCGTGAGAAACTTCCAGGGGTGATATGTGGGTCATCCTCTACACTTTTCTGAGTGATTCCAGGCCACGGTTTTCCAGGGACAAATTCTGGTATTGCATCATTAATAGTAAGAGAAGATGAAGTTGTAGCTATTGATTGTTGAGATTCTTTGATATCTTTGCCATTCTCATCAATTGTTGGAGGTATACCTGTGGCCGAGGCATTGATTGTAGGCCAGCTTTGGGACGTGGCTGTAGTTGTTGGCACGTTGGACCAGGTGGAATCGCCTCCTAATTGTGTCAGACCAAGTCCACCATACTGGAGACTGGACTGAGAGGAAGGCTGGCTAGTTTTAGATGGGCCTGGAGCCTTGTTTAAAGCACTATTCTCTGCATTAGCACCAGGGTCTGGACTGGATTCTTTTTCTGTGGGTTTTTTCCACTGACTAAGTTTCGATTGTGGAGGCTGAGGTTGTTGAGGTGTGGTCATGTTGAGATTTGAAAGTTCTGACTGGATGCTGGAGATAGGGTCCTCCGATTGTGTAGTTGTAGGTTGAGGTTTTATCAAGAGACGTTGAGCTTCATGGATTTGACGTTGGAAATGAAGTATTTGTTGTTTGACAGTGTTGATCTTGAGATTGACCTGTTCCAGCTGTTGACGCTGAATCATAGGATTCGCAGAGACAGTGTTCTTCTGAAGGACTTGTTGGGTAGTGATCAGCTGTTGTAGACATTGTTGATGCTGTAGAAGTTGTTGGAGTAAAACCAACATGTACGGTGGCAGTTGACGGTTTAGAAGTTGTGGACTGATTAATCCGGCCTTCACGGCAAGATGTAACTGCTGAAGAATCTGTTGCTGGGCCATTTGTTGTGTGGCAGCCTGGTTAACTCCACCACGGCTGGCGGCAGGCTTCTTGTTTTGTTGCGGTGGCATAATACTGGTTTGACTAGACACTGGCTGACTAGGTCCCTTGAACGCTTGAGCATTTGGTGGAGGAAAAGGAGTATTTGGATTAGGCACAAATGGATTGTTTTCCTGCTGAGTATCTGATATGTCATTATCACTTATCACTTTTGACTTGGCACTTTCCATTAATACATCATCTCTATAAGTAGCACCTTTTTGCTTGTAAAGATCAGCTGTAATAAACAATACATTATGTAACTATAGTGACAAAGAGTTACTATACAAATTATTGTACACACATTTGCTGGCCATCATGGAAATCATATATTTTAGAACTATGAAAAAGCTTTTTTTTTATTTAACTCTTTGGAGCTTTGATGGTTATAAATCACATTTAATCAGTGTTGGTTTATTAAATGATCTTACAAGGGTTAAAAAGAAAAGACTAATTTTGTGTACAATCCAGTTCATCTTTTACCATTCATGGACTGTTAAGAGTAATATAGTTTGATTATTCCATAGAATACTCATTTTCATCATTTTTCTTTCAAGGACTGTGTTTGCTGTTAATTCAAAATTTTCCAAAATTATGCCATCAGTACAGTGTAGGTCCTCATTAGTGATAATAGTATAAATTTCAACCGATGCATGTAATAAAACTTTTATCTATTTTTCTTAATCTCTTTTGAGTATAAACTATTGTTTCTCTGCTAAAAAAAAATGAGATGAGAAAATAGATAAATATCAGACAATATGACTTTAACAATAGTGTGATGACTACACAAGTTGAAGGATATTGTTACACATGTGTGTGTCACATCTGCAACACAAGAGACACAATCATTATTTCAAATTTGTGTGAAAAACAATGTTTTATTTCTTTAGTACCATGTTTTCAAACTACAGTGTTCACCAAAAACTTTTTTAACCACTAGACATCTGGGCCAGTGACTTGCTAAAGTTACTAGACCGAATCAGTGCACACTAGACCGAAGATATTTTTACCAGAAAAAGAAGAAACAAATTTTCATTGTTTAATTTTATGCATGCATTTGGATGGTGTCTATTCTAAAGTTGTTAGATCCTGTAACAAACTTCCCAGCCCCAGCTTTGTTCTTTAACTGTTTTTCGCAGTATGTACAATACATCATTTGTTCATGTTCATGTAAATGGTCATGTAAATGATGGATAAGACGATTTTTTATTATGGCTCTTTGATTTTAGGATTGTAAATTTTGTAAATAATTTTATTTTGCAAATATCTTTTACTTTTTAATACCTGAAACTAAAGTAATACCTTTTTAATTATAATGACCCTGTTAGTAAACAGTAACTTTGTTTTACCTTTTAAAAATATATTTTTATTAGTTTATTGATAATTAATATCAAACTTAATAAAATAATATTGATACAGATTATACTAATGAAGTCAACCCCTTTAAAATATACTTAAATGGAATAGATTTAAGGCACTAAGATATTGTAAGATGTGT
>MJUT01028675.1:521176-569783 GCA_002080005.1 Gigantidas platifrons | reverse complement strand
TCAACTTCTTCTGCAGAATAGCACCGTCTTGCCACTTCAAGTCCATGTTGATTTATCGAAACCATAAACAACTAAAAACCAACAGAAGTCATAGTGACAGAGCACTATCCGTAACAATTCATACTGAGGAAAGTGGTAAAAAATATTGATTTTCTTTATTTTTACTCATAAAAATTTAAAATTATATCTTATTAAAGATTATTTTCAAGTTGGAACATTTAACGATCAACAAATACCTTTGCAACACGACGACTCGTTGTACTTTATTGCCTGTCGAAATGCGATGGGAATGGGATTTAGATACATCTTACGACTGGTTGCTGAAATGAAAATGCCTAAGTACTCACGAATCGCTATATTTGAAGGTACCAGTTATTAGGTTAAGGTCATTTTTATGAGTAATCAAGTCGGCGACTATTTTTGCACGAAAATAAAAGAAAATTATCACATTAACGATTCAAAATTTTCGTCGAGTCCTTCAGAAAAGGTATTTAGCTACACTTTCAAATTCACTAGACCAATCGGGCCACCAGCAACACCATACAACTAGACCGATAGAATTTTTACTAGACACGGGCTTCGGACTACCGCTTAACGTCGAACACTGAAACTATAGATAAAAACTTCTATTTTGAACAATTTTCCCCCATTATAGGTTAATGACGAGTATGTGAATTAGACCTATAGTACGTTATAGTCTACAAACAGTCCAGAAAACAATGGTTAAATTGTATATCTGTCTTAAAAGATGTTCAACTTGGCTAGTTTACTTATTGCACTTGCATATTACCAGAGAATTTCAATGTAGTCATGGGAGGACTTGGGAGAAACTTATGGAAATTGTCTTAATCAGTAAAGCTGTCCATCAATTACTTACCGAGAGCACTTTGATAATTCATGTTGTTGCTAATTAATGCATGCTGGGCTTCATCTTTCTGTAAAATAATTTTTTTCATAACCAATGATTAATTTTGATACAATTGTAATAATTTCATTGGGATCTTGTTAAACTTATCCCAAGAAATTCAAAACCACATTGTGTTGTAATTGACAAGCTTCTTTTTATTAAAACATAAAAACAAATAATACTTGTATGTTAAGTCAAGTGTGTACAAACTAAATATATGTCAAGTCGAGTGTGGACAAAGTAAATATTAGTATCATGTGAATGTCACTTAATTGATTATGATCAGATAGTTGCCTCTAATTCACTATTCATTAGATCAGGATTTTTTTTCTAGCTCAGAGACATGCAGGATAGGCCATTTTAATATGTCTGGCTTTTATCCTGACCTATTTTGTAATTTCCCCACCACAATATAACTGAAATATTGTTGAAAGTGGCATTAAACACCATAAGGCATAACCACAACTCCCAGATATCAATATACCCGATTTTTTTTTCAATTAGATAATTTACAACATTACGATGGTATGATCTGGTGGGCAAGAAAGGTGTGGTTAACAATTATTTGTATTTAGTCGGAAATTGCTACCATTAATCAACATAGACTTATTCACCACTGTTTTGATTTTTATAATTACTTATACATTAGTAATCTCCATCTTGGACAAACTCCAATTCAACCAAAGGCAGATATCAATCAACATTTAATGTGCCAACAACTTTAAATTTCTCAACCCCCTCAGTGTTTGGGCAATATGCCAAGACAACATTCCACATTTACCACAACATTGTGTAACTATCCTTCTTTCTGTTACATGTCTTACTTTACATGTTAATTGGATTAAACCTGGGTTTTATTAATCCACAAATGTCAAACTAGAACACTAGTCATATGTATAATACACTTAATACATAGTATTTAATAGACTCCCAAGTAAAATGATGAGCCAAGCAGGAAATTTAAATCACAATCACTAAATTGAACCAATATGCATTATAAATCACTTTTGTTCTAATAATGGCCACAAAATATTGCTTTAACCACTTTTTTTCATATTGAAGCTTTTTAACTTGAGAAATATATGATCTATTTCTCCTAATGAGTTTGGATTTTATTTATTCTTCACGTTCTGATAGTCCTGCTATCCAATCCTTTTCAGTACTTTTCTGAATAAAATATGTTTAAATTACGTTCTGACAAAAAGAAAATCTTCAGTTTGATCTTACCTGAAAACCAAGCTCCATCAATTGCTGTAACATACGACTTCTCATCTGAGGCTGACTTCCACCTGGAAATCGGCTAGCACCCTGTAAACAAATAATTATTGTTATTCCTTGTCATCACATAACATCACAAACAGCAAGCATTTGACAAACAAGCTACAGTTCTCGTCCTAAACCTATCTTTACCTTGATTATATTTTTCTTGCCCCTGTTCCATCCAGAAGCACTGCTCCAAGTGGAATTATTTTCTTGGGTTTCATCCATCCAAGTTCCCATGTCTGTATCTTCCCAATTACCACTCTTGTCCTCATTCCAAAACATATCATCCTGCAATCAAACACCAATCCATCAGGGTTCCATACATGCTGAAAATAGCCCTATACTACCCTTACTAAAGGACCACTTTAACTTCCCAGTACACAGAAGAAAGAAATCAAACACCAATCCATAATATAGTTGATGGATGCCATAAATGGCCCTTCCCTATCACTGACATCCTAAAAACCAAATTTTCCTTGCAATCAAACACCAATAAATCAGATGGTATCCTTAACCCTATAGGGAATTAGAAAAACCTCCAGCAACTAGAAAATTAAGATATATACTGTCATCTTGGCGTCTTTACATTGCGACATCAACACTTTTAACTTTCTAAATGGACTTGATAGATTGAGACACTAATTGACTAATGTCTAAAAAGTTAATTCCAGTCCCCAGTCTTCATTCTGTAAATCCTCTACCAAGACATGTTCACAGACAATTCCACATCTATCCATAAGGAAAAGAAGAAATTCTGAAAAAACCTACCAGTACTATAAATGACACCAAACAACCAATCATGAAAATTTGACAATTGTGATTAATAAACCTGACACAATCTATCAGAGAAAATGATCAATCTAATCTCATAAACAAGAGATCTTGCCCAATATCATCTTCCGAACAGTAAATAACCTCCCTATGACAAGAGATCAAATTTCACTTGTGATTCTTTCTTCAGAAGTAGATAACACTTTCCAACTTATCTTCTTTCACTAAGCAGAAAATCTAACTCGTCATTTGGCTAAAATTCGTTTTTCTGCAATCTGACATTGACATTCTCCTACCAGTTTGGTATTTAAAAATATTGAATCATCATTTCCAAAGCTTTTAATTTGGAATCGCACAATCTATCATAAATAAATATACTCTTCTAAATTACCATTGAAAAATTGACAGAACTGAATTTGTTCAATTTTCGTTAAACAATATGATATTTGTGCTAAGCATGTTGGGAATAGGAGTATTACTTAGTGATAAGGGAGGTAACTTGTCATCAAAGAGCTTCTTAAATGATATACAACTTTTTTTTATTACTTTAGCTCAATTTTTTTGAGAATTTTTCAATCTGTCCTAAACATAGTAAATCTTGTAGATATAATTATAACACTATCTTCAAATGAACTTAGCTATTGGAGGATAAGTTCATGTTATAATCTTGAGTGAATAATGAAAAAGCCTAGTGACCCTAAATACTTATTGACGAAAATCAAGTTTTAATAGTACTAGTTAACAAGTCAATTAATGCATCATGTGAAAAAAATAGTTATACAGGATAATCCATAACCAGTTTTATAAATTAGAATCAATATGAACCAGCAGCATTAAAGAACATGGAGACTGCAGCTTGTTTGTCAACAATTACGTAAACAAAAACAACAACATGAATATTAATGAGCATGCATCCTCCTCCCCTGGGGAATCAAAAGATGGTGAGAGATCCTCAATGTAATTGGAATTCTTGAAACAATTAAAAGGGGAATAAAATTTGGCAATATAAACTTTTTTTAAAAGGACTGAATACTATGAGGAGCTCTGGGTGAAGTGTAATCTATGCCATTTCTCAAGGAAAACATTCCGAGTTCTGCAACGTGTGGATCATGCAAATAACGGCAGTGACCTTACCTTATTATAATCAGACGTATTCCATATCATGTCTGCCTCTCCCCAGTTGAAGGTAGCTTTTGGGTTGGGTCCCTGGTCAGGTGGGTGATTCCAATATCGGTCCCCAGCTGGCCCCATGTGGGAGGAGGAGGAGACTGTACCCACACCAACAACAGGGTTTCCCAGCCTTACCTTAATACTGGGGTCCTCAGACCACGATGCTGGCTTGGGTTTCTGACCTATGGCTGGATTCCATTGGTTATTGGTTTCTCCCCAACCAGCTGCCTGAGCCTAAAATCAAATAAATGACTCATTATTTTAATATGTATATTGATGGTTACTGATTATAACTAATTAGCTTAACTTCATAAATATATTACTCCTTAATATTTTGTGATGTATGTCTACAGTAATCCATTTATACATATAAACTTCGCGACTGATTTGTTTACATACCAACATCATGTATATACTTTTTCTTTTTTATCTTTTCAACATAAACAAGATCATATGTGTTCAATGTGTATAAAAACCAACTAATTCGGTGAACAGGAAGTAGGAATCTGATGGTTCCAAAAAGGCTTCACACAATATGGCACTTATATGAAGCTTGTGACCAAATATCAGATTTCTGACATCAATAGTTGCTGAGAAAAATATCTTGGGACGGACAGAGGTAAAAAAGTGTCCCTCCCCGCCTCCGGTGGAGCGGGGGTATAATAAAATTTAACATAAACATGTTAAATAACTCAATCTACTTACCTGAACATGTATTTCAAATACCTGTTGGAAAGTTTATAAAAGGAAAAAAACTATTAAATATCACAAAATGTCATTGTTATGATACATGTGGAATTTTTTTTATTAGTTTTCTTAAATATCAAAGATTTTTTAAATAATACATTGTCTGTAAATAAAATTGCTGTTCTTTGATGCAGAAATAATATTAAAACCAGAAAATTAATTACTAATAGTTAATTAAAGTGTAGAACCCCAAAGCAAGATTAAAATCTAGAAATGCCATAAAGGAAAGAAAAAAACAGACAAACATAACATCCATACCTGCTTTGGAGAACCAGCAGCCCATACACAGGTTCCATCATCTACTTTAGATGGAGGTGGACCAGTTGGCTGCCCCCATCCAGCTGGTGGCTGTGTTGGAGGTGGTGCTTGGTTCCAATTTGGTCTTTGCGGTGGTGCACTCGTTGGTGGTTGGTTCCAATTAGCTGGTTTCCCACCTGGATTTCCCCAAAGAGCAGTACCATCATTTACTTCCTGTTTTCCAGCCTCTCCCCACTGGCCTGAACGTTCACTAGGCCAGGAACCAGTTTCTGTTTTTCCTCCCCACTGGTTTGAGGTTGTACCAGGAGGATTGGTCCATGTATTGGGGTCTTTTGGTTGAGAATCCTCCCATTGTGGTGCATTTCCAGCAGGAGCACTTGTCCATGAACTGGTTGGTTGTGGTTCCTTTGTAGACTCCCAGATACCAGTTCCATTGTTATTATTCCACATATTGCTATTATTGTTATTGTTTGGGTTTGCTGTTGCTGCTGCAGGTTTTTCTGGAATTGTTGGTCCTGCAGCAGGGAACTTTCTCTTGCTCTTTGGTGTGGTTTCCAGTTCCCATGCAGTGTCCTGTCGAACTGGTTTTTGACCCCAGCCATCATGACTGTCAATCACTTCACGGAACTCACTAGGTACATCTGACTGTGATATGCTTTGAGATTGTGCATTTTGATTTGATACTGGATTGGAGGGACTAGTAGAAAGGCCTTTACCGGCAGCCTGAGCCCATGACGTTGGTTGTGGTTGAAGGCCTTCTTTTGACTCTGTTGGCCATTGTTGTTTTGTAGAGGTTGGTGTTGTTTCTCCCCATTCGGAAGGCGCACTAGCCGTATTTGGGGTGGGAGGAGGATTCCCAGGCCATCCAACACTGGTTGTTAGGTCTGGTTTTTGTTGAGCACTATTGCCATTGCCCTTGCCTGCTACATCACTGGGAATAGTTCCTACAGGACCCCATGTTTCACCAACAGGCTTAAACGCTGAAGTATATGCACCATAAGAAGCCTGATTAGAGACGGAATGAGACGATTGCATACTTTCTGCTGCTGACTGCTGTATTTGCACTGAATTTTGTGGCCTATTCCCTCCCTGAATTTGACCAAGTCCCTGGGGGAGGGTACCAGGGACACTTCCCCATCCTCTTGAATGATCACTAGAACCAGCTATACTGGTTATTCCTTGCATATTGTTTGAAAGACTTTGAGGATATGAGGAAAACAAACTGGTACTACTTGGATTAGTATCCCAAGTGTTTGATTCAAGTCCATTCAGAGAAATGCTCCAAAGGGCCGAGTGGTCCTGACTGGACGATGATATCACAGATCCTGATTTGACGGAGGCACTATCTTCACCATTATCTGATGTGGTTTCGGAATTGTCGCCTCCAATAGAAGGCCATGCCTCCTTGTCATTCCGATCCACTACAACGTTTGGTTTCCAATCACCAGCTGGTCCTTGCCATGAATTCATGTCACCACTACTGGCAGCAAGACCACCTGGAAATAATCATAAAAAGACATATTAGTAACAGAATTTAACCCAAATTCATTCTACTTGGACATGCTGTTTTTTCATGCTTGCTTATCTATATCAATGTTTGTATATAGGGATAAAACAAAACAGACTTCTACCATTATTAAACAGAATGAAATTGAAGACGATATTATTTTATTATCAGCAGTATAAATGAAATAATGCTATAATACAGTCAAATTTCTATCTTGAAGTGTCCCTTGCATATATCAACTTGAGTGTGACTTTTCCATGCAGTTGAAATGTGAAACCAGAACACTCCATTTTATAGAATATGACACAGTAATTAACTGTTGTCTCCTGTATGTAGAAACATGATGTTCATCAATAGTGTACTGAACTGTAGATGATATATTTTAATGTTTTTTACCACAAGGTCAGGTCAAGCCAAACATGACAACTTTCTCAAAATTGCTATATAAAACAGAATTAAATTGAAACATAAAATTTGTACAAGAAAGTATGTGACTGTAAATCACCAAACATAAAAAGAGAGGATTAGTCTGTTTGATTCCAATAAAACATCCCCAAAACAGCTTTATTTTTTGCATCTTGTACCTATTCCGTTTGAAAGAGTTATCCATTTTTTTTTTCATGTTCAATATGCTTTTTTATACACAACAGCACTGAAATGGTAATAGGCAATTTTTTCTAATAGCAAAACATCTGAAATATATGCATGTAAGAACAGAAAAAAAAATACATATTGAGAAAAAATAATCTAGTTTTAAGAGGGTCTTAGCAGAAGTCAAAATAGGCTATAACAAAATTATAGTTTAGTTATTTATTTTCAATATTTTAAATTTAAATTTTAAAATTAATATTTTGAATTGCAAGAATCTTATTTTTTGCTTTTGTGGATAAGAAAATCCAAGAAATTTACTGTAAAAATGTATGAAAGAAATGAGTGATAAATAATACATAATATAACAGTAATTCAATGTTAACTGCATGAAATAAATGAAAATGGTTAATTAAGAATTGACACCATCATGCAGTACTGTTTAAACCTACAATTAAGATACATAGGAGGTATGGGAAATTTACCCATCCATCCACTTCCGACACCAGGAGGTCCTTTCATCCATCCACCATCATCTTCATCCACACTAAAGGTTGTACCTCCAGCTACTCCACCACTTCCCCATCCACTATTAACTTGATTATTGACGAGTTTACTAGCAGCTAGAAAGAAGACAAAATACGTTTCATAAATATTTTTCTTCAAATTGAAAGTTACATATCTCACTTGTATCTAATGTTGGAACATAGGTCAAAAATTAGAATGGCTAAACTGATCAACTATCAATTACTCAATTGGTTTTTCAAGTGTCTAAAGCATACAAAATTTATTTCCATTGTACTATCAATCATCTTTATTCTCATGTACCATATAATAACAGTTAGTTTTTCTCCACCAATTATCATACTTTTTCTTCCATATGATATATACATGCATATAGTGGATGGGGAAGTGGTGGTGTAGCTGGAGGTACAACCTTTAGTGTGGATGAAGATGATGGTGGATGGCTGACAGGACCTCCTGGTGTCGGACGTGGATGGATGGGTAGATTTCCCATACCTCCTATCAGTCTTCGAAATTAGACTTTCGAATTTACTGGCCCGAAAACTTCAAAATTATAATATTTATATAGATTCTATTGAACAAATTTGGCAACAGTCACTGGTCTGAATCAATTTTCACTGGCCGTGGGCCACTGCTAAAGTCGATGACTGTCCTATGTATCTTAATTGTAGGTTTAAACAGTACTGCATGATGGTGTCAATTTCCATGTTATTGAAAATTGATCTTTAGTTTGATACTCAATATTCTATTTAGGTAAGATAGTAGAGCAGCATGTTTGTTTTGCAAATGCTAGGGAACATGTGGTAGCTGGGCAAGCAACATTAAAATAACTAGCTTTTCGTAAGTATCCCAAATTTTCCCTCATTTCTGCCCTAAGTCAGGACTCTGGAAGAGTTTGGAGGGGTAAAGACATGACAAAAGAATTTTTTTAAACTTCTGATAATTAATTATTTAAATGATATATATATCATTATTTTATTGCATCTTCTTTTTAAAAAAAAACAATTACGACAAAATTACTGATCTGGGGCTCTATGCAATGTCAAATTTCCAGGACACAGTATCCAAGCTCCAATTCGTGCACGTCCTTACAAACATAACAAGAATGCCAAGTTGGGCTGCAACAAGCATTAATTTTATAAACGTTTTGATACCACTGTACTTAGTAAGCATGCTAGACACACAAACAAACCTTTGGAAGAGTACCAACCAATGAACATTTCAGCCAAGTTTGTTGTCACATGGTTCAGGTACATATATTGGAATAAAATAATTTTAAAATAGTTTTCCCATAGGGTAAAATCTAAAATTTGCCCTGCTTACATTTCTAATCCACATAATATTGAGAATTTATGCAGCACTATTTAATGATTATTCCTGTAGTATGGCTTCAATCAATTGTCTAGTTTCTAAGAGCAGGCCTCGACAATAACGTTTGTTCGAGACAAGTGGAAACATCCATTGGACAAGTGAAATTTGTTGGTCACTTTTCCGTTGGGACAAGTAAAAATAACTAGAGGCTCTGGAGAGCCTGTCATCGCTCACCTGGTAATAATTGGCAGGGTAAATCCTTAGGAATATGAAGTCTAACAAAGATTCATATTTTCTTGCGACTTAAGACACAATTTGCTTACTTTTGAATGTGTGCTCCATAAATTCTGAAAACCTAAAGTCAAAATTAAAATCTCCCATGGTAAGTATATTAGACTACTTAAGTTTTAATTCTTGAAGAAGGTTATCAACAAGCATATTTTTCAAGTCTTTCTGTTTGCAGATAGGAGCAGCATAGAACAAATCAAGTCAACTGGCTTGGTACTTTCTGAGAAGAACAACTCAGTACAAATTCCCATTGGGTCTTGTAGGCTTCCATGTTAAACTTTGTTCGTCTATAGTGGCCATCTTGAATTTCCAATCGGAACCAAATTTACAATTTAGGTAGAGGACCATCCATAGATCATTCACACCAGAAAACAAATTCAATTGAATCAGTAGTTTCTGACCTGAAGATTTTTAAAGATTGACAAATCAGAAAACATTATCTACCCCTAGCACATGTTTAATTACCGATCAGCACCAAAATTACAATTCTGGTAAAGGACCTACCGGTATGTTGAACTTCATCCGTCAATGGAGGTCACCTTGAATTTCCAATCTGCACCAAAATAATAGATCAGGTGTAGAACCATCCAAGTAACATTCATATAATGCAAAATATTCAATTTGTTGAGTAGTTTCTCACAAAAAGGTTTTTCAATGAAATTCCCATACAGTCCAATGGTCCGCTGATGGCGGCCATCTTGGATGGAGGTGTGGGTCACTGGATATAATTTTGAAAGTTGACCATTAAAGTACCATTCATGCCATGTTTGCTTTAAATTGGCTAACTGGTTTCAGAGAATTTTTTTTTTTAACATTTTTCCCATAGGGTCCTATGTTAAAACTATGTTCGCTGATGGCGGCCATCTTGGATGGAGGTCGGGGTCACAGGACATAATTTTAAAAGTTTACCACCTAAGGACCATTCATGCCATGTTTGATTTAAATTGGCTGACTGGTTTCAGAGAAAAAATTTTTTTAAACATTTTTCCCATAGGGTCCTATGTTAAAACTATGTTTGCTGATGGCGGCCATCTTGGATGGAGGACATTATTTTGAAAGTTGACCACCTAAGAACCATTCATGCCATGTTTGCTTTAAATTGACTTACTGGTTTCAGAGGAAACAATTTTTAAACATTTTTTCCATAGGGTCCTATGTTAAAACTATGTTCGCTGATGGTGGCCATCTTGGATGGAGGTCGGGGTCACATGACATTATTTTGAAAGTTGACCACCTAAGGACCATTCATGTCATGTTTGCTTTAAATTGACTTGCTGCTTTCAGAGGAAAATTTTTTAAAACATTTTTCCCATAGGGTTCTATGTTAAAACTAAGTCGAGTCATGGCGGCCATCTTGGATATGCAATCGGCACAAAAATAACAAAATTAGCAGAGGACCATCCAGTCATCATTTCTATAATGTTACAATTCCATCGGCCGAGTAGTTTCTGACAAGAAGATTTTCAAAGTTTCAACCAATCAGAACACATTATTGGCCCTGGCGGCCATGTTGGATTTCCGATCTCCACCAAAATAACAAATTTAGTAGAGGACCTCCCAATGAACATTTCTGCCAAATTTGGTCCAAATCAGTTCTGTGGTTTCAAAGAAGAAGAAGAAAGTATGAAAAGTTTACAGACGCAGACGATGAAGACGACGGATGCAGTGATGACAAAAGCTCACATGACCCTTTGGGTCAGGTGAGCTAATAAGCCCATACAGAAATACCCTAAAGGATCATCGTAACTTATCTTGCAAATGCAAGTTTGGTCAATAGTTGTACTTAATTTCATATTAAATAGTTCCATTATCTGTTTTTTTCATTGTCGATAACGTATATGCAAATTAGGTACATGTTTGAATTACTGGTTATATTTCCTTGATACTACGCATGGTAGATATTAGGTTGATTATCCCTCTAGTTGATATTTGTATGATCTACGGACAACATCTCACTTCCAAAAGTACATGTTTACAAAGTCCCTACTTGTTACTAGTTCATAATAATTAGATTTTTCATATTAAATGAAGTCACGATTAGCGTTATTTGCAAGACCGCCATTTTTTTTACAGGTAAGTTGTACACGTGATGATTTATTATTGCTGTTTTGTTTGTTGTTGTTGTTGTTTTTTTTGTTTATTTCTTATTTATATAAAATATTTTAAAATTGCTTACTTTAGAAGAACCCATTTTAATCTTTCACTTTTATAAATAAACATCGTGTTTTTGAAAATTATTGAATTATGAAGTACTGGTTCCCAGCATATATTTCTGTCAACATTCGTTTTAATGTGCAGTAACAGATCAAGGTAAACACAGGCTGATTGTGTGATTAGCCTATTTATAGCTATCGGCGAGTGATTTAAGTTGAAAACGTTTTGTCAGTAAATTTCATTCTTCTGATCATAAAGTTTAATTGTAATTACGACAACAATTAAGATAACAATAGCTGCTGAAAGAAAGTAAAAAAGTTGATCATTTAATATAATTATTCTTGTTTCTCTCTAAATTTCACCCACAAAAGGCGGAAATATTTAACATATTTTTTATTTCATTATACCCTTTTCTTGCCATAATTTAAGCTATATTCATGCATTTGTCCTCCACACGAACAGCTTAAAAGTTGATGTGGATAATATACCCGAACTAGGTGGTTTCCTCTCTAGAGATTTTGGGAGCAAATATCATAACCTCTATATAAAGACTCCGTCTTATACAACCTTTTTCAGAATTCCCTTCAATGATTGCTGTAGACAAGTTTGACTGTATATATAGCAAATTGCTTAACGAGTAAATTCCGGAATAACTCAATCCTGGGTGGTCACTGGATCTATAGGTACTTTCAAATTTTGTTTAAAATACCAGGGTACTAATTATTTTATAGTCTTTTGATTCATATTTATGAAAAAACCAAAGTTCTGAGTACTTTTAGAACATTTTCAAGAATTTCATGAAAAGCTATATGTCTTGTTTCTTCCAAACAACTAAAACTCGTTCATTTTTTTTTTATCTTTGGGTCAAAATTTTTGGACAAGTGATGTTTTACTTCGGACAGGTCAATCTAGAAAGTTAATTGACCAAAGGGACAAGTTTGAAAAAAAGTTATTGTAGAGGCCTGAAGAGAAAGTATTTTTTGCATATTCCTGTATGGTACTATGTTAACTATGATCTGCAGTGGCAACCTGCAAGGATTTCCTCATCAACATAAAAAACTTTGCAAGGTCCATCAAATGTACGTTAAAACCAAGTTTGCTTCTCCAATTTTCCAAAAGGTTCCTGTGTTAAAATTTTGTCATGCAGATGCTTCAAAATTGAATACAGCACCATAGAATAAACATTTCTGCCAAGTTTTGTTCAAATTGGCCAAGGGATTCCTGAGAAGACTGAAATATGAAAAGTTTAACAGAAAGTAATGACATCAGCTCACATGAGCTAAAAATAAATAAGAATATTACCTTGCTGCATTTTGTCCTTTGGCACTAGAAAACTAAAACAAATCAAACTTCACTTAAAACAGCACTTTTGTTCTGGATTAAACCTGAAGAAAATAGAAATAATATGTATTACAACACATTATGAGCATTTCTATACTAACCATTTCATTGGAATCTGATTAGCTCATAACTTTAATCATTTCTATCCATTCATGGCAACATGTGATAATTTTCATAAGTCAGACTCACACATCAGGTATTGATGTTAGAAATTAACACTCACCGATATTGGTAATTCATGAGAATATTTACATTCAATCTGCCAAAGGTATTCCCTGATTCTTATTTCTACATGACAAGGAGACAGCAGAGTAGAACACTTTTGAGACAACACACAATCAACTTATGTATCATAAAGCTTTAAATACAATTAAATCTTACACATTTTAGTTTTTTTTTAAATCAGAAAGAATCATGAGTTAGTATTCCAATTGCAGATATCTGAATTCTTATATAATACCAATACTCACCATTAAAAGAAGATCAACATTTAACAAATAAATACATGGCAGCACAACCAACATAACAACAGTCTGAAAAGTAGAAAGTGGTCTGTTAATAATGATTCATTAAATCTATTAAATAGTAGAAAAAACTGTCTGTAGACCAGTCAGAATTATTGCATTTAAAGTCCCAATAAAATATTTTTTGGTTTAAAAAACATGCAAGTATTTTTTATATGTACAAATTGGCATGTAAACAAAAATGGTGTCAATTGTAAATTAAATGCCACATGTTAAAACTATGTTCGCTGACGGCAGCCATCTTGGATGGAGGTCAGGGCACTGCACATAATTTTGAAAGTTGACCACCTAAGGACCATTCATGCCATGTTTGTTTTAAATTGACTTATTATTGGTTTTAGAGTTAAAGACTTTATTTAAACATTTTTTCCATAGGGTCCTATGTTAAAACTAAGTCGAGTCATGGCGGCCATCTTGAATCTCCGATCGGCAAACGATTCACAAGTTTAGTACATGACCCAGTGATTGGGATTAAAAAATTTTCAATGGGACTATGTCCGTGCAGTCTTGACAGAACGGTTCGGCTGTATGTACGTCTGACTTCATCAGAAAACGAATGCGCGCATATGACGCGGAGCTTTTATGTGGAAATGCGCCATTTCGTCGGGTAATGCGACTATGGCGCAGGGCGCGTGGTAATCCCAATCACTGCATGACCACCCAATGATCATTCCTGCAAAGTCACAATTCAATTGGTTTAGTGGTTTCTGACAAGAAGATTTTCAAGGTTTCAACCAATCAGAACACGTTATTGGCCCTGGTGGCCATGTTGAATTTTCGATATACACCAGAAACACAAATCTGGTAGAGGACCATCCAACGAACATTTATGGCAAGTTTGGTTGAAATCTGTTCAGCGGTTTCAGAGAAGAAGAGTTAAATGTGAAAAGCTAACGGACGGACGACGGACGTTTTATCCATGACAAAAGCTCACATGGCCTATGACCAGGTGAGCTAAAAATTAAGAAACCTAAATTTTAATGAGAAAACATAAGAATATATTGCGATGTTCCTCCTGTACTAAATTTAATGATGCATGCATAATGAAGTCTTGAGAGAATGTTTTTTCTTGGTAGAAAATTTTAAACATGTTAAATGTTCAATGGGCATATACATTATCTTAGTGAGACACCCATTTATTTTAAGGCATATCCCTTTTAACATGTTTTGAGCAAAAAAAAAAAAATAGGATCTAACTTTTTTCTCTTGAAAAGTATGGAACAGCCTTGTCTCAGTTAAGTTTAATCAGTTCACTCCTTCTCAACATTTTGCACAAATAGCAAGGAGTGGCACACATTTCCAAATTTATTGAAATTTGTAGTAAAGGAACATAATTTATATCTGTTAAAAATTTGGATTTAGCAGTTCTACAGAAAATAAATAATAGGAACATCTTTTATACAAATGAAAATGATAGCCTCTCTTATGGTGGAGTAAAAAAGGATAAAACAGCTGTCATAGTATGTACAATATTTGCAAAACCGGTCCCGATATACTTACTTTGGATTAAAAGCAGATCAGGCAGTGAGTTTTGGTCAAGTTTAAAGATGTGGAACTTCCTGCAAATAAAAAGAAGGAATACTAATAGATTTACATAAACAAAACTGCACATGCATCACATCAATTAAAAAAACACAATAATTGCATTTCATCAAACCCATAATAAACACTAATAACAAGAGCCAAATAACAAACCAGAAACTTTGTGAAAAACAATTAAATTATGATTCACACACTTGACCAGTTTTCAAATCATTGTTAGAAATATTTCCCCTTGAATTGTAATTTGTATGTATACATTTTAATTGTGGCAATGTGATACATGACATACCCATACGAATACTTGCTTTTAAATCAGTTTAATCTTCTATGAACACATAAAGTACATACATTTGGCATGAAGCCAATGTTTCTTATTAATAAGTAATAATCAATATTTATAACCCAATAGTATTTTAAACTATTTTTTATTGAACTTATACTTAAAAGGGATATTGAAACAAGACAGGAGATAAAATCCTAATCTATATACACTAACTGAAATAACAGTCCTTTTAGTATCACTTTATTCTCAAAGTTATATAGTTTTCCTTCTTTCTTTCTTGAAAAAAAATCACTTTATTCAACTATTTTATTCTCTCAAGTCATGAATTCATTATACTTGCCTATACTCTAGACAGAGCCATTCAAAGAATAAAAAACACTCAAAATATATGTAGACGAAACAAATGGTCATTGATACGAGACATCATTTAACAGTAGAGTTTACACACAGCTGTACACATGTATTTACAGCATTTATCAACTTGTGAATATGACGGGACACAAGTCTGAAAATTCATATTCAAATGATTTTTATAGCGACAAATCTTAGATAAATCAAACCTGTTGAGGTCTTTAAATGTAATGACACAAATCTATACCATGGAATTAAACTAAAAGTGGTATAAACTTGAAAGATAAAATTAATTATTTTAATCATAAGACACACTTCAGTTCATTTTAAATATCGTTTTAACATTTTACTTTTCGTATGGGACGAAAAGAAAACACCCTTGAAACAATGGGAATGAAGCTGTTTTGTAAGTTAAATCTGGCAGTTGTTTTGAAAAATGTAGCTTTCTTGTTGTAAACAATTAACAATAAGACTGTGTCAGACAAACCATGTATCCTTATATATCTACGTGTTGATACAGAGTGTTCAAAACACAAAGATTTCCTTGCTTTGATTGTCCTACTTAAATTTTTTTAATGCATATGTGTTAAACTTTTGTAAAACACAGAAATATGGTGATTTGTGGAAAAATTATCATATTTGTGCATTTGTTTACCTCTGAATTCCAAAGAACATTCATGTTTTATCATTCTTTTTTTAACTCTTGCATAAAAATAGAAGACTTGTGGTGAATGTCCAAAGACAGATACAATTAATAATTTTTTTTTATGGAAAATGTTATATCAATCGTCATCAGGACATGGAATAAAGCCAATATTTGGATCTATGCAAGGACACCAGGCCACCATTTTGAATTTATAATGTCGCCGGCAGCCATTCCATTTTCTGTCAATATGGCTGACGTCTGCGTTTGGTAATCAAAACAGACGCTTAAACCAAAACAAACCGAACATTAACGATATTAAATAATTACGATACCCACAAGCACATATTAATTAAACGGCTGCAAAATTGTTAATATTATAAAAGCAATACACGTATCCAAGCCAGCAACGGCATAGTCTTTGAACCTTGACCACAACCCACTTGGTATGTCTATCGAATTTTCGACAAACATCTATTCCTCGGGACAAAAAAGACTGGTTTCCCCGACGCTAAACATTCACAATTTACTATTATATGTTTCTAATGTTCAAATAATAATATACTGCATATAAAAATATTCTTACATACCTTGGCTTACGGAATGAACGTTTGTGAAGGCGAATTTCTTCAATATACCCTGTCGAGATTGCACAAATATCACAGAATTGAGAGTTAATTACGCGTTAAATGTCACAACTTAATAAACATAAATATAGCACCGGTTATGAGACATAATTATTGCTAGTTAAAAGTCTATAATATCCTAGTTTTGTGTATTTTCGCTCGACGAGGGCAAGCTCTTTCGCAGCCCCATGGCGAGCTACATTTAGTTTATTTGATTAAGCGCATGCGCAAATATCACATGATAAACAACAAGTGCCCGAAAATAAATGCACGGACAAAATTACATTATCATTATTTTCAATACACATTATCATTCGAGAATAAGCTATTCTAGATCAAATAAAACACTAACTTTCATGTTAATTTGTTGTTCAGAATAAGAAAAATTCCACTCGTATCACGATAATTGGGGCCAAATTAGGTTGCTAACTTGGGAGGCCAACCATGGGTACAAATTTAAATAATGCATGTTTTTAATAATTCATTTCGCCGGTAGAACAAAACACTGCCATTTTCACGTTTTAATTAATAACGTTACAGTAATTGTATCATTGAATTATTTCCAAAACGAATAGTTTCTTTAAATTAAAACGTAGATACATTGTATCTAATTTAGTGCCAATAAAAACGTCTTTCATAATGTAAAAAGCATCTGTGTACCTGGTTGGGAAATATATTATTGTTTTCTAACCTTTTTAAATGAAAACCGAGAAAAAAGAATAATTTTTTTTAACAAATCGTTAAAATGAATGTAAATGGTTGATAAATGTAGACTTTTCATTCAAAATTCCTTTTAACAGATTATATATAGCTTACATCCTGTAGTGTCATGTATATTTTTGTATATTTAAATCACTTGATCACAGGTTTACCACTACGGTATACATGTAAATCAACATAGAAACAAAACATAAAACTACCAAGGAAAGGGGGATAAAACGTAGAGATGCTTCATATTAAGTTCCTAATTAAGAGGTGAAGAACTGTAATTATATAAAAGAAACATATAAACAATTTAATGTTTGAAAAGAATATTTTAACCAAATTCAGAGTTAAAAGCTTATTATAATAGGATGACTATATAACTTTTAGGGGGAGAGGTTATGGTTTTTAATTTTCAGTCCCAAAAATTTATAGAAAATAACATCTTGGAATGAAAGATTAAAAAATAAGTAATCTGACTGACCCTGCACTTAATTTTCAAAAAGAAATTTTGGCAACATTTCCAATGTTTCATGTAAAAAAAATTTCTGATTTTTGTAATGTTTAAAATACATTTTCTGACTCTGGGAGAAAACACGGCCCTTTGCCCTGGTCCCTATATTATAGATGATTGATAAGTACATGAATTGTTATGGTTTCTGTACAATTACTAGTACTAGTGACTGGAATTTTTTCCATTGTTCAGTTCATAACTGTCTGGGTTTTCCTCCCACAATAGGTTTGGTAGTCAATATATATACATTTTGTAGCTGACAGTATGATAAATACCACTAACACTTTATTTATAAGTCATTATAAAGTCATGTGATGTTCTGATGCTATATGCAAGCCAAAGTGAAGAACAAAACCACATGCTCCATACAGCCTTCAATTGCTCAGCTGGATAACTTACATGGGTATTAAATAAGGTTCAAAATATCATTGTGTTCTCTAAATATTTTAGTAGCTTGTGTTCTTCACAAACTGATTCTCCTGAAGACAGTTGTAAAAGAGTATAAATATAAATTTTATTTCATATTACAACTCCTTTTACTCAATTTCGATCATGACCTGATTTATAAAGAATTTTTCATGTAACAGCAACAATTTTGATGGACATGCAATCATTCTGGAATAATTTTCAAATGGGCCATCATACACAGTCTCATTCAGTTTTGCTGAAGCTGGAAAAGTGGTATCAAAGAAGATTTTTGTAAGTGATTTTTTTGTCAATATATACCAAATTTGCACAAAAACAACTTCTTGTCATCCAATTTGACTTCAAATTTCAGCTATTTCAGATAAAAATGTAGAAGCTTTTGGAATTCCAACAATTTTTTATTTTAGTAATGCCTCTAATAATGGCTGCTATATTGGAAGAAGTGCAAGACTTTCTGATATATTTTCAAATGATCATTCCAGTCAAGCTTTGTTCAATTTGGTCAAGTGGTTTCTGAGATTTTTTTTTTAGAAAGAGTCCTAATTTGCGTAGTTCGCTAAATTACAAAGTTTACATTAAATCTGAAATATTGGCTTCCCAGGAGAAAAAAACTAATGACAACAAATGCCATCTGATGGCAAATGCTCACACAATCTGATTATGAACTAAAGTAACTACTGGAGGTGTCACCTTTGTGTGATTCTAAATGATAGACAACAAGGTTTCATTACTAGCTAATAGTATCCAAGACATTTTTTTAATGATAACAGATCTGGCAATCAATATGAAAAATGTTTGTTACAGGTTACTACAACACACCTGAGCAATAACATCACTGAAGCAAAAAAAACAACCCATAGGAAATGTTGTATTACCACAAATACCCAAGCATTCACCAATACAAATGAGAGGTTCAAATGAGGGGTTGGGGGTTAGAGTTATGGTGTTTAATGCCACTTTCAACAATATTTCAGCTATATCGTGGCTGTCAGTTTTATTGGTGGAGGAAACAGAGTACCTGAGAAAACCATCGACCTGTTGCAAGTCACTGACAAACTTTATCACATAATGATCGAGTACTCCTCGATGGAGCGAGATTCGAACTCACAACTTGAGCCTGTATTTCTCATCTGGTAATACTCAAGCAAGCACAACACTAGGTATTTGCCTGAAAAGAATCTGCATAGCTCAACTGGCCTATCAATCAAACACAAAACTAGAGCTTTGCTCGAGTGTTCTTCTCTCACCTGTTATTCAAGCAAACACAAAACTAGAGGTTTGCACAACCCTCTATCTCTCACCTGGTTATTCAAGCACTGTTTGTGTTCATTCAAGCTAAAACTTTGTATTTTCTGTAAATTCAGAGAATTTTCTTTTTAATTCATATTCTCATAGGGTCCTATATATGTGTTAAAGAAGGTTCTGTGGTGGTAGCCAACTAGTATTTCTGACTTATCCCCCAAAAAATGAAGGTTCTGTGGTGGTAGCCAACTAGTATTTCTGACTTATCCCCCCAAAAAATGAAGGTTCTGTGGTGGTAGCCAACTAGTATTTCTGACTCATCCCCCAAAAAATGAAGGTTCTGTGGTGGTAGTCAACTAGTATTTCTGACTTATCCCCCCAAAAAATGAAGGTTCTGTGGTGGTAGCCAACTAGTATTTCTGACTTATCCCCCCAAAAAATGAAGCATCTGTGGTGGTAGTCCACTAGTATTTCTGACTTATTCCCCAAAAAATGAAGGTTCTGTGGTGGTAGCCAACTAGTATTTCTGACTTATCCCCCAAAAAATGAAGATTCTGTGGTGGTAGCCAACTAGTATTTCTGACTTATCCCCCCGAAAAAAGAAGGTTCTGTGGTGGTAGCCAACTAGTATTTTGGACTTGTCCCCCAAAAAATGAAAGTTCTGTGGTGGTAGTCAACTAGTATTTCTGACTCATCCCCCAAAAATGAAGGTTCTGTGGTGGTAGCCAACTAGTATTTCTGACTTATCCCCCCAAAAAATGAAGGTTCTGTGGTTGTAGCCAACTAGTATTTCTGACTTATCCCCCCAAAAAATGAAGCATCTGTGGTGGTAGTCAACTAGTATTTCTGACTTATTCCCCAAAAAATGAAGGTTCTGTGGTGGTAGCTAACTAGTATTTCTGACTTATCCCCCAAAAAATGAAGCATCTGTGGTGGTAGTCCACTAGTATTTCTGACTTATTCCCCAAAAAATGAAGGTTCTGTGGTGGTAGCTAACTAGTATTTCTGACATATCCCCCAAAAAATGAAGATTCTGTGGTGGTAGCCAACTAGTATTTCTGACTTATCCCCCCAAAAAAAGAAGGTTCTGTGGTGGTAGCCAACTAGTATTTCTGACTTGTCCCCCAAAAAATGAAGCTTCTGTGGTGGTAGCCAACTAGTATTTCTGACTTATCCCCCAAAAAAATGAAGGTTCTGTGGTGGTAGCCAACTAGTATTTCTGACTTATCCCCCAAAAAATGAAGGTTCTGTGGTGGTAGCCAACTAGTATTTCTGACTTATCCCCCCCCCCAAAATGTAAGTGACCATCCACTGATTATTGAAGTAGTTTGAGTTCTGTCAAGTTTCTAGTTTCAGAGAGAAAAATCTAAATTCTTTCATAGGGTTCTATATGAAACTCTGTCCTTCAGTTATGGGCTTTTGATCTGGTGGTTTCTAATATAAAAAGAAGATATTATTGTCAATGTGTAAAGGGCTATGTAAGAAACATTCATTTCAAATGTGACTTCTTATGGTTCAGTGGGTTGTGAGAAGTATAAATGTACATCATGTTATGATGTAATTCAAATTTTCCCCAAATAGTTGTATGTTAAATTTTTGTGTCACCAATCCGGGATTCTAATTAATAAAAATAAAATACAAACTTTTTTTTGGTGTAATCAGAGGCGGATCCAGACATTTCCATAAGAGGGGGCTGTTTGGATTAAAAAAAATTGTTTTAACAAGAAATCAAAAGATACAGAGGCACTCCCTAGATCTGCCTATGATAATATTAGGAATATTTCTACCAAGTAATAATATCAATTCTATCAGATATGCAGGCTGCAACTTTAACACAGGTCCTATTGCCCCTGGCCAATAAAAATCTGACTGGGCCAGTAAGCTTTTAACTGATTTTTCATTGCAACTGTGCTAAAAATGTTTTTTTTAGTTTGGACTAATACAATCTGGTCCAAAATCATAGACTGCACATGTGGTTTCTGGCAAAGAAGATTTTTGACAATTCCAGCCAATCAAAAGCATTACTGGCCAAGCAGCCATGATGAATTTCAAAATGAAAAGAAATTCACATTAAATGCTCAGGTGCACCTAAATAACATTTCTGCCAAGTTTGGTTTCAATTAATTTACTAGTTTGTGAGGAAAAGGTTAAAATGTGAAAGGTGACAATGATGATGGCATCCATCGACATCGGACACAAAGGGGTGATAATACCACACAAGGACATTTCTTAATAGAGTTACTCCCATTCATATTACAATATAAATGAATAACTGAAGAAATCAATCATGGAAGCCAGAATGTGTTTTGAGTTTTAACATGGGTTGGCGGATATTAGTATTTTATCCAGAGCCAGATGCTTCCATGATTTATTTCGATTCCGGTTATTTAAATTTATGTTTGTGGAATATGTTGCACACAATTTATGCTGCAAAATTCGAGCAGACAATAATTCATCAATATGTACATTTACCGCGGGAAAGTCAGTCACATGCACCGGCGCATGTGCTAATGAGATAATATCCAATCGATAAATCACTCGTTTTTTAAGAGAAGCCAAAAGAAGGACTTGTTAGAAATTACAATAATTCATTATAAAGGATGCATATATCTTATGTTTATGTTACTTTATGATTTGCTATATATATACATGACTACATGTAATATTATACTTAGTCAAATCTATTGACTGAATATACCCTTTAAAAATAAATAAAATGCAAATTGAAATATGTTTACATTTATATGTTACTGATTCATGACAAAACCAATGAAAGGGTATAGATTTTTTCTAGTCTGGACATCTATGATCTACCTAACACTAATATATTTATAGTTACTCATCATTCATACTTATACTTTCTACCTCATAATAAAAATGTAATTTACTTAAAAAGTATATTGAATTCATCACATATTAAAATAGCTACAGTGAAGTAAAAAAAACACTTCCTGAAGTGAAAATAATTTTGGGTAGGGGCAGTTGTAACTAATCCACTTTTTTGTTAGAACATAAGAACCTTCTAAAATATATTCAGATCATGGAAAACACTGTACATTGTAAATCAAAACAATTTTAATCAAGAAAATATCACTTCTTGAATAAATCCTCCTTGGAGTTGGCAGTATGGGAAAAAATTTCAAGATGTCAAAAATATTTCAGTACCATAGAATGAAGGACCTACTGAACATATGGTTACAATTAAAGGTTATTTATGACACTAAAAACTTATGTCCTCCCACATTATTTCATCACTTGGGAAATATATATGTTGCATAATGCAATTCCCATTCCAAATCAAATGTAGGATGAGTTGTGCTTATAACTTTTTGATGAAATATTCCAGTCAAAAAGGGCAATATCTATTTCAAAAGTGCTTCAATCAAACTGCCATAGTGATTTGCATATAGGCCAGGTTTTGAGGAATTTCTATTGAAACTACAATTTTTTTATGAAATATTCTAAATCAAAAAGTGGAATAAGTGTGGACACATATCTATGTCTTCCCTGTCCCCTGCAAATTATTTGCTAAATAACCATAAAAACTTTACATACACTTAACAGTCAGTAGACCACTGAAAATGAGATCAATGTCAAGTGAAACATGCTTGGTTGACATGTACTTTCCAAATACATGTGTGGACCAAATATGGTGAGCCTAAGTTGTGTAATTATAGAGAAACTTGATGTAAATTTAAACAGTTGGTAGGCTAATAAAAATGATGTCAAGATCAGGTGACACATGTCTGGCTAACATGAAAAGCAATACCTATATGTATGTCTTGCCTTCAAGGCCAGGTGACACATGCCTGACATGTACCCACCTTTATCAATGTATGGACCAAGTATGGTAAAAACCTAGGTTGTATGGTAATGGGAAAACAGATTTAATCACAAATAACTTGACATTGTTAATGCCGCCCCCACCACTGGAAAGGCAATGTCTGTCTATGATATGTAAGATATGCAAATCTCCATGACAACTAGAACTGTCCGCATAGCGGGACTAATACCCCCCGCTTCACTCTGACTGTGTCCAAGATTATTAGCTGCAATAATGTAGCTCCTGTGACAAACTTGTGTCTTGGCGGAGCTACAAAGCGGTCCCATTTGTCACAATGGAGCAAAAAAATATATTGCAGTTGAACATAAAAAATTCACTATTTACACTTCAAACATTTCATTATAACTATTACTGATGATCCCAGTCCTTGTTAAATCGGTTTGGCTGAAAAATATATGCTTTTCAAAAGTAACAACAACCTCGTTCAAATTTATCTATCGGTCGCCATAACAGGAAACTACGGAAGGCAGAGCTTTTCTAAATATGGAATTTCTACTACGATATTTAGTATATTTACTACGACTGATGTAAACATTCATGCCTCAAATCGCCAAATATGGCATCCAAAAAATAACAAAGTGAGGCTTTAACCGGAAAATGACCACAAATGACGAAGTTCAAAATGTAGTTGGTAAACAAATTTTTATTTTGTGGGAATTACATTCTAAAATACTGGTAGGTAATAAAAACTTGCTATAATAGTGGACAA
This sequence comes from Gigantidas platifrons, assembly GCA_002080005.1. NCBI lineage: Eukaryota > Metazoa > Mollusca > Bivalvia > Mytilida > Modiolidae > Gigantidas > Gigantidas platifrons. The sequence continues at coordinate 545,547 of MJUT01028675.1, read as the reverse complement.
AAGGAAAGGTTATGTCTTATTATTGATAAATGCAGGTGTCAGAAACTCTGTAAGCGAGCGCAAAAAATCTCTGCGGCTGCTCCATTACGTGTAATGGCATCCCGTTAAAACCTTTGCGAGTAAGCGAGCATTTAGGGTTTTATTATTAAAACTAAAGATTATTGAAAACTAAGTCTACACGGAAAATATATTATTTGTCAAATTATAATGTTTAATAACATTCAACAAAAATAACTGACTGTGACTGCGTACAAATTAACACACAAATCCAGATATAACCAGTTAATAATATATCATATATAAGGTGATTTTCACATGCAGATAAACATAAGAATCTGGAAATGTACCAACTCTCGTGTCAAACAATTACCAATGTCATAGGAGTTGCAGTGAAGTGGATAATGGACACCATCAAAACTTCTAAGTTCAAAGGACCATAACTCTGGCAAAAGTCAATGGACCGGAACATCCTATCTTCATGCACATCTGCATATAAGGATCTAACAATCTACCAACTTTCATGTGTATCCGACAAAACATATCAGAGGAGTTGCAATGACAAGTTGCAAGTTGCATAATACATAGGGTCAAAACTTCTAAGTCCAAAAGGGCCATAACTCTATAGAAAAAGTCAATGGACCGGAACATCCTATCTTCATGCACATCTGCATATGAGGATCTAACACTGTACCAACTTTCATGTGTATCCGACAAACCATAACAGAGGAGTTGCGATGACAAGGTGCATAGTGGATAGAGTCAAAAGTCCAACGGATCGTAACTCTGGGAAAACTCAATGGACCAGAACATCCTGTCTATAGTGAGGTTTACACATCATGGCCAGTCAGTGTATAAAGTTTCATGAAGTTTAGACAAAGGACACAGAAGTTGGTCCGGACAGACGGACGGACAGACAGACAAGGTGAATTATATACCCCTCCAAACTTCGTTTGCGGGGGGTATAATAAGCAAGCAGAGGAGGATTGGAATCCCATTATAACCAGTTTAACCCTGCCACATTTTTGTACCTGTCCCAAGCCAGGACCAGGATTGACAATATCATATGTTGTGGTCTTCTCGTGCTCAGTGAGTTCAGTCAAGATGAGAGGTATTTGTTAATTTTCATGATTTTGTTTATATTGGTAGAATTGATGACAATCTGAATCACTATCAAAACTTCGTTTCATAATGCAAAGTTTTGCGGAAATGACATTTAAAATGTAGGAGTTATGAATATAGTCAAATCTGTCTATAGTGGTCACCTGGGGGAGATTGACAAAATGACCACTATATACAGGTGACCTTTATATGAAGGGTTTTGATTTTTCGACAAAATATTGCACGCTAGTTGTAAATAAACACTTTTTAAAATAAATTTACCGTTATATATATGTTTTACGCTGAAAATTACTTATAAATGGTGACTGCTGACCACATTGAACAGGTGACCGCTATATCGAATAATAATATATAGTACAATGCACTGGGAGCGCACGAAAGTGACTGTTATGAGCAGGTGACCATTATACAAAGGTGACTGTTACGACAGGTTTGACTGTACAAATTTTTGTGACATACAATGTATTGATAGGACAAAAACTACGGGGTGGAACAAAACAAAATTTTATTGAAGATCCACAAAACTTACCATACCTGTTAACCCTCCCGCATTTCGCGGGAGACTCCCGCTTTTGAGCTCGGCCTCCCGCAAAGAATGTGCCTCCCGCGCGGGAGACTAAAAACTCCCGCTTTGAAATACTTTTTATCAGCTGGGTCATTAAAACATTTGCGTGAATCAGCCAATTGTTACTCGGAATTCTCTCGGTTTTTACTAGAAACGCCGATAATGTAAGTTGTTTATAATATCGAATGGATAACTACACGAATCAAAGTTGTGAAAAAAGAAAATTTGAAGGCGAGTATCGTTCAATTACTTACTTAAATACGAAAAAAACTTTAAAAAAAAATACAGTTCAACTATGTCACAATCAAGGAGACGTTGAAATTCAGGACCTAGCACCCCTTCTTCAAAGAAAAAGAAACATTATTGCAAATTCTTGGAGGACTGGACAAAATTATACGATTGGGTGCAGCCTACTTCTTTTGGGAATGATATGGCATTTTGCAAACTTTGTTCTACAAATTTTAGTGTCAGCCATGGTGGTGTATATGATATTAAAAGACATGCTGATGGAGATTCACACAAAAAAAGCAGTTGCTTCAACAAGGAAATCAACCAATCTTAAAAATGCAGACCCAGAGAGAATTTTTTCTATGTTAAAAAAAAATCCAGACAGATATGAGATCTGAGTTGAACAATGACACACTTTGTTCATTATTATGTGCAAAGCAAAATCAAAACTTGTTGTGTTATGAGTACGAACCAAGTGACTCTGTTCTAAGATCAGCAAAACAAGCTGTATTGTCCTACCAAAGTGGATTGAAGTAATGTTGCTCAGCCACAACAATAAAAGTTGTACAGTAAATTTTGTTTGCTTTAATCTAACAATTTTAGTGTGAAAAAGTTCGTCACGCAAAATCTCCCACATTAAATAGTTGGAATGTGGGAGATCTCCCACATACACAATCTCTGAGGTTAACAGGTATGACTTACACCTTAGGTTACAATTTGTGCAAAAATTTCTTTCACTATATAATCTTCAAGACTGACTTATTGGTGAAAAAGCATCATAGATGCACAAGCCAGAGTGCCTTATATGTCTTAAATTATTAAAATTCTGTATGAAACTCAACTGAGATATTCTTGATAAATATAGTTTGTGTAAATTTGGCTTGAAACTGTTGGAACTATTTTGCTAGAACCATAACTAGAACATTTTCAAACATTCATTTTATAGGACAAATCTCTTAAATTTCTTGTCTTCTTGATGAAAAATTTTAGTTTACAAATTTGACTGATCTATTTATTGTCCATAAATACCGTAGCACATACATTGTAAATTGATTCGAATAAATCAAGGATTGAGCAATAATATGCTGGACTGGAGTACTAACAAGATTTGATACATATGCATAGTTATAAATTTTTTAACAGAAAGTCCAAAGGACAAGTGCCAATGTAAAAGTACAAAAGTCTAAAAATAGGCAATATTCAATATTGACTCATAAAAATAAAATATTTCATCAAGATGAGGATTTTGCACAAACAGAAAATGAAATGTATCAAAATCAACACTTTTCTCGACAGCTCTCAGCACAATCTATTCAAAGAACAAGAAAACAAAAATTGGATAACAAATAGTAACTTGTCTTCTATGCACCCTCCAAACATGCCAAGTTTCAAATTTCTAGCCTTTTTCAAAAATAAAAAAAAATGTTAAAAACTGGAGAATTGTTTTTTTATTCAAATATCTACATCCCCCCACACCCCTCTCCCTTTTGGGCCCTTTTATATCAAAAACAATAAATTACCGTAATAGTAACAATAAACACTGCAATTTTCTAAAAGGGATTTTCCTTGCGAATTAAAGACTAGAGGCTTACATGAGCCTGTATCACTCACCTAAGTCCTCTTAAGAATGTCTGCATGCCAAATACATCTAAGTTACTATTCAAATCCCATAGGGTTCTATGTTAAAACTATGTCTGCTCATGGCAGCCATCTTGGATGGAGGTAGTAGTCACCAGACACAATTTTAAAAGTATACTACCCAAGGACTATCCATGCCATATTTGCTTTAAATTGGCTGACTGGTTTCAGAGGGAAGACTTTTAAACAATTTTCCCATAGGGTCCTATGTTAAAACTAAGTCGAGTCATGGTGGCCATCTTTAATTTCCAATCAGCAAATGATTCACAAATTTAGTACAGGATCACCCAATGATCATTCCTGTAAAGTCACAATTCAATTGGCTTAGTGGTTTCTAACAAGTAGATTTTTAAAATTTCGACCAATCAGAACACATTATGGGCCCTGGCAGCCATGTTGGATTTCCGATCAGCGCCAAAAACAAAAATCTTGTATATGACCATCTAATGAACATTTCTGCCAAGTTTGGTTCAAATCTGTTTCGTGGTTTCAGAAAAAAAAGATGAAAATGTGAAATTCCCATAGGGTCCAATGTTAAACTAAGTCGAGTCATGGCAGCCATCTTGAATTTCCGATCAGCAAACGATTCACAAGTTTAGTACAGGATCACCCAATGATCATTCCTGTAAAGTCACAAATCAATTGGTTTAGTGGTTTCTAACAATAAGATTTTTAAAATTTCGACCAATCAGAACACATTATGAGCCCTGGCAGCCATGTTGGATTTCCGATCAGCGCCAAAAACAAAAATCTTGTATATGACCATCTAATGAACATTTCTGCCAAGATTGGTTCAAATCTGTTACGTGGTTTCAGAAAAAAAGATGAAAATGTGAAATTCCCATAGGGTCCAATGTTAAACTAAGTCGAGTCATGGCGGCCATCTTGGATACGCGATCAGCACAAAAATAACAAATTTAGTAGAGGACCATCCAGTCATCATTTCTGTAATGTTACAATTCCATCGGCTAAGTAGTTTCTGACAAGAAGATTTTCAAAGTTTCAACCAATTAGAACACATTATTGGCCCTGGCAGCCATGTTGGATTTCCGATCTGCACCAAAATAACAAATTTAGTAGAGGACCTCCCAATGAACATTTCTGCCAAATTTTGTCCAAATCAGTTCAGTGGTTTCAAAGAAGAAGAAGAAAGTATGAAAAGTTTACAGACGCGGACGACGGACGCAAAGTGATGACAAAAGCTCACATGACCCTTTGGGTCAGGTGAGCTAAAAAACCTTATCACAAACAGATAACACAATAAACACACAACATTCTTTTTGGCACAAGGTAAGGTGACTATCCCCCAAATCAACCCAACCTTTATTCTGTGCCAAAGATCATTGTACTGATTTATCAACAAGAAACAAAAGGAAACATATTGTGTCTACAGACATACAAGGACAGTACACTAACATATTATCTTCTTAGTTTTAGGCCTCCTAAATATTTCAAATATATTGCTAAACTTAAAAGAGTGACCTGTTTACATGAAGATCATTTTTATTTCTAATTTGTTGTTTTAATTCACATATTCTGCTTTCCGATACAATTTTCATCAGTATAAATGATGTTTGTGTCTTCTTTCAAAGGATGACCAATCTCTTGAAAGTTGCTCAAAGCACGAGAAACAATCCTTCAAACCCTTGTTATCAAGAGTTTTTGTTAGCCGTTCTATACTAATTTTCTTTTGTATCAATTCTGCTGTTTTATTTCCTTATACATTGTAATAATACATACCTTGGCTATGAAGGAGTTGATTTCCAGAAAATCAAGGAAGGTAAAAATTGAGTAAAATAACCAGACCAGGATGAGGTAGCTCTCTGTTAAAAAAAAAGATTTCTATTTTATCCAGGTGAATATATTCCATACTAGCTAGTACTGATAGATAATATGACAATGAAATAATAAACCTTTGTTCTGGCCACAAAACAAATATGAAAAAGCACAGTCTGAGCCAAAAACATTTTGACAAACTAGCCCAAACAGCATTTTAGAAGAATTTTTTCTATTTGATTATGGAAATTTAATCATGCAAATTTTACTAGCCTGAAACAATTTTTACTAGATAGCAGCATAGGGCTAGTAGTTTTTGGCACAGACTTGCAGTATTTCTTTTTTTAACAGAATTCATAAATTTCAGTCTAGAAAACAAACTCTAAAGTAATACTTCTTTTTTTTTAAGTACACATGTATTTGAAGGTTTTTTTTTTTAGAATATTTGTACTGTTGTTGAAGATCCCATTTTTAAGCTAGAGACGTGGAATTCAATTTTTAATTGCATAACAAATCATATAAGATAAAAATCCTCAGCTGTGAACATACCTATAATGTCATTATATTATATCTGATTTTACATGTATCTTTCTTTGTTTACTAAACCACAGTGGTGGTGGAATGGTTAGTTGAATGGAATGAATCAGAATATCATTTTTGTTTAGCATCCACAATTTTTTTATTCATATGTGCAATAGTAATTTATCATGTTTTAGCTTTATTTAATACCAGCTTCTTTTAGTTCATAAGCTTTATATTGCTTGTAATATTTCTTTTAGTGTTTTATCTAAAGAAAAATAGAATGGTGCGGCGCCATGCCCCTTTTTCTGAACGTCATGCCCCTTTTGATAAAAAAAACGTGGCGCCATGTATTGCCGATGTGCCCTTTTTCGTTTCTTCAAGCGAGATCGCTTCGTCGAAGGGCGACAACTCTGGTCCTGATCCTGAAAAATGTTTGTAAAAATTCTTTCTTCTTCATTTCCTGATTAAAACTAATTAGTCACTACAATGACAATTTTATTACATGCCAATCAACAGATTATAGAATTTTTGTTTTGATTGCGTAATCTGTTAATTATCTCACCTGGCTTGATTTACCTGGTTAAAGATAATGGTCCCGACAAAGAATTCAATCAACGATAATGATTTTTTTTAAAGTTATGACATGTACTCAAAATGCCACAGTATGTATCATATTTAATATGATATTCAAAGTGGACATTTTTGTAATCGTCATTCATTGCACGATTCGTTACATTGTCCGCCATAACGAACTATTTTTGTCACGTTTCATTTATGAAATTGTTGAAATCTATCATATCCATTAAGTATTTTGAAAGTGATTTTCTCAAAAAGTTATAAACTTTGGTTTAAGAAACTTGGTGAGATAACAGGAGTTCACACTCCAGATTGTTATCGATCTGCATCCGGGAAACAATTGCGTTCTATTTATAGAACTATTTACAAACAGACACGTGTCTGCAATTAAAAACAAAATAACTACAGTATTTTTAATCCAACTATTGCAATTTGATTATGAGGTCTGAGAAATAATAATTTATTTTACAACTTGCTTCAGTTTTTGACGTTTGTTCTATATTTTCATTACCTACAAAGAATCTATAGAAGTTGGACCATTGGGCAAATTGGCAGAGAACATATTATTTTCTGCTGAAGATTACACAAATATGAGTTATTACAATTGTTGTGGTAATAGACTAAAGCATAGTAACATAGCAAAAAGGATGGGGAAGGGGTTTATTACAATTTGTGTGGTATTAGACCAAACCACAGTAATATGTCAAAAAAGGGGGGGGGTACAAATTGTGTGGTAATAGATCAAAATCATGGGCAATGTTATGTTTTATCAGTTGGTTGCTAATTTGCAGAGTATGTTCCCATCCTAGGAGGTTTTTCATAGCTTTTCAATCTGCTAACCAATAAGGCAAAGTAACTGATTATGAGATTAAGCTCATCATATTATATTTATTGATGATTAAAAAAAAAATTTGATCCGCAAAAGTGACTAATGGTCTCAAAATCCTGGCTGAATCCCTGAATATATTGCCTTGTTTCACATAAATGTCGCAAAGAAACTATGTGCCCTTTTTGGTAAATTCTACACGCAATGTCCTTTTTGTAAAAAAAATACCATGCCCCTTTTCAGTCCTAGATAAAACACTATCTTTATATGTTTCATGCTTAAAATTTTTGATGTGCTTAGTATATATAAAAATGTGTGCTTTTAAACCGATTTAATTGTTTTTTGCTGTTATGAATGCTTTTTATTTGTTTTTTTATTGAATTTATTTTTATGATGACTGTTTTTTTTTTATTTATTACATTATGTCAGTCTATGCTACATATGTCTGTCAAAACCTCAATAGAAATTATGTTGTACTGTGTTTTTGGCATGCCTATTTTAAATAAAACATACTTATCTAACCTGTATATCTGAAGTGCAGTCAGTCATGGGTTCTAACCCTGGTCGGATCAAACCAGACTAAACACACAACTTTAAAGGAGTAAGAGCAAAGACTGGTTGGTTTTGGGCGAGTGAGTGGTTGTTGTTTAACACCAACTCAGCAATTTTTCAGCTGTATCATGGCGAGAACAAGTTAATCTTCAATGAGGTCCGCTTTGTTCTAGACCAACATGCTGAGTTTTTATAGTGCTGGCTCACTGAAACAACAGTCCATGGATAGACATGTTGCTCCACTCTGACACATTATTCTGATTCTGAGCCAACCAATCTTTGCTCTTACTCCTTAATGCTGCATGCTTAGCGGAGAAGCAACAAATACCAATTTAATAGTCTTTGGTTTGACCCGACCGGGGATTGAACCCACCATCTACCGCACTCGAGGCGAGCACGCTAACCATTACACTACCGATGTGGTTTGGTTGGTTTTGGAATCAGGATGTGCGAGTAGAATGCAATATTAGTGTTGTGTCAGCGAGATAGCACTATAAAAATCCAAATAAGTGCATTTCGTCATGATGCAGCAGAAAAAAAATCCCTTACTTTGCTTAGCATAAAATTTTCTACTAAAAAATTTACACTTATTTCATTAGATACGATAACGTAACCCTCATTCCGCTTGTGCTCCATTTAGGGTTACGAATCGATCCCATTCAACGTATGGGAGCAGCGCCCGGAGTGATTCACACCGGGCATTTTTTTGTTCTAATTCCGTTGTAAGTGGTTGGAAAAATTAACGGGGATGAAAGATAAACCTTGAGGTGTTAAATAATCGCTGCAGCAATCCATGGTAGACTTATATCCATCTGAAAATTTGAATGCATGAAATCTTCTTTCTGTCCGACATTTTGTTTACAAGTTGCTAGTTCATGCGCACTTGCCTCGTTTTCGAGATATCCTTATTTGGATCAATTCTATAGTAAAACCGACTTTTTCGTAGTAACAGTTTCCATATTTGGCATATATGGATAGGCTCCGCCCATCGCGAGAGTCTACGTAAGGTGTTATGGCGGACAAGTAACAATTTTCAAATACGAAACCGGTCTTGAAGATAGAAACAGAGATTGTAACACTTATTTCGTATCACCATTACTTAAAAATTGTTGGGAATAATAAGATATGACCAGATATGCAAAAAGAAAGTTGAAATATTCACGGAACGAAAATTTTAATTTGCTCCCATACGTTGAATGAGATCGATTCGTAACCCTAAAATGGAGCACAAGAGAAATGAGTGTTACGTTATCGTATCTATTATTTCATGTGTTTAATATTTGTATCAAATCAGTGTGTTTGGTGTATGTTAGCATTATGTAAATGTATTAGTGATTCATTTTCCCCTTTATATGATTGCATACCCGATTTTGGGCACTGTGATTAAGTCAATAAATATTCTTATTCTTACTCAAAGGTCACGTAATCACGTAATCAGATTCATGTTATCACTCGATTCGTTCAAATTTGTTTATCATGCCAAGGCGTATCCAAGTCGAATCAATCAAGTTTGTTATTTAAATCAACGTAACAAATGAATGATATTATACAGAATATTTATCATTGCAAGTGTGTTTACCTATTTACATCGTCCATTCAGTTTGTAAACAAACAAGTGGTCGCTGTTGATTTTCATTTTGCAAACAATATGGCTTCCGTCTGGTCAGTGTTAGGTGAAGAGTTACTCGCCCTTGAGTGTCTGCCACCATTTGCTCCAACTGTTCACGTAAAATTCCTCCGTTATTCGGAGCACTCCACCAGTGCTTAATACCTGGGTATTGTCACGTGAAAATACAATTATAACAATTATTTATGTATAATGGGTAGAGAATGAATGCTAGACAAATAGACACCAAGACATATCGGCATTGAGACAAATCGGCACCTGAACAAATCGACACTTTCACTAATAAATCGGCACTTTGGAAAAACTTTAATGTATTTTCATGTTTATTCTACATTTAGTAAACAATAGTCAAATACTTGTTGATGAGGACAGATCAATTTGTTTGCCCATTGTAGGAGAAATTTCGCAGTCAACGATTTTCCCACGGTCTGCCACCTTTTTTTTATTATTACTTGTAATCTTCCACTGACAAACTTTGATCACCATAAATTTTTATCTTGGACTTCTTTGAAGATCTTTTGTCAAAATGGTCATCTTAATGAGATATAAATTATAGCAATCAGATAATAAGCTACTTTTATGTAAAATGGACCAACATTCGCAGATTTGGAAAGTTAAACAATTTTAATTTTTCAAGTTGTTTACTTGTAATGCTTTCTATTATTGGTGACAGGTACTTCAGCACTATGGTATTAATGGGGGTCAACCGTGACCTGGATGGAGAACTTCCTAGCCAATATATCGCAAGCCGTAGTAGTTGATGGAGAAATGTCTGAATATATCAGTGTGGAGTCCGGCGTCCCACGGGGATCTGCATTAGACCCATCACTATTCATTTTCTACATCAATGATATGACAGTAGGAATAAACTCAACTGTGTAATTGTTTACTGATGACACCATAGCTTACCTAGCTATTACATCGGAAGCCGACCTACTTAAGCTACAGGAAGAACTAAGCAAACTAGCAATATGGGAGTTACTAGAGTGAAAAATGGTAGATGACCCGGAGAAATGCAACGTACTAACCATCAGCAGAAAAATTAAACCGATAAAACAGGCCGAGTACACATGCCAGAGCTCAGGTGTTCCAGATCAAATATTAGACGACGTGAAAGGAAAGTTTTAAGCTGATATAGCACGATTTTAGTTGTACATACTTCTTTCTGAATAGAACAAATATTTGCTGCGACCCTAAAAGTACCTGGCATAGCAATCAACTCTTTGATGGTGACCAGTATCAGACAGAGACAGGGACACAGGTGGTAATACAGCGGATCTACTCTGTCAGTTGTGGTTTAAACTTAATTGCAGTCAACTGATTGAGAACTGGTGCAAGAGTAAGCCCTTGTCCACGTTAATTGGCCATGTTATGCTGCTCCAGGCGTGGCCCTTTTGTCTTTGCTTATCACATGCTTTCCTTATTCCGGCTGGCATGACGAAATCGGTACAACCAGGATCATAACGCTATATCAGCCAATGTCTGATGGAAATATCAACCTGTTCCATATCTTCAGATCAATTAATTGCAAGTATTTAATTAATCAATTAAAAGATGACATTCTTCTCAATATCAGCCTGGTTACTATCTAGAGAATCCCATATCGACCCAATCCGGTGTATCAGGCTAGAACGTCCGACCGCCAGATTGTCTGCACGGACATAATTGCTTAGGCAGTATCATCCGGGCCGGACGATTCAGCCTAGGCAATCTGTTCCGACACTAGGCAATTTTGTCCGGCCTTTGTTTCATGGAATCAAAAGAGTTCAGATGCAAATAAGGGTTTAATTTCCTTACAATCGCCACAAGACACAATATTCGATGAAGACTTCTTAAAGGATATAGAATATATTCAACGAATCTGTTCAGTAAATTATTTGGCAAACATGGAAGAGAGCGTTTATAACGCACTTCTGACGTATGCAATAGACAAAGACTATCAACTTGAAGAAGGGCTGACTGAAAACGAAAAGTGGCCAAAATAAGAAGACAGGCAAAGCAATTTGTAGCAAAAGACAATCTTCTATATTTTACCAATCCGGATGGAGAGACAAGACGGGTTGTAAGGGAAACAGAAAGGCACAGGATTCTTCTAGCTTGTCACTCAGATTCCACTGCAGGTGAGTTGAAATTTCCGCAGATATTCAGACATTTTTTTTTTTTTATTATTCGCATATTACATTAAACATACTCTATAAATAAATATATATACAATGTATGTACATGTATATGTATACACAATCATGAGAAGTAAACTACGTCGTATAATGCATTTCTAAATGTTCGAGGGCAAACTGATTTTGTGCCTTTTATTTTTATATACACCGTATGGAGTTGCGCAATAAAGTTTCAGGATTTTGATTTTCAAACATAGGGCCGAGAGGGGTCGAATTTCGGATCGAAAATTGTCTATGATACAGACGAATACTGTCATACACGGGTACAGGTCAACTCGTACCTTTACCAACTCGTACCCTACCACCTCGTACCCAATTTTTACCAACTCGTACCCCATTTTCACCAACTCGTTCCCTATTTTCTGATATATTCTGTAATATTTGTTTATCATTATTATTATGAAAAACGAATTTAGCAATAAAATTGTTGTAAACACAACTGCAGATCATTATGATTATGAAAAACGAATTTAACAAATATTCTGCAAGTCTAAGTTCAAATATTTGTTTATCATTATTATTATGAAAAACGAATTTAACAAATATAAAAATTGTTGTAAACACAACTGCAGACTTCTTGATAATTATTTAACACAGAAGGCTTTGAAAATTGTTTGAAAAATAATTAATTTCTGTATGATAGGTTGCCTAATCACGTAATAATTGTTTACTGATTGGAACTGATTACTACTTCAAAGGAGTCGCTATAGTTTTGAAATAAATTAATAAAACAACAATATAAAGGTGCATACAATTAATTTGCATTGTTAACTTAAACAACAAGCTGATATTAAAGGCGGTATCAAGAACTTCAAATGCCGATGCGTTACGCTTGTAACAGCATAAACTTTCTTCGGAAGGAACTATATGGCTTTATTCTTATGAAAACCAAGCCAAAGAAATGATATATGAGGTTGCAGCTTTCAATATGCAATCGATTCACAACCATGGTTCGCCCACGTTGTGTCGTATGTAAGAAGACAGTTACAGTACGTCAGCATGCTCTACTGTGTGAAAATTGTGACGAATGGCAGCACCGCTTATGTGATACTGGTAAGCATTATTTATTTTATTTCACGAATTAATAGAATTTTTTCCTGTTAGAGTATGCTTTGTCCATCAGATTAATACCCTTTTTCTACCTTTGAATATTTTTTAAATTCTTGTTGTTGGTACAGTAAATGTTTAAATGCATAAAACCATTTTTAAAATAATCATGTAACGGTAAACTCATTCAAACTATGTCTTTATGTCTTTATTTCTCAAACTGACAGTGCATAGCACATTTAGGAGATTTTTGTTAATTTTCTTTTTTTTAAATTGTACAACTGCATAAACCTACCTCGAAGCAATGTTCAAGTATCCGTGCGTGTGACGTAGCAAACAACCCGTTAATGTGTGTAAAGATACATGGCAAAAATTAGGGTGGAGTTGGTCACACAGAGGGTACGAGTTGGTAAAGGTTCTTGTTGATAAATAACATAAGATTGGCTACGAAAATACATGTAGAGTTTATATTGAGGATAGCGTACGAGTTGGTATTGAATATTTGTTGGTAAAAAAAAAGGCACTACTTATGGGTAAAATAGTGAAGGTACGAGTTGGTAAACAGTAAGGTACGAGTTGGTAAATAATAGGGTACGAGTTGGTAAAAAATTGGGTACGAGTTGGAAAAGGTACGACATGGAACCGTCATACACTACACATCTAGATGCATAATAAGATTTTATAATTTTATTTTTTATTGAAAAGTTTCAAACAAACTATTGATATTTATTTGGTTCTCATCCTATTTTCATGTAATTCTTGTTCTTTTTTTTTCAAAATCATATTTTACATGTATATACACAGGTCTTCTTGAAATGGTGGCAGACAAAAGTGCCATTCAGAAACTGATGAAAGATAGAAAATTGATAACAGAAAATGCAATAGAAACAGTTCCCAGCAAGCTGCCAGGGAAAGTCGTCAATATTGACATACCGTAAATGAATTAAAACCGTACTTGGACAATGATGCTCTGTTGTGTTTGGAGTCAACAAGTAAGTCATCATTTTTGTGAGTTGTGTGGAAAATATTCATGAGTTGGTACATACATTTTCCGACGAAAATGGTTTGTTAAACCATGAAGCAAAAGAATTAAAATTATCCTCTTCTTTCCGTATCCACTTTTGATTGATTGAGTGAGTGATTGTTGCTTAACGCCAATTCAGCAATTTTTCGGCTATATTATGGCGCGAGAACACGTTAATCTTCAATGAAATGATGACGAGGTCCGCTTTGTACTAGACAAGCATGCTGAGTTGAATTTTCATAGTTCTAGCTCACGGATTGACATGTCGCCACACTCGGACACATTATCCTGATTTTGAGGCAATCAGTCTTTCACCTTAATGCTGCGTGTTTAGCGGAGAAGCAACAAATACCAATTTTATAGTTTTTGGTTTGACCTGACCAGGGCTCGAACCCACGATATACCGCACACGAGGAGAGCATGCTAACCATTACGCCACCGATGCAGTGCTTTTGATTGATGTTGTACCAGGTGAATCGACTTTATCACAGTATGATTGTAGCCCTCCTTTGACTGCATGCATAATTTTAGTCATAGTTCTTTGTTGAACAGGTAGAAGAGCGGGGAATAAACCTGTCTAAATATTGATTCTTCTGAAATTTTGGTATCCAATATAAAGTAGATAATTCACAATGTTCTTCATTTATCGGAATATTCAATGATGACATGAATGACTTGTAATTTGCCAGAATTAGTAATAATTAGTACCAGTCTACATATTAACTGCGGTGCAATTGCCGATGGAAGCAATAAACAATTATAAATGTCGAGAAAATTCAGTAGTAAAAAAGTTCCCAAAATCTATATCTAAGGCCATTCTGTATGATTTTCCGAAACTGGGACTGAATATTTGTCCATAAGCATGTATCTACCAATGCATTTCTTGAGAAAAGGACGAGACCTATATAACAAGCTTTACTTTATTAATTTGCAAATATGTATCTGCAAAACAAGTATGCTTATCTTTTCATTATTAATTGCTTATATACATTTTTTAGTAAACATGACAGGACAGTTTAGAATCAGATTCTGAAGAAACAGAGCTGGTCCAAGAGGCAGATGATTGCTTTCTTCCAGAAGAGGATTTGTAAGCATTTCTAAGTAAATATGAAAGTAGATGGTGTTGATGGTGCATACAACTGTCCCATCTGTCAACAACCATCGGTAAAGGAAGTCATAGATTGTGACAGATGCATGGAGTGGTTCCAATTACGATGCTTGGGGATCCAAGAAAAACTGCCCAACGCAAAAAAAATGGTTTTGTTGCATTTAAAAGGAAATAAAAATAAACTTTAAAATATTTGTTTTGTTTCCTTGTGTAAATAAATAAAGTATAAAATACATAGTATTTGTCATAAATTTGCTTTGTATTTTTAGCGTACATTTTGTGATTAGACATGGACCCGTGACCTGTCGCAAATTACTGACAAACTATCACACAATGTTGTATCTAGTACACCTAAGGAAGAATTTTTATCGTAAGTGTAATTTTAGTCGTAAGATAATCTTTGTGAAAAGGACTTAGGAATTGTCGTAAGATAATCTTAAGTGAAAAGGTTAGGACTATAGTTACGAATTTTTGTGAAAACTGATAACATTTAATGAAAATTCTATATAATTTTTATGAAAAAAACATTTACCTCCTGCAGTCTTTCCAAACTGATGAAATTAAAAGTTGCAGGCTCCGAACCCCAAGGACTCCACATTTTGTCTGTATTTAGTATTTTCTCGAAATTTGCTATTTATTCGTATTCTGAATAGTTTAAAGTGAGACTGAAAATGGAGGTTCATACTAATTTTCTCAAATAATGACTCAAAATGCGCAAGAAAACATTACTTTATTTAACATTTTCCATGCACAAAGTAAAACAATAGATCTGAAAGATAAAAGAAACCATACCTTCAAAAATTCTATTGAAATTAGTTTCATTTAAAGGAAATATGCCACGCTGATATGTTTATGTTTGTGTTGCAATCACTTTCAATTAGTAAAGATCAAATAACATAGTTCTGGTTGATTGAACTCATTACATAAGTGATTACAAGTAATTAACAATTAACAGAAGTCATCTGGGCAGGTGCCGACAAAACAGTCTATAACTTCATTATTATTATATCAATTGTATCGAAATTTTGAATTTAGCATAAAAATAGTTTTTATTTCAACAATTTATGTCCGTTGTATTGATATCTTTCCTCTTTAACCCCCTTAGCTAAACGGCTCCCAAAAGTGTAAATTATTTGGCTTTTCAATCTTTCGATTTTGAGCGTACCCGATGAAGGTTATTCAAGAAACGCTCGTGCATACACGTGATATCGACGTTTTTATTATGATTTTTTGGGACAATTTTTTAATCTTTTCCAGAGAGCATATTAGCCCAAAATGACACAATTATACTTTTTATGTCTATTTCCAAAGGATACATCCCAAGTTCACCTTATCATATGCCTTATAACATCATTTTCTGTCTTCATAAAATATATTTTATACAGTATTCTATGAATGCTTTTTGTTCATGAAAGACATTTTCACAATTGTTTCTTCATTAATTCTCCTTTTCAGCATTTTTGTCATTTGGTTTGTGAAAGAATGATTTTTTTTTCAATAATCATTTTCTTTTTAATATATTTTTTCCTATTAATGAAGAATTTTTTTTATTATCTTTTTTTTTGTTCTTCATGTCTTCAATAGAAACGTTTTAAAATTAAAAACAAATTTTATTGAAGACATTTTTTCATTTTAAATTCTTATAATTTTTTCATCATTTTTAAAATTAAAAAAATCCCATAAATGTTCTTTTTTATATTTTGTTTTTTAATTATAATTTTTTTCCCATCATTTTATCATAAAGTTGCTTTTATTATATTTTTCACTAAAGATTTTTGTTCATGAAAGTATTTTTTTTTATATACAATGTAAAGAAGAATATGAAGAAAAGAAAAGGGGTAGTCAGAATCCGTAAATCCAAGGACAGAACACAATTGTAAACAAGAAATGTGTGGATCACAAAATACGCCCGTCAGTCTATATAAATTATCAAACGGTATAATGGTAATCACCCCAAAATAAATAGGGTTCTTCCCCTTTCACAGGGGAATCATGTGGCCAAGCTTGGTAAAGATTCAATATACAGAACTAAAGTTATCATGAGGAAACAACCATAATAAACAATTCTATTTATAGTAATGGTGACCTTGACCTTTGACCTAATGATGCCAAAATAAATAGGGTTCTTCCCTTTCCACAGGGGAATCATGTGGTCAAGTTAGTTAAAGATCCAATACACAGAACTAAAGTTATCGTGCGGAAACGACCCTGTTGTCAAAAATTATATTTATAGTAGGAGTGACCTTGACCTTTGACCCTAAAATAAATAGGGTTCTTTCCCTGCCGCAGGGGAATCCTGTGGTCAAGTTTGGTAAAGATCCAATATACAGAAGTCAAGTTATCATGCAGAAACGACCATGTTGTCAAAAATTCTATCTATCGTAACAGTGACCTTGACTTTTGACCCCAAAATAATTAGGGTTCTTCCCCTTTCACAGGGGAATCATGTCGCCAAATTTGTTAAAGATCCAATATACAGAACTAAAGTTATCGTGCGGAAACGACCCTGTTGTCAAAAATTATATTTATATGAAGTGACCTTGACCTTTGACCTAATGACCCCAAAATTAATAGGGTACTTCCCCTTCCACAGGGAAATCAGGTGGTCAAGTTGGGTAAAGATCCAATATACAGAACTAAAGTTATCAAGCAGAAACGACCCTGTTGTCAAAAATTATATTTATAGTAAGTGACCTTGACCTTTGACCCCAAAATAGGGTTCTTCCCCTTCCACGTGGGAATCATGTGGCCAAATTTGTTAAAGATCCAATATACAGAACTAGTTATTGTGGGGAAACGACTGTTGTCAAATTATATTTATGGTAACCTTGACCTTTCACCTAATGACCCCAAAATACATAGGTTTCTTCCCCTTCCACAGGGGAATCATGAGGCCAAGTTTTGTAAAGATCCGATATACAGAACTAAAGTTATTGTGCGGAAACCTGTGTGGACGCCCACCATACCCAATCACATAATACGGCCAGCCTTGAGACGGGCGTATAAAAAGGACAAACAATGATCTACAAAACACTACACAGAAAACTAAAGATGGAGCAACATGAGTCCCACTAAAAGCCGATGTGAACTCTGGAAGGGTAACCAGTTCCTGCTCCTCTAGTGGCACCCATTGTGTTGCTCCATTACAAACCCTGTGATATCACTCTGACATATTATCCCGATTCTGAGCCAACCAGTCTGCTCTTTATCCTCAATTATATGTGCTTAGTGGAGAAGCAAAAAATACAAATTTTATAGTGTTTGGTATTAGATAGTACCTTGGTACTAAACACTAAAAGTGGACTTGATATATGATTGATTGATTGGTGTTTAATGCCAACTTAAGCTACTTGAATTATGACTTAAGTCTGTACTCGGTACCTTTGAAATCTTATTAATTTTGTTACAAAAGCCGTTTTTTCCAATATTGAGATACACAAATCAATGAATGAATGAAATTCTATACACCAAATAACATCTAAAGGATAAAGATGCCCAGATGTAGCGGCTTATCGGTAGAAGCAAAGAGTACCGCTCACTTGCAGGCTAGGGGTCATTTCACACTCACTTTAGGGCGATTTATGCTCATTATTGAAGACCCTACTGTGACTGTAAAATGTAGAACAGCAATAAAAATGCTGTTCCTTTACTTTAATTTGTGTAATGTTGGATAGTCTCATGCTCAATAACATCCATATCCTTTCTTACTAATTGTTTTATGCCACCTTAAGCTATATTTTCAACTACAGTATATCATGCTGACCATGAAGAAGGAAATCAGAAATCATGGAGAAAAGCAATAATGTTGAAATCGCTCAACACTGACTTGCACATGAACTTATATCTCATTTGTGAGAGAATACTATTATCTATGATCAATCACCTTCAAAACAAAATTTACAACACCACCATAAATCATGGAATACTGTGTCGCTCACCTTTCATTCTGTTTTGAAGAAACTTTATACAGAAGCTTCCATAGGTGCTTCCTACCAAATTTCTGTTCATTTGGCTACATGTACTCAGTTTTAGAGAAGATTCGTTTAGAAATCAACCAATCAAAAACAAGAATTGCCTGTGGTGGCCATGTTTGTTAATGGATCGGTACGAAATGAGCATTTTTTATAGAGGACCTTCCATATATGCTTCCTATTAAGTTTCGGTTCATTTGGACTAGCAGTTTCAGAGGAGAAGATTTTTAGAAATCGACCAATAAGAAACAAGAATTGCCTGTGGCACCCATGTTTGTTAACAAATCAGAACTAAATGAGCATCCTTTATAGAGGACCTTCTATACATGCTGCCCACCAAGGTTTGGTTCATTTGGCCAAGTGGTTTCAGAGGAGAAGATTTTTTTTTTAAATCGACCAATCAGAAACAACAATTGCCTTTGGTGTCCATGTTTGTAAACGGATCGGGACAAAATGTGCAATCTTAACAGAGGACCTTCCATAAAGGCTTCTGACCAAGTTTCAGTTCATTTGGCCAAGCAGTTTCAGAGGAGAAGATTTTTTAGAAATCGCCCAATTAGAAACAAGAATTGCTTCTGGTGGCCATGTTTGTTTACAGATCGGGACGATATGAGCATTCTTAGTAGAGGACCTCCCATAGTTGCTAACTACCAAGTTTCGGTTCATTTGGCCAAGCGGTTTCAGAGGAGAAGATTAAAATGTGAAAAATTAACGGCCGACAGACGACGGATGCCAAGTGATGGCAAAAGCTCACGTTGCCTTTGGCAAGGTGAGCTAAAAACCATGGTGAACCCTTTCTTCCTACTAATTATCAATAAATCATAATTCTATATTGTTTATTTACCTTCAGACAAACATTTCTGTTGCACAAAAAATAAGCCAGGTGAATAATCTGAACAAAAACTAAAAACAATCTTCCATTTCAAGTTCATATGCATAATTATTATTTACAAAAACATGTACACAAAAATAATTTATCACAGTTAGCTGATGATGTTTAAATCTTGGAATTAAAAACATTAAAGACTTCATGCTAACACAATCTGTCTCTGTTATGTCTGTTGTGGACGGAACAGTTGATATATCCATTTTTATAGATTATGACGAAGCTGACACAAGACCAGCTGGACCCTGACCCAAGGCCTGTCCTCCGACTGTACTTTCTAATGGTTTAAAACCTAGTTATTCTGTTGGTATACCAAATTGTGTTAATTTGGCTTCTTATGTTCTCAGCAAATCAGTATGTGCCTGAAATAATAAAATCATATGGAATCAATTTATGATGAATAAGTAGCTTGAATCCTGCTCATGGCAAGGTGTACACGATACAACATTATGTGATAAGTTTGTCAGTGACTTACAACAGGTTGGTGGTTTTCTCCAGGTACTCTGGTTTCCTCCAACAATAAAACTGACCACCACGATATAACTGAAATACTGTTGAAAGTGGCGTTAAGCACCATAACCATAACCATAAATAAGCAGTGAAACCTTCTAAACCAAACTTCATCGAGACCTGCTTTTGTGTTCGGAATAGACAGGTCTTCAGTTTATACTTTTTAAATAACATAGATTTCTTACATTCAGGACTATTTTTAACATTCAGTTTTATTCAGGGTTTGGTTTAGACAGGTTTCACTCTTCATAATTACAAGGCAATGAACAATAATTTTAAATACAGAATCTTAATCTCCAAGAACTTGTCACATTTGTTGAAACAAATTACAGCAATTTCCAGAATTATTTTTTTTCTCTGTTAAGATAAACCCGCCATGTGTGGTTACTGAGAAACTGACTTAATCACAAAAAACTGCTCCACTAATCATTAATTAGATTCAAATCTCAAATTCATTATAAACACACAAAAAACAAAGTAAGAAAAATCAATTTATTTTCAAACAACAAAATCCTTTCAGGGTATGCTCAGAATGCAGGATTTTGCATTAAATATTTCAAAATGTTCATGTGGGCAGGCTTTCAAGCAAGATTTTGTGAAAAATAAGGGCTTTTTTTAGGGCAAAATTCTTAAAAAATCAGGGCTATTTTTAGGAATGCTTAGGACTTTTTTTGACAAAAATAAGGGCTGAAATTCAATAATCAATATAAAAGAAAAACATTCTGTACTCACCTCCGGGGAGAACATAAACACAAAAGCTAATTACAGGCCTTCAAGTGGTTTTTTGTCCAAAAATAGGGCTTTTTTTAGAGCCGAATTTCTTGAAAAATAGGGTATAATAGGGAGAATTTAATAATTTATAGGGAAATTATAGGGATATTTCTCTCTACTTCACCCATTTTCGACTTAAAATACTATATGAAATACATACCTATTTGTGTGATAATTATAAAGACGCTTACCAATAACATCATACAATGTATACACACTTTAATCAAGTCTTGAAGATGACTGCACTACAGTATACCATGAGGAAAACCAAGACAGCTTTGATATATCTTCATCAACCAAGATTGGGGAACCTTGGTTAACTCTAAATGTCTGCCATAGATCTTCAAAACTGCCATGTCATCCCGTTGCTGCAGTTAATCACCAAGACTTGATCATTGCGCACATGAAATGATAAAAAGAAGATAGTTTCTTAGAAACATTCAAATACTGGATTTTATCATATCTACAGGTACAAGATACAAGATATTTTATTTTCCAATCATGGATCCCAGTACTGAGCAGAATAATCATTTACAAAATAAAGAACATAAAATAAACATATGATTTGTAATAATTAAATGTAATTTGAAAACATATTAAGACAATACAAAATAAAGTTTTGGAGACACACTGTGACTCGGAAGGTCAAGGGGGAGACAACCCATAAAAGCATAATATTCTAATGTATTTATTATATTATTTTAAGTAATTCTCCGTTTTCTTTCTTTAAATAAATCAATTAATAGTTTAGATGTTAATGAAATAATTTCTTTATCTTCACATGATAGTAACCATATAAATTTATATTCTGTTGATAAGTTCTCAAAGTTGGTATATAACCTTTTTATAATATTAAAATATGTTGCTCTACAGTTACCTAATGGCAAGTAAATCATAAGGAAATGAAACTCATCTTCTTAAAATTACATGTATTACAAATTCTATCTTCAGCCTTCAAACCTTCATACCTGCCTCTTTCTATTCAGGGGGGCCCGGGTGACTCAATGAGTTAGGTCGCTGGATCTAACAACTCATACAAGCCTATCACCAATACCGCGTGGGTTTGTGCCCAGCTTTGTAAATTACAAAAAAGGGTGCACTTGACTCGCAACCGCAGGTGATAAAGTTTACCAGTTGCTTGCCCATGGTCGGTGGTTCTCTCCGGGTACTCCGGCTTCCTCCACCACTAAAACTGGTCGCCATGATATAGCTGACATATTGTTGAAAGTGGCGTTAAACACCAAAAATCAATCAATCAATCTTTCTATTCTTAAATCATGGGCACTTATTCTAAATTTTGTATATGTTTGTTGTTCTGTCTTAGAACCAAATTGTAAATATTCTTCAAATTTAAATAAGTTTTTAAATTTCCTATATGTTCTAAGTTTGTTTCCCATATTTATACCTTGTTTGTTAGTTTCAGAGTTTAGACTTTCCTTCCATTGATCAATAAATATTTTACTCAACTTCTTTTTAACAATTAGCATTATCTTGTTAGTTGAAACATTGGTATAATTTTTCTATAAATTTTCTAATTCTAAATGTTTAAAAATCAATCGAATACAACTTAACCATGAATCTTTATTTTTCTTTTCTATATCTGAAGCCAAATTTAGGGTACTAATAAGTAATTTGTTTGATTACATGTATTTACAATACTGTTGAAGGTTTTCAATGGAGGGGAATGCAAAAAAATACAACATTATAATTTTCGACCAGCTAATTCTAATTTATAGGGCTAATATAGGGAAAAGGGCCATTGTATGCCAAAATATAGGGATTATAGGGCATTTTCAAAAAGATAGGGATTTTATATGAAATATAGGGCCGCTTGAAGGCCTGTAATTACCAACTCGGAAGATCATGCATGCCAATGGTCATCAACAGCGATATTCAGCATATAAATACAACCAGATTAAAGTAATCTGATATAGTGCAAATCCATACTGAATATGATGCTGATAACCACCAAGATCACAGTGTATAACCGGACAGTTTTAAAATACGGAAGTTGCTGTACTGTCCGACCAGGTAAGGTTAGTTGCTTGCAGAAATTTCAACATTTTTGGATGATTATTTGTGATTTATTCTTTGAAAGTGGATCAATTGAAGCAACAAACATAAAAAAAATACTGCAAAGGTATGTCATCTATATTTTTGATCAAATAACAGTGCCCTATTTGAACACTGAAATTGGAAATCGTCGTTTACACATCGGTGGATGGTATGTTTTCGCTCGAAGAAAGGAGGTAAAAATCAAATTTTCTCCACTTATTCTTTAAATTATGTTAAATATGTTCTCACTATCTGATGAAATAGACATCGACGTTTTCAATGCAAGGAAAATATGACCATAAACGCACTCATTTTCCTTATGACGTGTGCATTTAACATCGTTCTTCATTCTACGTCACTGTACGCCTAATTGCAAACAATTTTTTCTGCCCTGTCCGCACAATTGTGTATTCCTTCAAGTTTCGAAGTTGTTATCTGTTGTTCTAAAATTTCATACTTTTTTACAGTTTACTCATCTTTAATTGTAAAACGTATGGTAAGGTTACAACCTTTTGCTGGCAAAAAGATTATGGACAGTTTTTGAAATAAAATCAATACAGATCTTGCCAAAAAACAAATCGGAAAGTGCATTTCATTGAAAAATTATGTCCTAAATTTTTACCATTTTGTTATGCCCCGACCACGAATGTTTTACCCTTGTCCATAGGTATGTGTGTTCCTTTTGGTTAAGTTGTTTAGATGCATTTCTCACAGGGATTCAGCCAGGATTTTGAGACCATTAGTCACTTTTGCAGAGCAGAATTTTTTTTTCTAAATATGAATAGACAAGAATATAATGAGCTTAATCTTATAATAATTTACTTTTGATCTAATACCACACAAGTTGTAATAACCCCCCACCTTTTTTTTTTAAATACTACTGTGCTTTGTTCTAATAAGTACCACACAAATTGTAACAACACCCTCCCCCTACCTTTTTGAAATGTTACTGTGCTTTGGTCAAATACCACAATTGTAATAACTCATATTTGTGGTCTTCAGCAGAAAAAAATATGCCCCTGCCAATTTGCCCAATGGTCCAACTAAAGTAATAATTTTTTGATTAGAAAACGGAAAATTTGAGTTTTCTCGAAAACAATACATTTTTTTAAAACACAGTAAACGAGAGTTTTGTGCAGAATTTTACTACCATTTTTAAAATATGCATTTCATCTAACCATAACCTTTTATTATTGCTGCACTCATCTGAAATTTGACATTTTGCCCGATTTTTACCACCAAAATAGACGTGGGAGTAAACTAACTAGCGGTAGCAGCCAGGTAAATCTTACCTTGATAGAGACACGTGTACAGACATATTTTGCCACTCCATTTTTAAACTTTAAAATCTTTCTAAAAGTTCACATAAATTTCTTCATAAACCTATTTTTTT
>MJUT01028675.1:508246-520745 GCA_002080005.1 Gigantidas platifrons | reverse complement strand
AAAATATATAGAACAAACGTCAAAAACTGGACTGGAGAAAGTTGTAAAATAAATTATTATTTCTCAGACCTCATAATCAAATTGCAACAATTGGAATAAAAATACTGTAGTTATTTTTTTTTCATTGCAGACACATGTCTGTTTGTACATAGTTCTATAAATAGAACGCAATTGTTAATACCCGGATGCAGATCGATAACAATCTTATGGGTCTTCGTGCAGTGTATTTCAACGAATTGAATGACCAACCGTTGCATATAAATGAACATATTAAATATGAGAACTAAGATTTCATGTCACAGAAATGGGAATAAATACATCAAAAGTTCGTTTGCTTAAAAGTAGCTTTGGTGAATACGTACTCCTATTGCATTTTTGATGGAGCCATTTTTATTTTAAAGTTTCTTTAACCAAAATTTATAACTTTTCGAGAGAATCACTTTCAAAATACTTAATGGATACGATAGATTTCAATAAACATGATATTGACATTTTCATAAATGAAACGTGGCAACCATAGTTCGTTATTCCAGACATTGTGACGAATCATGCAATGAATGAAGATTACAATAATATGTCCACTTTCAATACATACTGTGGCATTTTGAGTACATGTCATAACTATAAAAAAAAAAAATCATTATCGTTGATTGAATTCTTTGTCGGGATCATTATCTTTAACCAGGTAAATCAAGCCAGGTGAGATCGAAGATTACGTAATCAAAACAAAAATTCTATAATCCGTTGATTGGCATGTCATAAAATTGTCATTGTAGTGACTAATTAGTTTTAATCAGCAAATGAAGAAAAAAAAATGGATTTTTACAAACATACTTCCGTTTTTTTAACCTGTCCGGTTATACACTGTGAAGATGTCTTCTGAGAAATACATTAATTCAACATATTCATTATCTGAAAGTATACTAAGGCTAGATTTCATTAATTCCAACACTTATTTTATGTTGCATTTATCAAAAATTTTCAAAATTTGAAAATTTAGGATTTTCACCAAAAAATTAGGGCTTTTTTTTTTAATAGGATTTTGAAGCTTTAATAAGGAATATTAGGGCTGCTGTCAAAAAATAAGGGCCCACTTGGAAGCCTGTGTGGGGGCATGTCCCAAACCCTCCTAGATAAATTACGCCGGCTTCGTGGGCCTCAACAGGAAAGTAGAATTTTGGAAGGGAAAGTGACTTAAAAAATAATTCTTCATGCCCTGGAAACCACACAATTGTTTGTTAATATTAAAAAAAAAAATGATTTCCTAAAGATAAACATAATATTCAGACTACTCATTACAGACCTGAGTCTTAGTCAGAATCTTCCACTGGTAAGACTTACCTTACATACTCTGGCTAACTCATATTGCAGATCTTTGATAGCACTATTCTTGGGAGTCCAATACATCCTGAAAATATATTTATACAAATTATACTTCAGATGCAATGTACTTTTATTGCATTATATTTGTTATACAAATTGATTATCTCCCCTTTAACTGTGTTGGTGTAAACTATAAGATTAGGCCAACCTTAAACTAGAGGCTCCCAGGAGCCTGTATAGCTCACCTGGGTATAATAACAACATCAGCCAATAAAACTTGATAACTTTGGTAAAAAAAAATAACAAATGTAGCCCTCGTCATTGCAGACCCCTTCTCCAAAAAAAATATTGGGCAGGGGTTCCCCCTTTAATGTAAGTTATCAAAATTGCTGTAAAAAAACATATATGTCAATGATTCTCAAAATTTAGCTTTTGCTACTTCACATTATGTAATAGAGTTGCTTCCCTTTGATTATTTAAGTAACCAAAAGCAGCGAGTAAAAAAAAAAATGCATTTCAAGAGGAATAACTCTTCACACAGTTGTCACACATCTTAACTGTGGGGAAATGTTTTGTAGATCTTGACATGCTGAACATTTTTGCAGTTTAAACTTTCCCTCTATCTCTAATAGTTTTTGAGATATAAGATGAAAGTATTAAAATTTAGAACATTTTGATGAAAAAAGGGCAATAACTCCAAGATGGGTAATCAGATTTACTTCAAAATTGCAGGGTAGGTAGATCTTGCTGTGCTGATAATTTTTTGATATTATTAACGGTTTTTGAGTTATTACCCAAAATCTGCAATTTTACCATATGTTCTATTTTTAGTAACAGTGGCCATGTTGGTTGGTGCACGGCATCACCAGACACCAGACACAATTTTGAAACTAGACACCTTAGTGATGATTCAGACCAAGTTTGGTTTCAATTGGTTCAGTACTTTCAGAGGAGAAGATTTAAAAAAAAGTTTATTACGGATGACGACTGACGCCAAGTGATGGCAATAGCTCACATGACCCGTTGGGTCAGGTGAGCTAAAAATTGTTTGTTTCCCCTTTGCGACCCTACGCTCAAGGTAGTGGGTAGGTAAGTAGGTAAAATATTTTTTTTTTCTTCATCAAATGAACCTCGTAATAAGCACTTGGCAGAATGATCTACTCAACACTTCTTATTTATTTCAGTGTCTGAAACTGAATCTATAAATACGTTCATATTTTGCAGATGTAAGGGCACATGAATAACATTCAGAGAAACATGAATTAGAGGGCAACAAGTAAAAACGCCCCACTTTTTTCCAAAATAAATCATTATAAAAAAATATTTTTTTGTGCTTCAAATGTTTATAAGTCTTCCCACGATTCGTTTTTCTTCTAATATTTTGTTTTTGTTTCATTATATTTTTATTAATCTATTTATTAGAATTATAAATAATTAATGATGATTGCATTAAATTAAATTTTTATGTTTCATTAATTATTACAATAATTATATGCCAATGGTCTTTGAGGAGCTTAATTTCCGGTAAGAAAGTAAAAACACTCACAAGCCAAGGTATTGTGAACTAGTATTACTGTGAGCACAGCTCACTAAGATATACCCCCGCTCCCCACATCTGTCTCCCTTTTCTCTCTCTCTCTCTCTCTCTCTTTTCTCACTCGGTCTTGCTCATCTCACTCTCCTCCCACTCTTTCTCTTGTCTCTGCTCTCACTCTGTCTTGCTCATCTCACTCTCCTCCCACTCTTTCTCTTGTCTCTGCTCTCACTGTCTCTTCCACTCTTCCCACTCTCTTCTCTGTCTTTGTTCTCACTCTCAGTCGCACTCTCTTCTCTCTCCTTTCCCTGTCCCTCTTCTCTCACTCTGTCTACCTCTCCCCTCCTCACACTCTTTCTCTTGTCTCTGCTCTCACTCTCTTTTCACTGTCTCTCCTCTCACTCACTCTCCGGTTGCCGGCTTCTGATGACAACCCTGGTATTACGATGCGTATCACGATATGTTTTATAGGAAACTGTCTCTCCTGTCTGTCCCCCTCTCTATCTTTCTCAGTCTCTTGCACCTTTTCTCTTCTCCCCTCTCTGTCCCACTCTATTATCTCCTCTCAATATATGGCACCCTCCCTCCCTCCCTACTCTATTCTCTCATTCTAAATCTCTCTCCTCTCACTCTTCTGTCCATCCTCTTTATCTCTCACTGTCTCTTATCTACTCCTTTCCTGTCTCTTCTCTCTCTTCTGTCCTCTCAAACTCTGCGACTCTCCCACTCTCTTCCCTTGCTGTCTCCCCTCTCTCTCTTTCCATACTCTATTCTCTCACTCTAAATCTCCCTTGCTCTGTCTCCCCTCCCTCTCTTATCACTCTCTCTTTTTCCATACTCTATTCTCTCCCTCTCTTATCTCTGCTCCCTTCTCACTTTCTCTCCATGTCTCTCTCTCCCCCTCTCACTCGTTGTCTCTCCCATCCATCTGCCTCTCAATCTCTTTTCTCTCCGGTCTAACACACCTCTCTCTATTCTCTCCTCTCACTCCTATGTTACCCTCTCTCCTTTAACTGCATCTCTTATCACTACCTCTTTTCTATCTCTCCTCCCACTCCCCTGTTTCTCACTCTCTTCTCTCTCCTCTCACTGTCTCTCCCTCTCTTGTCTTCTCTGTATCTCCCTCTCTTCTCACTCTGTCTCTTCTCTCTCTCTCTCCTCTCACTCTTGTCTCTACCTCTCTTCTCACTCTGTAACTCCCCCTCTTCTGTCTCACTCTCCCTTCCTCTCTCCTATACTCTAACTGTCTCCCTCTATTCTCTCTCTCCTCACTTGTGTCTCTGTCTCCCCTCCAACTCCCTGTCTCCCTCTCTCTCATTCTGCTCTCTCCCCTTCTCACTTTGTCTCTCCATATCCTGACTCTTTATCTTCCTCTCTTCTGTCTCCTCTCACTATTCCTCTCTTCTCTCTGTCTATCCCTTTCCTCTCACTGTCTCCTCTCTTTTCTCACTCTCGCTCATCTCCATCTCTTCTCATTCTTTTCACTGTCTCTCCCTCTCTTCTCTCATTCTGCTCTCTCCATCTCTTCTCACTCCGTCCTTCCTTTCTCACGGTCTCTTCCTTCTATGCTCACTCTCTCTCCCTCACTTCTGTCTCCCTTTTTTCTCATTCTGCTCTCTCTCCACTCTCTTCTCTCTCCTTTCATTCTGTCTCTCTTCTCTACGTCTCCTCTCCTCCCACTCTTTCTCTTGTCTTTGCTCTCACTATCTTCTCTCCTTTCACTGTCTCTCCCTCCCTTCTCCCACTCCTCTCCTCTGTCTCTCCATCTCTTCTCTATCTGCCTCTATATCTCCCCTTACTTTCTGTCTGTCTCTCTCTACCTTCTTTTCTCATTCTGCTCTCTCCTCTGTCTCTTTTCTCACTCTGTCTCTACCCTCCTCCCATTGCTCTCCCACTCCTCTCTCCTCTACTCTCACTGTCTCTCCCTCTCATCCTCTATATCTCCCTTTTCTCTCTCTCCTTTCACTGTCCCTCCCTCTCTTCCTCTATCTCTCCTCTCACTGTCTCTCCATATCTCCTCCCACCTCTCCCCTCTACTCTCACTCACTTCCTCTCCTCTCACTGTCTCCCTTTTTTCTCATTCTGCTCTCTCCTGTCTCTTTTCTCACTCTCAGTCTCGATCATCTCTCTCCTTTCACTCTGTCTCTACCTCTCCTCTCCTCCCACTCTTTCTCTTGTCTCTCCTTTCACTCCATCTCTCCCTCCCTACTCCCACTCCTCTACTCTCACTGTCTCTCCATTTCTTCTCTCCCTGCCTCTCATCCTCTATATCTCCCCCTATTCTCTTTCTCCTCTCTCTCACTCTGTCTCCCTTTTTCTCTCATTCTGCTCTCTCCCTCTCTTGTCTCCTTTCACTGTCTCTACCTCTCCTCCCACTCTTTCTCTTGTCTATGCACTCACTGTCTCTCTCCCTCTCCTCTCTACTCTCACTGTCTCCTCTTCTCACTCCCTCTCATCCTCTATATCTCCCCTCAGTCTCCCTCATCTCTTTTCTAACTCATCTCCCTCTCTCCTTTCACTCTGTCTCCCTCTCATTCTGCTCTCTCCCTCTCTTCTCCCACTGTCACTCCTCTCCCCTCTTCTCACTCTGTAACTCCCTCTCTTATGTCTCCTCTCAATCTCTCCTCTACTCTAACTGTCTCCTTCTATTCTCTCACTTATGTGTCTCTGTCTCCCCCAACTCCCTCTCTTCTCTAGTCTCTTTTCTCACTCTCTGTCTCTCTCACTTATTGAACATTGGTATAATCCAAATAAGTTACTCCCTCTAAATAAAGATTTTTATTTATTTATTTACTCTCCTTTCACTCTGTCTCTCTCCTCTCACTCTCTACCTCTCCTACCATTCTTTCTCCTCTGTCTCCCTCTCCTGACTCTTTTCTCCCTCTATCCCACACTCCCTTCTCCCTCTCACTGTCTCTCTTCTTCTCACTCTGTCTCTCCCTCTCTCCTCTATTCTCACTGTCTCTCCCCTCTCTCTCTCTCTCTGCCACTCTTCTCACTCTGTCTCTCATCTTCTCCCTCTCTTCTCTATGCTCTCTTTCTTCCTCTCTCATCTCACTTCTGTCTCCCCCCTTTTTTTCTCTTACTCTGTCCCTTCTCTCTCTCTCCCTCCTGCCACTTTGTTTCTTTCCTCTCCCTTCTCTCTCTCTCTCTCTCTCTCTCTCTCTCTCTCTCTCCTTTTTCACTCTGTATCTCCCTCTCTTCTCTCTGTCTCTCCCTATCCTCACTCTTTATCTCCCTCTCTTCTCTCATTCTGCTCTCTCCATCTCTTCTCACTCTGTCCTTCCTTTCTCACTGTCTCTCCCTTCTATGCTCACTCTCTCTCCCTCACTTCTGTCTCTCCTCTCACTCTGTCTCCCTTTTTTCTCATTCTGCTCTCTCCTCACTCTCTCATCTCTCATTTCATTCTGTCTCTCTTCTCTCCTTTCACTCTGTCTCTCCCTTCTATGCTCACTCTCTCTCCCTCACTTCTGTCTCTCCTCTCACTCTGTCTCCCTTTTTTCTCATTCTGCTCTCTCCTCACTCTCTCATCTCTTTCTGTCTCTCTTCTCTCCTTTCACTCTGTCTCTCCCTCCCTTCTCCCACTCCTCTACTTTGTCTCTCCATCTCTTCTCTATATCTCCCCTTACTTTCTGTTTGTCTCTCTCTCTCTATCTCCTCTCACACTGTTTCTACCTTCTTTTCTCATTCTACTCTCTCCTCTGTCTCTTTTCCCACTCTCTGTCTCTACCCTCCTCCCACTGCTCTCCCACTCCTCTCTCTGTCTCTCCCTCTCCTTTCACTCTGTCCCCCCCTCTCCCCTCTACTCTCACTCACTTCCTATCCTCTCACTGTCTCCCTTTTTTTCTCATTCTGCTCTCTCCCTCTCTTCCCATTCTCAGTCTCGCTCATCTCACTCTCTTCTCTCTCCTTTCACTCTGTTTCTACCTCTCCTCTCCTCCCTCCTTTCACTCTGTTTCTACCTCTCCTCTCCTCCCACTCTTTCTCTTGTCTCTCCTTTCACGCTGTCTCTCCCTGCCTCTCATCCTCTATATCTCCCCTGTCCGTCTCTCCCTATTCTCTTTCTCCCCTCTCTCCCTTTTTTTCTCATTATGCTCTCTCCCTCTCTTGTCTCTACCTCTCCTCCCACTCTTTCTCTTGTCTCTGCACTCACACTCTCTCCCTCCCTCTCGCTCTGTCTCTTCCTCTCTACTCTCACTCCCTCTCATCCTCTATATCTCCCTTCAGTCTCCCTCATCTCTTTTCTAACTCATCTCACTCTCTTCTTTCACTCTGTCTCCCCTCTACTCTCACTTCTCTCTGTCTCTTCCCTTTTTCTCTCTCATTCTGCTCTCTCCCTCTCTTTTCTTTTTTCTCACTATCAGTCCCTCTCTTCTCGCTCTGTATCTCCCACTCCTCTGCTCTGTCTCACCTCTTCTCACTCTCATCCTCAATATCTCCCCTCACTGTCTCTTCCTCATCTCTCTTGTCCCTCTCCTTTCACTCGTTGTCTCTCCCTCCCTTCTCCCACTCCTCTATCCACCTCTATATCTCTCCTCACTGTCTGTCTCTCTCTCTATCTCCTCTCACTCTGTTTCTACATTTTTTTCTCACTCTCAATCTATGTCTCTACCCTCCTCCCACTCTCTCTTTTCACTGCTCTCCCTCTCTTCTCACTGTCTCCCTCCTCTCTCTCATCTCTTTTCTCACTCATTTCCCTCCCTCTCTTCCTCTATCTGTCTCACCCTCTCTTCTCTCATTCTGCTCTCTCCATCTCTTCTCCCACTGTCTCACTCCTCTCCCTGTCTTCTCACTCTCAGTCTTGCTCTTCTCTCTCCTTTCACCCTGTCTCTTCTCTCACTCTTCCTCCCTTCTCCCACTCCTCTACTCTCCATCTCTTCTCTCTGCCTCGCATCCTCTATATCTCCCCTCAGTCTGTCTCCCTTTTTTCTCATTCTGCTCTCCCTCTCTTCTCCTCCCACTCTTTCTCTTGTCTCTGCTCTCACTCTCTTCTCCTTTCACTCTGTCTCTCCCTCTCCTCTCACCTCTTCTCACTCCCTCTCATCCTCTATATCTCCCATCAGTCTGTCTCTCCCTTCTCTCTCCTTTCAATCTGTCTCCTTCTCTTCTCTCATTCTGCTCTCTCCATCTCTTCTCACTCTATCCCTCCCTCTCTTCTCCCACTGTCTCACTCCTCTACTCTCACTGTCTCTCTTTCTGCTCTCTCCCTCTCTTGTCTTTTTATCGCTCATCTCACTCTGTCTCTCCCTCTCTTCTCGCTCTGTATCCCCCACTCCTATCCTCTGTCTCCCTCTCATCCTCTATATATCCCCTCACTGTCTCTTTTCTCCATCTCTTCTCTCTCCTTTCACTGTCTCCCTCTCTTCCTCTATCTCTCCATCTCTTCTCACTCTGTCCCTCCCTCTCTTCTCCCACTATCTCACTCCTCTTCCTCACTTCTCTCTCTCTTTTTTTCTCATTCTGCTCTCTCCCTCACTTCTCTCTTTTTTTTTTCTCATTCTGCTCTCTCCCTCTCTTCTCGCTCTGTCTTTCACACTCCTCTCTCCTCTTCTCACACTACCTCTCTCCCTCTCTTTCTGCTCTCTACATCTCTTCTCACTCTATCCCTCCCTCTCTTCTCCCACTGTCTCACTCATCTCCCCTCTACTCTCACTTCTCTCTCTGTCTCTCCCTTTTTTCTCTCATTCTGCTCTCTCCCTCTCAGTCTCACTCATCTCACTCTCTTCTCATTGTCCCTCCCTCTCTTCTCGCTCTCCCATTCCTCTCTCTACTCTCAGTCTCTCCCTTCTCTCTCTGTCTCGCTCATCTCCCTCTCTTCTCTCTATTTTCACTGTCTCCCTCTCTTCCTTTCATTCTGCTCTCTCCATCTCTTCTCACTCTGTCCCTCCCACTCCTCTCCCCTCTACTCTCACTGTCTCTCCTTCACTTCTCTATTTCTGTCTCTCCTTTTTCCCCCATTCTGCTCTCTCCCCTCTTTTTCTCTCATTCTGCTCTTTCCCTCTCTTCCCTGTCTCTTTTCTCACTCTTGCCCATCTCACTCTTCTCTCCTTTCACTCTGTCCCTCCCTCTCTTCTCTCTCTCCCCCTCCCATCCTCTATATCTCCCCTCACTTTCTCCCTTCTCTCTTGTCTCTTTTCTCACTCTCCGTCTCTTCTCTCTCCTTTCACTGTCTCCCTCTCTCTTCTCTCATTCTGCTCTTTCCATCTCTTCTCCCACTGTCTCACTCCTCTTCCCTCTACTCTCACTCCATCTCTTCTCTTTCTGTCACTCCCTTTTTCTCTCATCCTGCTCTCTCCCTCTTTTCTCACTCTTCTCTCTCCTTTCACTCTGTCTCTCCCTCCCTTCTCCCACTCCTCTCTCTACCTCTCCATCTGTTCTCTGCCTCTCATCCTCTATATATCTCCTGGCTCTTCTCTCTCATTTCACTGTCTCTTCTCTCACTCTTTCTCATGTCTGCTCTCTCACTTCTCTCTTTTCACTCTCTACCTCTCCTCCCACTTTCTCATGTCTCTGCTCTCACTCTTTTCACTGTCTCTCCCTCTCTTCTCACTGTCCCTCCCTCTCTTCTCCTCCTCTTCATCTCTTTTCACTGTCTCTCTCTCATACTCTATATCTCCCCTCTCTCTCCTTTCACTCTGTCTCTCCCTCCCTTCTCCCACTCCTCTCGTCTCACTTTTTCTCCATCTCTTCTCTCTGCCTCTCATCCTCTATATCTCCCCTGACTCTCTCCCTCTTTTCTCATTCTCAGTCTCGCTCATCTCACTCTGTCTCTACCTCTCCTCCCACTCTTTCTCTTGTCTCTGCTCTCACTCTCTTTTCACCGTCCTTCCCTCTTTCTCTCTCCGGTTGCTTCTAATGACATCCCTGGTATTACGATGCGAATCACGATACGCTTTATAGGAAACTCGACATGGGTGCTGCCATGTTTTTCTTTATGAGGTCGCTTACGCAGTAGCGGAAAGTATAAATATTTGATATTTGATTAAATAATTTTAAAAGCGTACATTAATCGATTCACTTTTCTCAAAATATTAATTAAATGATCACCAAAAGAAGAAAACGGAAGTTCAACTCTACTTTTTATTAAAAAAAATGAGCATCATATCGTTTGTATCGTAAGCGACCTCCATGTATCGTGAACCGAACCTTCCCCAAAATAATCGTGATTTCGGTACATACGGTGAATCGTTTCCTCCTTAATTGACTGCATTCACCTGACCTGTTAAATGTTATGAAATCAATGCTGATTAATTCCACTAAATTTTACCTGTAAACACATTAATTGGGTGAACGCTTTTGCCTTCCAATTTGGATGTTGATTGATCAGTTATAGAAAACAGGGACCCTATTCACACAGTGTCTAAATTAGTGAACCTGTTATGTTAAGGGAGAATTTAACGCGTATGTCAGTTAAATTTTAAAGTGGTATTCACAAACTTCTCTGTAAATGTCGAACGAGAGAGAGGTAGAGTGAGGCACACTAGGGCTATCAAATTATTAATTTCCTTGGGAGATTATCAATTTCCGTGGTAAAGTATTAAATTTTAATAATTTTCTGCTGAAATTCAGTGTGACTGCCACAGATTGCGTGTGACTCGCAAATATTAATTTCCCGTGAACTTTAATACTTGGTGAGCCAAGATTTGATCTTTAATCTTCATATTTATCTTATCTTGTCAATCTTATATGATTATTGATTTTGTACATATACATGATCGAGTTGAGAAAACAGTGATGTTTGTTTTCATTTAGTTATCAATTTGTATTGTATCGATAGTGTATTCACTGCTGACGGAAAATAAAAAATGAATACACATTTCCCCAAGGTTCAGTTTTAAAAGTTTAATTCTGTTTTAATGAATATATGCAATTAAGTAATAGCATTCATGCCATCAGTGTCAAAAAATAAAAACCGAATACACATTTTGCAAAGAGAGAGTTAAACAAATTTAAATAAATTTTCGTGATGAATGTTGCATTAAAAAATCCCTTCTTCCTTGTTTAAATGACCATTGTGTTTTTTTGTACACTATTACACCATGTTTTTTTCCCATCTGTTTGTGTACTGCACGATAAATACAAAACATTGTAGACTGACCCGACCACGAGAGCTATATATGGCACATAGGTAAATTATTGTAGCTTATATGTATATTTACAACCATGATTTGATTTTTACTCTTTTTGCTTAAGAATAATTGTCTTTAGTGCTTTGCAGGAAACTGCATGTATTTCTTTTATTTTACAGACATTTCAAGAAAAGGTATCAACATATAAAATCGTTTGTATTGTGTTATTTATTTTACTTTCCATTACATGTAAGTTATTTTTATTATTTTCTGTTAAGTTTTTATCATTTATTTTTTATTTCTTTTTCAATTAAACTTTATTATTATTTATTATTATTGCTGTATTCACTAACAAAACAATTTCTTTGATAAGTTAATTGTTAACCCTTTAATCATTTATATTTCTTGTTTTTTAATGATCAAATTATTTTATTCAAATATATGTGATTGATAGGTGTACAGGAAATGACCACACTGAGGGTTCTGACATTTTATAGCCTTGTGTATAATTAACTTAACTTGCTGTAACCAACTGTAAAAAAGTTGAAATACTTTCATTTGACTAAGCAGTTTCAGAGAAGAAGATTTTTAGAAATCGACCAATCTAAAAAAGAATTGCCAATGGCAGACATCTTTGTTAACGGATCAGGACGAAATGAGCATTCTTTATAGAGAACCTTCCATAGATGCTTCCTACCAAGGTTCGTTTCATTTGGTCAAGCGGTTTCAGAGGGGCAGATTTTTTTTTAAATCGGCCAATCAGAAACAAGAATTGCTGTGGCAGCCATGTTTGTAAATGGATCGGAACAAAATGTGCAATCTTTAGAGAGGACCTTCCATAGATGCTTCTCACCAAGCTACGGTTCATTTGGCTACGCAGTTTCAGAGAAGAATTTTTAGAAATCAACTAATCAGAAACAAGAATAGCCTGTGGCAGCCATGGTTGTTATCGGATCAGAAGTAAATGAGCAGTCTTTATAGAAGACTTTCCATAGATGCTTCCTACCAAATTTCGATTTATTTGGCCGGGCGGTTTCAGAGTAGAAGGTGTTTTTTTTTAGAAATCAACCAATCAGAAACAAGAATTGCCTGTGGCGGCCATGTTTGTCAATGGATCAGGACGAAGTGTGCAATCTTGATAGAGAACCTTCCATTAATGCTTCCTACCAACTTACGGTTCATTTGGCTCAGTGGTTTCAGAGAAGATTTTTTAGAAATCAACCAATCAGAAACAAGAATTGCCTGTGGCGGCCATGTTTGGTAACGGTTCGGGACGAAATGAGCAATCTTTATAGAGGACCTTCCATAGATGCTTACCAAGTTTAAGTTCATTTGGCCAAGCAGTTTCAGAGAAGATTTTTTAAAATTGGTCCATCAGAAATAAGAATTGACTGGCAGCCATGTTTATTAGGGCTATTCCATTTAAGTCTACCTGGGAGGGGAGGAATGCCATTTTTTATTATTTTTCTGTTGGTTGTGGGTTGAAACAATATTTTTTTCTGTTGGGTGAGGGGGTCTCTTGAAAATAAATTCTGTTGGGGGGATCCAATGACTAGAAAATTCAGTGGATGGG
>MJUT01028675.1:449573-477701 GCA_002080005.1 Gigantidas platifrons | reverse complement strand
GGCCATCTTGGATTTCCGATCGGCATAAAAAACAGAAACTTGGTAAAGGACATTCCAATGATCATTGATTTACAGTTTGAGTTCAGTCAGTTCATTGGTTTCAGAGAAGAAGATCTTTGAAATTTCAGCCAATCAGAGCATATTATTGGCCCTGGCAGCCATGTTGAATATCCGACTGGAACGAAAAACAGAAACGTTGTAGAGGACCATCCAAGGAACATTCCTGCTAAGTTTGGTTCCAATTGGCCCAGTGGTTTCGGAGAAGAAGCTTGAAATGTGAAAAGTTTACAGACGACGGACGCCAAGTGATGGCAATAGTTCACCTGGACCTTTGGTCCAGGTGAACTAAAAAGGACAAACAATAGTCAACAAAACACTACACAGAAAACTAAAGATCAAGCAACAGATACTCCACTAAAAACCACAGTGAACTAAGGTGCTCCGGAAGGGTAAACATTTCCTGCTCTATTAATGGCACCCATCGTTTTACTCTTGTTTACAAACCTGGTGATATGTCACGAAGGAGCTTTCATTTGTACAAACTATACGCATGTACTGCAATTGTACTGGTTCTTTAGAGGACAGATATAAAGCTTGTTGAACTTTTGACCACTTACACCTGTGTCTTCACATATCATGCCAAATAGTAATCATTTGTAATTTTATAACATTTCTGGTTCTTTTATAAAAGACAAATTAAAAAATCAACTGAATCAATAATGCCTCCACAGGGACATACTGAACCAATTTCATAAGCAATATCCCATGTTGATAATTAAATTTTGATCAACAATTCTGGGAATTAGTTAATAATGGGTTCGTTGTTATGTGATAGCAAAACCTTGCATGGCACTAAAATTTAGTTTGTTCAAATTAGATGCTCACATTAACCTAACAACATTAATAGAACATACATATTATAGAAGACCACACAGTAAACATCAATGTCCAGTCAAATTGTTTTTAAACAGACTTGATTTGATTTGATTTTTGGTGTTTAACACCACTTTCAACAATATTTCAGCTATATCATGGTGACCAGTTTTAGTGCTGGAGGAAGCCGGTGTACCCGGAGAGAACCACCAACCATGGGCAAGCAACTGGTAAACTTAATCACTTGCGGTTGCAATTTACAAAGCCGGGCGTGAACCTACGACGTATTGGTGATAGGCTTGTATGAGTTGTTAGATCCAGCGACCTAACTCATTGAGCCAACCGGGCCCCTTTGTTATTAAACAGTACAGTGGTTCCAGTGATCATTCAATACATATCAGCTGTGATACTAGATATTTTAAACCCCCCCCTCCCACAAAATCAGTTTCAGTTAATTAAATTTAGTAGGTTCTTGAGATTTTGTTAAGATGTCGTCTCTAAAGGGTATTATTGTTCAAGATGTCATATGATGATTGCCCACTTGGATTTCCAATCAATACAAAAAATAAATACCAAGGAACATTCCTGTTGAAATTGCATTTTAATGTCCTGCATTTTACATTTGGGCAAAAAGAAATATACGTTTAGGCCAAAAAAAAAAACAAATATATAAAACATGTATGTATTTGAGCCAACATTAAAAAAAATATATGGAACACTAAAATGATCTTCGAAAAATATTTGTATATATAATTTTGAGGGTCAGAGGGTTCTTCTGCCAACACTACAGGTTGAAAGTGTGTTTCACTAATGTATAAATGTATTCAGAACATAATCTACAAATTGTTCACATCTAGAATCTTACGGGGTAGCCCTAAACAGATCCTCGAAAGACCAGCCTTCAATTTCACAGGGATGAAAGAATGACAGAGAAAAGAAATGAATTAGCGATTTTCCAAACAAGGTTCCAGTGTTGCAGTAATTGTCTTTAAGCCGAAAGGTCTGGACCTTTCTCAATCTGATTAAAATCCCATCTCTCACTTACTCCCCTTTAGTGATATGTCCCGAATGGTGACAAGATATAAGTAAATGGGGAGCCACTGATAGATGCAATTTGAATCAGACTGTATCTTTTCATCCACCACACTCTGTGGAATCTGTGACACTTGATTGCATCATTAGGAAAAAATGTCCTAATGATCTTGTGTACTGTTTACTTACAAGAGTACACATTGTATGCAGAGTAGCATAAAACATTTATATCTACCTTTAACCATAGATAAGGAAGGTTCAGGTAAGCAGAAATATGTTTGGCCAAAACGTAACTCTTTCTTTTTTTGGGGGGACCAAACGATACTATGGCCACGCTTATTATTTGGCCCAAAAGTAATTTGCTCATGCCAGCCTAATAATTCATTGGGTACATAGAAACTTTTTTAAATAGTTTCTGTCATAATAAATAGTAACTGTTGTCTGTATCAGCAAATACTGAGCCAACCAATAATTACTCTAACTCATTAATGCTGAATGCTTAGTGGAGTCAGACAGGCAGCAAATACCAATTATATAGTCTATGACTTTGGTTTGACCCGACCTGGGCTCAAACCCACAATGACTTTGGTTTGACCCGACCTGGGCTCAAACCCACAATGACTTTGGTTTGACCCGATCTGGGCTGAAACCCACAATGACTTTGGCTTGACCCGACTTGGGCTGAAACCCATAATGACTTTGGTTTGACCCGACCTGGGCTCAAACCCACAATGACTTAGGTTTGACCCGACCTGGGCTCAAACCCACAATGACTTTGGTTTGACCCGACCTGGGCTCAAACCCACAATCTACTGCATTCAAGACGAATACTAACTTTTACACAACTAATGTAGTGTTTTTTTTAATGATATTCTATATGAAAACCTCCATGTAATATTGATTAATTTTCATGGTCAAATGGTTAATGAAATTAAACAATATTAAATATTTATTGTTTTATTTCAACATGTATATCTATATACAAATAAATATTGATCTATATAAAAAATGTAATAAAAAATAAAAAAGGGGAGATAACCATATCTTCTTCAGAGCATTATATGGCTATCAAACCCAAACATGTTTATGAGCTGCAAAACTTGACATCAGAATCGGGCACTATCTAAGCTGCATCACAACCAAGATGGACTATTCCGTAGCATATCACAATCCTTACAGAAGATACACTAACTATCTCTTTGACAGATCATGTTTCTATAGTATAATATCACAGATACTTTTGTTGTAGTTGTCTTAGAAACCAGACAAAGTCTTAACTCTGTACTGTCACCTGAAAAAAATAAAAATAAATTTTAAACAGGTATTCTTA
This sequence comes from Gigantidas platifrons, assembly GCA_002080005.1. NCBI lineage: Eukaryota > Metazoa > Mollusca > Bivalvia > Mytilida > Modiolidae > Gigantidas > Gigantidas platifrons. The sequence continues at coordinate 474,466 of MJUT01028675.1, read as the reverse complement.
AAGATTTTTTTATTATCATAATTTACAAAGTTAGGGTTATGGTGCTTAAGGCCACTTTCAACCATATTTCAGCTATCACAAGCAAAGTAGTGATTTCGAACCTTGTTCATGGCTGGCAAGGTGTACTCGATACAACATTATGTGATAAAGTTTGTCAGTGACTTGCGAAAGGTCGTTCGTTTTCTGCAGATACTCCAGTTTCCTCCACCAATAAAACTGACTGCCACAATATAACTAAAATATTGTTGAAAGTGGTATTAAACACCATTAACCAAACCATACCATACATAAACGACTAGAAATAAAACAAGTGATGACAGATGTCTAGCCTGCACACAGCAAATCTTTGAGTGAAATTTGTTCAGGGTACAATACATTGTACATTTATTTGCAATGAAGAATATTGGGTTTTTTATACATGAAACAAAACAAAATGTATAAACTGGGGAGTTTAAAATTTGGCTTAGAATTTGTAGGTACTGTTCTGTAAACACAGTCTTTGTAGGTGTAAAGGTTAGGATTATGGTGTTTAACACCACTTTCAACAATATTTCAATTATATCGTGGTGGTCAGATTTATTGGTGGAGGAAACTGGAGAACCCAGAGAAAACCACAGACCTGCCACAAGTCACTGACAAACTTTATCACATAATGTTCTATCGAGCACACCTCGCCATGAGCGGGACTCAAACTCACAACTTTAGTGGTGATAGGCACTGATTGCATAGGTAGTTGTAAATCAAACTACCATACGATCGCAACCACGATGGCTCCTGCAAAATTATAATATTTAATATTATACATAGTTTTTATATGGTAGTTTAAGCCACACATTTACTGAGTTTTGTATTTTAACAAGAGACATAACAAATTTGATTTGATTTTGATTTTTGGTGTTTAATGCCACTTTCAACAATATTTCAGCTATATCATGGCGACCAGTTTTAGTGGTGGAGGAAGCCGGAGTACCCGGAGAGAACCACCGACCATGGGCAAGTAACTTGTAAACTTTATCACTTGCGGATGCGAGTCGAGTGCACCCTTTTTTGTAATTTACAAAGCCGGGTGCGAACTCATGCCGTATTCGTGATAGGCTTGTATGAGTTGTTAGATCCAGCGACCTAACTCATTGAGCCACCCGGGCCCCCATAACAAATTTGAAAGATTGTAAATGATTTAACTAGAATTGAACACCTCCCTCCCCCTTGAGTTCATATAATACTTTAACCTATTCAAAGAATATAACTTTGATTTGCATAACATATTTAAAACATGTAANCAGGATGTCAGAATACTCAGGGTTTTCTTAGTTAACAGAACTACTTTGGGACCATAAATTTTTGTCGGATGTCACAGGATGTCGGAAAACTCAGGTGTCGGATTGCACAGGTTCCACTGTACATAGTTTTTGTATGGCAGTTTATAATTAAGCCACATATTTTTACTGGATTCAGATACATTGTATTTTGACAAAAGACATAACTAATTAAAAATTTTAAAGATTGTAAAATGATAATATAGCATTTAACAGCCCTCACTCGTTGTATTCATGTGACACTGTAACCTATTCAATGAATTCATATTTTATTTGCACATGTAACAACATAATAAATGCATGTTTATACAAAAACGACGAGGGTCGTCATGGTCGTAATCATATGGTAGATGGATTTACAACTATCTGTGTACACAGTACCTATCACAACCAAAGTAGTGATTTCGAACCTTGTTCATGGCTGGCAAGGTGTACTCGATACAACATTATGTGATACAGTTTGTCAGTGACTTGCGAAGGGTCGTTCGTTTTCTGCAGATACTCCAGTTTCCTTCACCATTAAAACTGACTGCCACAATATAACTGAAATATTGTTGAAAGTGGCATTAAACACCATAAACCAAACCAAACCATACATAAACGACTAGAAATAAAACAGTAAGTGATGACAGATGTCTAGCCTGCACACTGCAAATCTTTGAGTGAAATTTTTTCAGGATACATTGTACATTTATTTGCAATGAAGAATACTGGGTTTTTTTTACATGAAACAAAACCAAATGGATAAACTGGGGAGTTTAAAATTTGGCTTAGAATTTGTAGGTACTGTTCTGTAAAAACAGTCTTTGTAGGTGTAAAGGTACAAATGTATAAACTGGGGAGTTTAAAATTTGGCTTAGAATTTGTAGGTACTGTTCTGTAAAAACAGTCTTTGTAGGTGTAAAGGTTAGGATTATGGTGTTTAACACCACTTTCAACAATATTTCAATTATATCGTGGTGGTCAGGTTTATTGGTGGAGGAAACCACCGACCTGCCGCAAGTCACTGACAAACTTTATCACATAATGTTGTATCGAGCACACCTCGCCATGAGCGGGACTCAAACTCACAACTTTAGTGGTGATAGGCACTGATTGCATAGGTAGTTGTAAATCATATTACCATACAATCGCACCCATGATGGCCCCTGCAAAATTATAATATTTAATATTATACATAGTTTTTATGGTGGTACCATACACTACAGGGAGATAACTCTTTAAAATCCGTTGAACGTTTTGATCATATGATGTTTGCATGCAGATTTCAAGCATCTCGGTGATCAAAACCACAGAGAGAAAAGCTGCTATGTGGCTAGTGAATTTATAGTTCTGAGTCTGTTGGTTGGAATTTGTTAAAATTTTGATATTTATTACAGTGGATATATTCAAACATACTGCCAAAAGAAAATTAAACGAGCAGATCAAATTTTACCTGAAGTGTATGGTACCACCTTAAGCCACACGTTTACTGAGTTTAGATACACTGTATTTTAACAAGAGACAAAACAAATTTGAAAGATTGTAAATGATTTAACTAGAATTGAACACCTCCCTCCCCCTTGAGTTCATATAATACTTTAACCTATTCAAAGAATATAACTTTAATTTGCATAACATATTTAAAACATGTAACAATATAATAAATACATGTATATACAAAAACGACTAGAAATAAATTAATAAGTGTGGACAGATGTTCGTCTCGTCTTCCCATCACCCCCCATCAGGCTATAATTGGATCAATTTGAAACAAAGGTCAAGTATCAAAATGTCATAGCAACTAAAAACTACTTACACTCATTGGGTCATTCTGACAGAATTGACCAATGACATTAAATGCCACCTCCTTCATATCAAATGGTTCATACTCTATATCAGATGACAACAGAAGAGCCAAAATTCCTTTTCTGTCAATTTTCTGTTTCTTAAACTTTGAGATTTCCTCCTGTCTTTTCTGAAATTCAACAATAAATACTGTCAAAATATAAACATCTCAATTAAATTTAAGTCTCAAATAAACCTTAAGTGTATATTGCTTGTATGTACATTTCAAGTAAATTTAAGAATCAATTAAGTTTTAATTAATGACACTTAAAATTAAATTGAGGTTTGTGCAAACACAGTCCTGCTAAAGTATACCAGTAATGTTAAATTTGAAATGAAATATATCTAAATAGAAAAAAATAACCAACATTATATAAGCTGGATTGGGTTGCATAAACGGCAATTAAATTTAAGTCTTAAGTGTAAGTTAATTTCACGTTACCGTTCATGTTAATTAAAGTGTCAATTAAGTGTCAATTGACAATACAATTTAAATATGGTTTGCACAACCCAGTTTTTGGTTATTCATACTGTTTGTATTCAATAAAGTTTAGATTTTAAGAAAAATATTTTATTCATTTTCACATAGGGTCATAATTTAGATTTTAACCCACGTTGACCCTCTCATATCTCTATATTGACAAAAGCTACAATAAATATATTTTTATACCTCCGAGATAGGAATTTTTCTATTTTTAAATTCAATGTTAAAAAACACATACAAATAAAACTTAAAACAAAAAAATGGTATCATCTTGGGCGCTGGTTCGTTTTGTTAATGTTGACTCTTTTATTCTTAGAAACCGTAAGAGTTGGGTAAAATCTATTTATAAAAACCATGCAGGAAATTTCATAATGTATCAAAAGAAAAAACTTCATCAAAATCGGATTAAAAAATAAAATTCATAATTTTGGTCACCTCATATCTTAGAAATGCCAAGATATATTAAAAAGTATGTTGACACACTCCACACAGGATGGTACCTGATGTAAATGCTACAATTACTAACCAGTACCAGTTCTTAAAAATAAAACCGCATCGGTGGCTTAATGGTGTGGTAGATTGTGGATTCGAGCCCTGTTGGGTCAAACCAAAGACTATAGAAATTGGTATTTGTTGCTTCTCCGCTAAGTATGCAGCAATAAGGAGAAAGAGCAAAGACGGGTTGGCTTGGAATCAGAATAATGTGTCCAAGTGGAGCGACATGTCTACCCGCAGACTGTTGTTTCAGTGAGCTACCACTATAAAAATCCAACTCAGCGTGTTGGTCTAGAACAAAGCAGATTTCATCATCATCTCATTGAAAATTAACTTATTGCTGCCATGATATAGCTGAAGAATTGCTGAATTGGCATTAAACAACAATCACTCACTCAATCTTAAATATAATTCTTTATGCTGGTACCTGATGTAAATGCTACTATTACTAACCAGTACCAGTTCTTAAATAAAAAAATTTCGACTGGTACCTGATGTAAATGCTATGGTTACTAGCCAGTACCAGTTTTTAGGTATGATTTCCATGGTGATGACAGACATATTATGAATACTAACCTGTTTTAAGGTATAATCTCCATGGTGATACATGGACATATTATGAATACTAACCTGTTCTAAGGTATAATCTCCATGGTGATACATGGACATATTATGAATACTAACCTGTTCTAAGGTATAATCTCCATGGTGATACATGGACATATAATCAATACTATCCTGTTTTAAGGTATAATCTCCATGGTGATAATACTAACCTGTTCTAAGGTATAATCTCCTGGAGAGTATTTTGGTAATGAAGATAAATGGATCAATGGATAAACACTACTTTGGAAAACTAACTGAAATTCTGTCTTCATATATTCTATGTCTCTCTGTAATTATATAACAATATTTACTAAACATTATCAGTCAGATGCTATTACAGTAATCACCCTCTTATGATGTCATCCTTTCTGCAATACTACAGTGGCATTATAAGAGGGGGAACAATTGAGTAGTATTTTACAATTTCGAAACATCTTAAATCTGCCCTGATAAGATAGATGGCATTTGATGGGAGTGGCCTTATATAAGAAAGGGGGGTGAGGGGCTACTGTGTTATTTTACAAATAATAATAAAATTTCATACTCATGTCATTTGTATGACCATAAAGCAGTACATGCACAAGATTCTTCTTTCTTTCAAAACTGTGTTGTTATATATTGATTTTTGTCTAAAAGCAATAGGGATTGTCATGGTCGTAATGGTATGGTAGTTGGATTTACAACTACCTATGCAATCAGTTCTATCACCACTAAAGTTGTTAGTTCGAATCCTGCTCACGGCGAGGTGTACAACATTATGTGATAAAGTTTGTCTGTTGTTTTCTTCGGTTTCCTCCACCAATAAAACTGACCGCAGCGATACAACTGACCGCAGCGATACAACTGAAATATTGTTGAAAGTAGCGATAACACTATAACCCCAATCCTTGTGCCAGTGACTTTAGCCTCTCCAATCCTTGTGCCAGTGACTGTAGCCTCTCCAATCCTTGTGCCAGTGACTGTAGCCTCTAAGAACTTATTCTTCAATGCTAGTTCAATTTAATTTTACTCCTTTTTGAGATGGAACCATCATGCATCAATTGTTATAACATGAATTTATTTGTCAGATTCTTGAGGCAAATATAATTTGTAGCTCAAATTAAAATCAGCATTCTATGTAATTTAAAATCTTACTTGCATCAAATAAAAACACCTTTAGAAATTTTTATAGTATCCTCATATCATATCATATGCAACCAAGCCAAAAATTCATTATAAAAATAAAAATGTCAAAACAGGCATAAATGAAGATAGAAGTGCTGTATGAAATATTCCATCTATACAAAAGAATTTGTGTACGTAAAAAATGTTGGGAAAATAATGTCTGTAAAATAAGGTGAGGAAACACAAAAAGATGTCAATATTGCCTGTCCCTGCCTGGTTGATGAATACAAGGTTAACGTCAAGTGACATGTCTAACTACAATGTCAAAGTCAGTTGACATGTTTTGTCAACTTACCTGTACCCTCAAGATAAAAGTGTAGACCTTATATGTGGAGTTAGTAAAAACAAAAACAAAATCTTGAAAAAAATAACTCATATTTAAAAAAAAATTAGAAGGATAAAAAATATGATGTCAAGGTCAGGTGACACATGATTGACTGCATATACACATCAAAGCACATCAACTTGATGACTTACATAGACCAGGCATCTCAAGTACTTCATCACCTAAGCTGACTTCAGTCACATCCATATTGTTATCAAAATGTTCAAATACATATACTATAGTGCTGTTTTCATATTCCATTTAGTGCTCATTATATGCATTTAGTTTTAATGTTTAATGATAAATATCCATTGTAATATACACTTTGTTTACACTTTACTAATAATTTATCTGCCTGTTATCTCTGAAATGTATCTACTGGATAAATAAAATATATAACAAAATATTTCACAAACAAAACATATATATATATAGAGAGCAACAAGACAATCCAATTTACCTGTGGTTACCTTGATCATTCACCCTTAATGGGACCCCTTAATCCCTCTTAATTAAAAAGGAAATCATTATTTGATCTTGCTAAATGTTGGCATTCAATGGGAGGAAACTTCTGAAATCTTCTCCATCCAATGACCATCCCTAGCAAGCAAACTGGATTCCACTTCTCCAGAAAAAGACAATTGAAATGTGAATAACGTGACTACCACCTTATAGAAATTTGATATGACCACAACAAGTTGATCATTTTTGCCATCTTTGAGCCTTTTGTTTGGAAACAGATATGAATATATTCCTCAAAATCAATTTGCACCTTTATTCTGTGTAAAGGATTATTGTGTTAAAATCATAGAAGAATAGATCAAATAGAATTTAAGTTATCATAAAAAAAACCATTGTATCTACAAACAAAAAACTACAACTATGACATAGATAACACACATATACAATCATATGACCACAACATTTTTATGGTCATATCATAAAAAGTTAATGAGCACGAGTTGATGGACAGAAAGTACAGAACCACATCAGTGGTGTAATGGATAGCATGCCTGCTTCCACTGCAGAAAAACATGGTTTTGAGAGCAGGTCACATCCAAGCAAAGACTATGAGATCGGTATTTGTTGCTTCTCTGCTAAGCACACAATATTAAGGAGAAAGAGCAAAGAATGGTTGGTTTAGAATTAGGATATTTTGTCCAAGTGGAGCGACATGTCTACCCATGGACTATTGTTTAAGTGAACTGAGCACTATAAAAATCCAACTAAGCGTGCTTGTCTAGTTCAAAGTGGACTTCATATTCATTTCATCAAATGTAACTTTTTCTCGCCATAATATAGCTGAAATATTGCTCATTAGGAGCTAAGCAACAGTCAATCACTCACTCACAAATTAAAGGTAAAAGCTCACATTACCTTTGGTCAAGCATGTTAAAGCCGAGAGATAATGCTAACCACCAGTTAAACAACTGTAATTTCATCAAACTGATATAAATTTATCTTATAATGGATGCACATCATATCTAATGCAACACTTCATTTACAAAATTCTAAAACATTGGAGCAGCAAGAAAGTATATCTAAAGTCAAATACTTCTTTTTCTGTACTTAATAATGATTGATGAACAATGAAAGGTAAAGGAATGAGTTTTGGAGCAAATTAGAGCACAAAATTTGAAGTATAAGAAATGTTAGCTGCAAGTAAGAACAAAGCAAAAGAAATAAATTAGGTGTAAAGTAAGTTGTCTATTACATTATTGCAGACTGTTAGATTAGAATCTGATGAGTTATATCAGAATTGACAGTTTTTATGTTTCTATAGTTTTCTTAGATTTTTCATTATTAGTTGTCAAAAATTAAACTACATGTAAAATCATTTTCATACAAAAAACTAAAAATTACTGTATGGAAGAAGTAAAAAAATACATACTCTATGGAAGAAGCCAACTAACACAAACTGGATGGAAGACGTTAACAAACACATACAGCATGGAAGAAGTCAACTAAAACATAATCTATGGAAGAAGTAAACTAACACATACTGTATGGAGGAAAGTCATTAAACACATGCTGTATGGAAGGAGTTAATGAACACATGCTGTATGGAGGAAAGTCATTAAAGACATACTATGTGGAAGAAAGTCATTAAACATATACTGTGTGGAGGAAAATCATTAAACACATACTGTATGGAGGAAAGCCATTAAACACATACTGCATGGAGGAGTCATTAAACACATACTGTATGAAGGAAAGTCATTAAACACATACTGTATCGAGGATAGTCATTAAACACATATTGTATGGAGGAAAGTAATTCAACACATACTGTATGGAATAAAGTTAAGTAATTAAACACATACTGTATGGAGAGGAGCCATTAAACACATACTGCATGGAGAAAAGTCATTAAACACATGATGCATGGAGGAAAGTCATTAAACACATGATGTATGGAAGAGTCATTAAACACATGCTGTATGGAGGAAAATAAGTAAACACATATTGCATGGAGAAGAGCCATTAAACATACTGCATGGAAGAAAGTCATTGAACACATACTGTATGGAAGAGTCATTAAACACATGTTGTATGGAGGAAAGGCATTAAACACATACTGTATGACAGAAAGTCATTAAACACATGCTGCATGGAAGAAAGTCATTAACCACATGCTGTATGGAAGAAGTCATTAAACACATACTGCATGGAAAAGAGCCATTAAACACATACTGTATGGAAGAAAGTCACTAAATACATACTGCATGGAGAAGAGCCATTAAACACATACTGTATGAAAGAAATTCATCAAACAGATACTGTATGATAGAAAGTCACCAAGGACTTATGATAATATAAAGAATATTACAATACAGTATGGAAGATTTTCAAAGAATTCAAAACTACTTTCAGTGGTGAAAAATCTACTCTGCAAAAGGTGTACACCACAAATATCTCACATCAACTCCCCCTATCCAATAAAACAGTATACATATACTTAATATTATATGCATTGATGATAATAGTAAAACATGTCTTACCCAAGGCAAACTTTTTAGCAAAGAGTCAACTCATTTGTATCATATCTATTGCAATGACGTGATGGAGAATTGAAACTCAAATTATTCTAATATCTGGGCCAAAATAAACTAACACCAATTCTGAATGAATCAAATTATGTAAGGAAACAACTTATCAAAGTTTGAGGTGGCAGCAATGTCTACAATTACACCTTCTACTCTTTGAGATGGTGATGTACTTAAGAGTTGACCAGTTGCAAAAATGTTTGGCAAGAGTAAGTAAGGTCCAACAATATTCTATAAGTCTAAATTTTATAGTTTTATAATATGGAACTTAAAAACTTTTTGTTAATTTAGGAGTGTAAAATAAATATCCATTCTGGGGTGTGTAGAACAAATTCATACAAATCACGATTGTTCAATGAAGTGCCTAACTTTATTTTGAGAAATTACATCATAACATCAAATAAGTATTTATAAAATTATTTAAATTCAGAATTGCCTAAACTTCAGAAAATACCATAGTCATGCCTGAACTTAACTGCAATTTTGTGTTAAGTTAACTTGAGAAAATACATTAGTTTTGTCTGAACTTAATTACAACTTTATTACCTGAAGTTAACTTGAGAAAATATAATAGTTTTGCCTGAACTTAACTGCAATTTTGTCTGAAGTTAACCTGAGAAAATACAATAATTTTGCCTGAACTTAACTACAATTATGCCTGGATTTTAACTTAAGAAAATACAATATTTTTTCATGAACTTAACTACAATTTTACCTGAACTTAACTTTAGAAAATACAATAGTTTTGCTTGAATTTAACTTCAATTTTGCCTCAGCTTAGCAACAGTAAATACAAAAAAAAATTTGGCCTCAAATTGCCTTATGTTGATGATGATGATGATGATGATGATAGTCTAACATGAAAAGTATATTGTACACTGTTTTTATACCTCAACTTTTACATCTAAATCAAAGAGGATTTTTTTACAACCCTGTAAAACAAAATAAAAATAATACAAAATGTGCAATGACTTTCCAGTTAATGAACTTTTATATAAAAAAAATTACCATCAAGTAAAACTATGTAAATCTTGTGCAGTAAAAAAATTTGAATAGACCATTTACATTCCGGAATTGATTCTAAAATTATATACTTTCTTCCCTAAGAGTTATTTCCCTTACAGTGGATTAAAATGATACTTGTTCCATTTAAGAGCAATGTTTGAGTATAATTTTCTTATAATTTGCAGATATTTGAACCTTGCAAAAAAAAATAATCAGGGAATAATTTAATAGCAAATAGAAAATGTACAAGTTGTTACAACATTAATATTTTGTGCAGATTATGGGGAAAATATAAATGTATATTAAACTTTGCATGAAATGGGACATTTTTGACTGCATTAAGGGGAAATAACTCGTAAAATAATATAATTTTATAATCAATTTAGAAATGTGCAAATGGTCTGTTTACTTGAACAAAGGTATTTAGGTAAATATGTGCAGACTTTTCAAGTAAGACAAAATGATTAGAGGTGAAAATGAAATGATGAGGTCAGTTTACAACAGAGCCATTTGTTATACATATACATGCAATAAAACTACACACATGCTACTTACGAGCTGTACATGCAATATAAACATAAAATCACATTTATATTGGATTTACACACACAATGAATATACATCTAACAAGTATATAATTTTTTTAATTTAATAATATTTTATTGTACATAAACAATAGGATTGGACAGCAAGTTATACCAACTTATATGAAGTCCTCTCCTTACAAAATATACACATGAATTAATGACAGCAAAACAAAACACAAACAATAGACATTTAAAATTTTGACACTGATAAGAAGAAAGAAAGAAGTACAAGTGAAAAAGTGAAAAAAAGAAAACAAAGAAAACAAATTGCTGACTTAGCCCTAAAATCTTTTTGATTGATTTATAAAAGTTCGAACTTTTCCAAATATTTTGGAGTTGAGGTCATAACTATACTTATCGTTCCCAAAGAGCAAAGTTTCAATATTGATACTAATATCGTCGCAATTACTAAGAAGTGTTCTTCTTTCGTTCAGGTATAAAGGACATTCCAGAAAATAATGTATGGCATCTTCAAAAGAAGCACCGCAATTACATTTAAAATTATTTATTATATGTACTTTTGACAGATCGGCATTGAGTGAGGTATATAATATCTTTATGCATGCAATCATCTATCCAAAAAGTGTTTGAAAAAAATCTTCATTCTCATTACCTACATTAATACGAGGATGGAGAGTCTATCAACACCAGCCCAAATATTGTATGACACTATCCCAAATATTGTCAGACACTATCCCAAATATTGTAGGAGACACTATCCCAAATATTGTCAGACACTATTCCAAATATTGTAAGAGACACTATCCCAAATATTGTAAGAGATGCTATCCTAAATATTGTAAGAGACACTATCTCAAATATTGTAAGAGATATTAGGCCAAATATTGTAAGAGACGTTATCTCAAATATTGTAAGAGACACTATCCCAAATATTGTAGGAGACACTATCCCAAATATTGTAAAAGAAACTACCCCCAATATTGTAGGAGACTATCCCAAATTGTAAAAGAAACTATCCCAAATATTGTAAGAGAACCTATCCCAAATATTGTAAGAGACACTATCCCAAATATTGTTAAAGACACTATCCCAAATATTGTAAGAGACACTATCCCAAATATTGTAAGAGACACTATCCCAAATATTGTAAAAGACACTATCCCAAATATTGTAAGAGACACTATCCTAAATATTGTAAGTGACAATATCTCCAATATTGTAAAAGACACTATCCCAGATATTGTAGCAGACAATATCCCAAATATTGTAAAAGAAACTATCCCAAATATTGTAAGAGACACTATCCCAATTATTGTGAGAGACACTATCCTAATTATTGTAAGAGCCAGAAACTTAAAATGTGGCGCTAAACACCATAACCCTAACCCACAAACCTTCTTTGAGCATCAAAACTAACTTGTTTCTAATCTTATTAAAATTATCTACATCAATTATGCTACAATGATCTTGTAAAAATCTATACAGCTACAGTAACTAACCCTGTGTCTAGATTAAACTGGATTTACATACTATAATTTTAACTGACATATTAAAGTTAGAACAGTTACCTTTTCTGGTGCCCTGATAACCTTTGTTCTCTCTATCCATGTTTCCTGTAGATACAAAATACACAAAAAAATATAGGCTTACAGAATAAACAAATACAACTTCATAAAATGGGTCTGATCATGCAAAATGTTACCTTACATCCAATATTTTAAATTTTTGGTAAGTTGGACATTTTCCCTTTGATCTCGCTCAGTGATATTGTCAGTATTAACAAACCTACTCTGATACTGAAAAATATCAGTCAGTGTGATATCATATTATGACGTTTAACACTGACAACAATAACATTAGTTTTGAAGGTCTTCACATACATTATCACTAGTATTCCAGCTCATCCGATCGAACTCTCTATGATGCTAGTGATAATGTCTGTTCCAACCTTCAAAATTGCTGTTATTCTATATTTAGCAATTGCTGTATATGTAGCATAAAAATGAACATATCTAAAATTGCCAAGAAAGAGATGAATTTTTAAAATTAGTGTATTATATCCAAAATATCAGAGAATAATGTGACAAAGAAGAATTGCTTCACATGGTTTTTTTTATCGGTTTTAAAATACCTTTAGTTGTACATGTATATGTCAATAAATCAGATATGAATAATTGTATTGCATTTGTATGTGTGGTGTTTATGAGTGAGTTAGTGATTGTTGCTTAACACTGAGTGAGCAACTTTTCAACAATATCGTGGAGAGAACAAGTTACATTCAATGAAATGATGATGATGTCTGTATTGTACTAGAACACCATGCAAAATTTGATCTTTATAGTGCTAACTTACTCAAACAACAGTCCATGGGTAGACATGTCGCTCCACTCTGACACATTATCATGATTTCGAACCCACCAGTCTTTGTTTTTACTCCTTAAAGCTGTATACTTAGCAGAGAAGCAGCAAATACATATATATATATACATGTAGTCTTTAGTTTGACCCGGCCGCAGATCGAGCATGGAGGCGAGCATGCTAACCATTACACCACCAATGCTATTGTGTGGTGTTGTTATGTAGTAAATACAGTGAAACCTGTGTAATCCGACACCTGAGTTTTCCGACATCCTGTGACATTCGACAAAAATTTATGGTCCCAAAGTTGTTCTGTTAACATAAATCAAATTTGAGTATTCCGACATCCTGTACAATCCGACATATTTCACTGGTCCTTTGGTGTGTCGGATCAGACAGGTTCCACTGTATATACAATCATTGACAAGTTCAATTCTAGATCATGGTAATAACTTCAGACTTACTAAAAACATCTATAAAACTACGGTAGTTAAACAGACCTCATATAAGACTGAAACTAAATCTGGAGACCATGTATTACAAAGGCACAATTATGTCAATTAGTTAGATAAAAATTATAGAATTATCTTACTCTAAATATCTTCATCAAATCCATTTGATCAGCAGCTTCAGGGAATGTAGCAAGGAAAGGACTGTGTATCAATTCTACAAAATGGAAAAAATGGTGGTCGTATTATAATGCTCCAGTAATTTTGTAGCAACTGACAATTAATTAGCTAGTTTTTCAATAATTTGATAGCTTAATTAGCTCGAAAGTTAATTACTGACGACTTACTTTAAAAAAAAAAGTATATGATTAAAAGTGATTGTTAAATTGCTAAATTGCTACCATACGATGTAATAAACTTTGAGTGAGGTGATTGATTATTTGAGTAAATAATAACATGTAAATCCAGTTGGAAAGGTTTTAACTGGCCATGTACAGCAGGCGACTGCTAAGGCTAGTTTGACTGTATACATAATAATCATCCCCACAAATATTCACTATAGTGTAACTGTACTGGTTCAGGCAATAAAATAAGGAGTAAATTGTATCAACAGTAACTTATCTGTAGATTCTAAATCTACCCTGTCTTTCAGTAATGTGTCAGCTAAGATTTGATGGTACAATGTATAAAGTTGTCTAAACAGTAACTTATCTGTAGATTCTAAATCTACCCTGTCTTTCAGTAATGTGTCAGCTAAGATTTGATGGTACAATGTATAAAGTTGTCTAAACATTAACTTATCTGTAGATTCTAAATCTACCCTGTCTTTCAGTAATGTGTCAGCTAAGATTTGATGGTACAATGTATAAAGTTGTCTAAACAGTAACTTATCGGTAGATTCTAAATCTACCGTACAATGTATAAAGTTGTCTAAACAGTAACTTACCTGTAGATTCTAAATCTACCCTGTCTTTCAGTAATGTGTCAGCTAAGATTTGATGGTACAATGTATAAAGTTGTCTAAACAGTAACGTATCTGTAGATTCTAAATCTACCCTGTCTTTCAGTAATGTGTCAGCTAAGATTTGATGGTACAATGTATAAAGTTGTCTAAACAGTAACTTACCTGTAGATTCTAAATCTACCCTGTCTTTCAGTAATGTGTCAGCTAAGATTTGATGGTACAATGTATAAAGTTGTCTAAACAGTAACTTATCTGTAGATTCTAAATCTACCCTATCTTTCAGTAATGTGTCAGCTAAGATTTGATGGTACAATGTACAAAGTTGTCTAAACAGTAACTTACCTGTAGATTCTAAATCTACCCTGTCTTTCAGTAATGTTTCAGCTAAGATTTGACGGTACAATGAATAAAGTTGTCTAAACAGTAACTTACCTGTAGATTCTAAATCTACCCTATCTTTCAGTAATGTGTCAGCTAAGATTTGACGGTAGTAAGAGTAAATATTTAGTAATGATGCATTTCCTACCAAAACATCTGGAAGTAAGCTACAAAAGAGAAAAATATCATTATTTTCATAAAAATTATTATCTATGTCATTCAGTGACCTGTGTGAACCACTCCTTATAGAGATCCACTTAATAATTTACTGGTAATAAAGAAATAAATCATTGCTTCAAAATATGATCGTCATTGAAGGAAAAATCTGGTCAATAATGAACGTTTGGATTGTGTGATCCAGAAAAGATATTTGATCATATATTGCTATGATTACATCTGTGGCGATAATGGTTAGTATGTTCATCTGCAGTGCTGTATATCATAGGTTCAAGCCTGGGGCGGGTCATACCAAAGATTATAAAATTGGTATTTTTTTTCTCTGCTAAGCATGCAGCGATAGAGAATAAGAGGACAGACTGGTTGACCGAAATGAGGATAATGTGTTCGAGGGGAGTGGCATGTCTACACATGGACTGTTGTTTCATTCAGCTAGCACTATAACTAGAGGCTCACAGGAGCCTGTATAGCTCACCTGGGTATAATAACAACATCAGTCAATAAAACTTGATAAAAAATAACAAATGTAGCCCTCGTCATTGCAGACCCCCTCTCCAAAATAATTTGGGCAGGGGCTCCCCATTTAATGTATGTTATCAACATTGCTATAAAAAAGATAAATGTCAATGAGTCTCAAAATTTAGCTTTTGCTACTTCACATTTTGCAATAGAGTTGCTTCCCTGTGATTATTTGAGTAACCAAAAGCAGTGAGTCAACAAAAAAAAATGCATTTCAAGAGGAATAACTCTTCACATAGTTGTCAGACATTTTCAACTGTGGAACTTTTTTTGTAGATCTTGACATGCTGAACATTTTTGCAATTTAAACTTGACATCTAACTCTTATAGTTTTTGAAATAAAGGACGAAAAGTATTAAAATTTTGAAAATTTGATGAAAAAAAAGGTCAATAACTCAAAATGGGAAAATGGGATTTACTTCAAAATTGCAGGGTAGGTAGATCTTGATATGCTCCACATTTTTGCAGTTCCAACTTATCATCTATCTCTTATAGTTTTTGGAATAAAAAAACGAAAAGTATTACAATTTTGAAAATTTGATGAAAAAAGGGCAATAACTCCAAGATGGGTAATTAGATTTTCTTCACAATTGCAGGGTTGATAGATCTTGACATGCTAAACATTTTTGCAGTTTCAACTTATCATCTATCTATTATAGTTTTTGAAATAAAAAACGAAAAGTATTAAAATTTTGAAAATTTGATGAAAAAAGGGCAATAACTCCATGATGGCTAATCAGATTTTCTTCAAAATTGCAGGGTTGGTAGATCTTATCATGCTGAACATGTTTGCAATTCAAACTTATCATCTATCTCTTATAGTTTTTGAAATAAAAAACGAAAAGTATTAAAATTTTGAAAATTTGATGAAAAAAGGGCAATAACTCCATGATGGCTAATCAGATTTTCTTCAAAATTGCAGGGTTGGTAGATCTTATCATGCTGAACATGTTTGCAATTCAAACTTATCATCTATCTCTTATACTTTTTGAAATAAAAAACGAAAAGTATTAAATTTTTGAAAATTTGATGAAAAAAGGGCAATAACTCCAAGATGGGTAATCAGATTTTCTTCAAAATTTCAGGGTAGTTAGATCTTGCCGTGCTGATCATTTTTAGCCCATGTCAGATTTCTGATATTATTAACGGTTTTTGAGTTATTACCAAAAACGCGCAATTTTACCATATGTTCTATTTTTAGTAACAGTGGCCATGTTGATTGGTGCACGGCTTCACCGGACACAATTTTAAAACTAGACACCTTAGTGACGATTCAGACAAAGTTTGGTTCCAATTGGTCTGGTAGTTTCAGAGGAGAAGATTTTGAAAAAGTTTACGACGTACGACGGACGACGATGGACGACGACGGACGCCAAGTGATGGCAATAGCTCACATGACCCTTCGGGTCAGGTGAGCTAAAAATCTATTAAGCATGTTGGTCTAGTACAAAGCGGACCTCATCATCATCTAATTAAAATGGAACTGGTTCTCACCATGATATGGATGAAAAATTAATCCCTCCCTCCCTCCGTCACTCATGCATGTATGCATGCATGTACACACATAAGTGGAGTGGTTGTTTATAAAAAAAATATATATTCAACTTACTCTAATTGTTCTTTATGTTCCCTCTTTGGAATGGATATTTTTACATTCAATCTTGGTTGTTTGTTACTGGACAATAATGACATAAATGCATTAGATGTGGCTAAAAACAGAAAAAAATAAAATATTACAGTAGTCTCCCCTTGTTATAAGGCAACTCAAACCTAAGGTCATCCCTCTTATTAGGTCAGATTTCAGATCTCAAACCTAAGGTCATCCCTCTTATTAGGTCAGATTTCAGATCTCAAACCTAAGGTCATACCTCTTATTAGGTCAGATTTCAGATCTCAAACCTAAGGTCATCCCTCTTATTAGGTCAGATTTCAGATGTATGTTTGAACTTGATCTGTATATAGATATAATTATCACTGTGTATAACATTATGAAAATCTATAAAGACACATAAGTTTAAGCTCAGAATCAATTGCTCACAGATGATAACAAAACTTCATACCCATTAAATAAGACCAAAAAATGTTGCAGTTGCACACTTTCAATACACAAAAACAAAATTTAATTATTCCTGCAAATTATTTATACTCACTTCTACGACTAATAGTAGGATCGACTTCTACGTTCTTTTCATAGGGTGTTCCACCGTTGACGTACAAATCAAAATTTCTACAATAGATGATATCGATGTCAGTATAGCTTTTCAACAGAAACTTTCCAAAATATACAGATATCAGACTGGTAACCAGTATACAAAATGTATGTGGATCAGAGCCTATTCCATTCAACCGTATCAGTAAAATGTATGTGGATCAGATAGCCTATTCCATTCAACCGTATCAGTAAAATGTATGTGGATCAGATAGCCTATTCCATTCAACTGTATCAGTAAAATGTATGTGGATCAGATAGCCTATTCCATTCAACCAGATCAGTAAAATGTATGTGGATCAGATAGCCTATTCCATTCAACCGTATCAGTGGTATAATGGTTAGCGTGCTCGCCTGGAGTGTGGTAGAGTGTAGGTTCATCGGTGGTATAATGGTTAGCGTGCTCGCCTTGAATGTGGTAGATTTTGGGTTCAGGCACCAATAAGTTCAAACCAAAGACTATAAAATTGCTATTTGTTGCTTCTCGGCTAAGCACGCAGCATTAAGGGGAAAGATCAAAGACAGATCGGCTCTGAATCAGGATTATGTGTCCGAGTGGGGCGACATGCCTATCCGCAGACTGTTGTTTCAGTGAGCTAGTACTATAAAAATCCAGCTAAGCATGTTGGTCTAGTACAAAACGGACCTCATCATTATCTCATTGAAAATTAACTTGTCCTCGCCATGATATAGCTGAAAAATTGCTGAGTTAGCGACAACAATCACTCACTCATATTCCATGCAGATGAAAACAAACCTTTCTTGAATTATTTGGTGCTGTTTTTGCTTGTAAGATTTTTCAAGCTGATTACAATGATAAGGTAAAATATGCCATGCTTCATAAACATATGACACATCTTGGATCTAACCTTTTGACCTGGTGAACTTTAGAAATCTGTTTGATCTCTAGGTGTTATATAGAACTCAACAATGTTAATTTCAACTAACTTGTTTCCTATTAAAGCACCAGTTGTTTGTTCATATAGATCCAGCAGAACCCATCCACAGCTAAATTCTCCTGGCTCTTCATTACTCTGTAAACAATACAATATTATATAATTTAACAACAAATAAACACGTCCTTCAAAAATGTTGGCACTTACATTTTTCGGTAATTTTTATAACTAACAGCCATTTTGAATGTGTTTCAATTCTTAGCAGGATTCCAATATAATATCTAATGCAACTTTCAGTTTGCCAGGTTTAAACTTCTGTACACCAAATTTTGAAATAACAATATGCCACTCGTCAATTTGTTATTGTTAACAGCATTTCAACCAATCGAAAGTCCTAGAATACATGTCTCATAAACGACGTACGGGAAGAGAACCCCTACTTACCATTTCGATAATAAAACAAACAATATATCTGTATCTTTACAATTCTATTATTTCAAAACACACTCATTTAAACAATTTTTTTTTTAACATAATTAGGAGTTTCCTGCATTATTGAATTATTTTCATTTCCACTTAACTTTTACAAAAATATATACTTGTAGATATGTTTTTTTAAAACTTTTTAACACAATTTAATTTGGCTCGTACACCATATATAAATCTTAGAACGCCACAATATAGCTGAAAATCAGAAATACTGCTAAAGTTGGTATTAAACACCAATCAATCAATCAATCATAGAAATCTTAGTTAATGTAAATTGTGCCTTACAAACACAACATGTGTGTGAATTTAAATACAGCATACATGCATTGCTTTATGTAGACAACATTACAATATGTATTAAAGGGCATTAAAGTGGTGTTAAACACCAACACTAAACCTGTGTTAAAGGGAGTGAACATTTATAAAAGTATGTTGTCTCCGGACATTTCAACAGCCGAATAATGATGGCCTAAATAATTTTTCCCTTATAAGCTGTAAGTCCTACAAAATATTGTGTTCTATGAACATTGTAGCTAAAAATCATGGAATTTCAAAAAAAATAATCTTAAACAAAAATGTCATATTTTTATCATAATTTTTTATAACAAAAAAAAACAACTTGTCAATAATAAAAAATATACATTTTATACATTAAAAAAAATATACAGGGTACAAATTTACAATAATTTGACCATATCATGCAATGCTGTATAGCTGATGTTAGTATGACAAGCATTGAAGCATTATATTCAACACACATTTGTATTACATTTGTACTTGTAATACAAATGTATGAAACAAGATATGATCCAACGGACATGCATGTCACAGCGACCTTGAACTCTGACCACTATTATTGTCTTCTAAAACTTGCTATCACTATGGAATCACTCTCAATATGAAATCTCAGGAGAGTAAACAATCTAGTTATGGCCATGCTAAATGTCTCTATTTGTATTAATAACTATGGTATCTAAATAGCAAAAAGATTCTCCCTGACTGACGAAGGAATGGACGATCACTAATGCCTAATATATTATCATTAACATGCTGAATTAAAACAAAGAACTATGGCTATCTTTTTATATCTCTATAAGTAGTCATGGCACTTGAAGTCAAGTTCCCACCCCTCCTTCCCCATAAATAAATTTATTAACATTTGTATGGTTTAATACCAATGTATCATCTAAAACCAAACTAAGATACTATTTTCCCAATTTATGTAAAGTTTTTTGGTTGTTTTAAGATTATATTTTTTGGAATATCTAAAAAGAAATCCTCATAATAAAATTGGCTTAAATATGGACATATTTCTTTATCTAATTCATGAACAAATGTTCTGGACAGACATCTCATACCCTCTCTCCCCAAACCCCTCCCTTCAAAAAATATAAGGATGCATAAGCTGACATTCATAGCGATTTTGTACATTAAACATATTACAAAAAATGACAACCAGAGGATTACTTATTCATTCGCCTATGGCTCTATCAGGTATTATATGTAGTATATTTCTGTATTGTTCTGAAAGGAACAATATATTAGACTCAGTTTGAAGAGGTCAAAATTGGTGACCTATGACCACGTATAAATAAAGGGAAACCCCTGATACTTTCCTTCTTTTTCTGTGAGCAATGCAAGGCAACACATTTCATGCACATTCTTTTACAAACTACCGGTATGTACATAAAGTCACCATGCATTTTGGAAAATAACATGACTGTGATTTCTTTTTATGTGCATTGTACAAACAGTTAACATGACTAATCAGTGGCATCACACAAAATATACAGAAAAAAAAACTTTTACCATTTTCTTTTTACTAAATCTTGGCTTAAAATGTGAAAAATTATAATTAACCAATACAATATCTAGCTAAGGTTTCATACTGCAATCATGGTGAGAAAATATAACAAATCGTGAAAGCTTAAAATTAATTTTATGCTGCTATACACAATATGAAAAATAAAGGTCAAGGTTGGTTAGTACTAAGACAATTCTTTAACTATTGCAAAAATATTGGTTATTTTTCTTTTTAATTTAAAAGTATTTGTTATTCAATAATAGTTCTAATTTCAGCAAACTAATATGTGGGCACATCTGATACTTGTGTTCAACTTTTACCATTTAACTAATGAAAATATTGAAATTACATACATCATAATGATATGTTTTCTACAAAGAGTGAATATGTCTAAAAATTCATTTAAATATCAATATACTGAAAGAATTCATTTAAATATCTTTATACTGAAAGAATTCATTTTAAATATCAATATACTGAAAGAATTCATTTAAATATCTATATACTGAAAGAATTCATTTTAAATATCTATATTGTGAAAGTATTTTTTTTTACAAAATAAAGTTTATATTAAAAGCAGTGATATTTTTGCTACAGTCAGATGGGGGTGATACTCACTTTAGAGTCTCCTGTTGTCTCAGCATGCTGATATTATATACAAATTGATGTACATATATATATATATTAATATTAAATCAAACTATATTTTGCTTTGCATGAAAGCGCTATGCTGGCAAGTAAGTATATATAATTTAATTATTAAAAAAACCCATAGATATGTACAATCATTTAAGAGATGACAAATGTAAGTAAACTAGCTGAAACAAAAGTAAAGAGAACTCTTTACCAGTGATAAAGTACAGTTATATGTAAAAGATTGTTCTATTTTATTTTATTTGCACAGCAGTTACCCTCTAATAAGGTCCCTGTAAACAGGGGTAAGGTTAGAGTATGGGCTATGAAGTTTAATGCCACTTTCAACAATATTTCAGTAATAGTAAGGCGGTCAGTTTTATTGGTTGAGGAAATCTGAGTACCCTGAGAAAACCACAAGCTTACTGCAAGACACCAACAAACTATTTCACATAATATGTTGTACCAAGTATACTTTGCCTGAGTGGGACTCGAACTCACAACGTTAGTGGTGATAGGCACTGATTGCATAGATAGTTGTAAATCTATCTACCATACGATCACGACATCCCCTCCCCCCCCCCATGTAAACAGATACCTCTCTTTACATGTCATCCTTTATTCACCTCACTTGAGGCCCCTATTGTTATAAGACCACTGTTTCAAGCAGGAGGTAAGCCACTATAAGTAAGGAACTACTGTTATCAAACTATTATTATATAGATAGCTGTGAATTACAGAATTTTCCGAGTTAAATAAAAATGATAATTTCACAGTGAAATTATCGTTTTTAATTTCACTCTCGCTATATTTCGCGCCATTTCATTGTCGGAACTACTTTTCTGACAGCGAAATGGTACGAAATATAACGAGAGTGAAATTAAAAAAGATAATTTCACTGTGAAATTATCGTTTTTATTTAACTAGGAAAATTCTATAATTCTACCCTACACACGTAATATAGTGCAATTAAACTAATTTTATATTAAATTCGATTCGAAACATTTTTGATCTATATAATAAATACTATAACTAATTGGCGAGTTGCATTATTAAAAATATGTCACTCATGACCAAATACCGTTGTAACTCACTCTTGCACTGCGCGCATTCGTGAGTTACTGCGTTATTTGGTCATTCGTGACATATTTTTGATAATGAAACTCGTCAATTAGTTATAGTACAATTATACATGTATCTTTTTAAAAAATATATGGGAAGTCATTTCTTTTTGGCTTTCACTCAAATTCACCAATTGAAGTTTCCAAAAATATATCTACATTTTTCTTTGATGTTGTGAATGAATAAATTAAGACAGTGCAGAGGCAACTTCCAAAATTGAATAAAAAATATGGCAGAATATTTACAACTTTTACATATACTGTACTTCAAAGAGAATCATATAGTAAACAAAAAATAGTAAACAATAAATAAAAGATTCAGAATAATCAATGATCATGTTCCAATCAAAGTAGTAACTGTTTTACAGTGTAATCTGTCTAAGCCTAACCTCATTGGGACAAACTTTTGTGTTCGGAATGGACAGGTGTTTGGTTAATACAAGTTAAATTAACAAAGATTTCCTATATTTGGGAATTTTATTTATTTCAAGTTCGGTTTAAGCAGGATTCCAGTTTATTACATGAACAGTTTTAAGAAGTGTCACAGTATATTTAAGTAATAGATCTTAAAATTTATTCTCAAAACTACCAAAAATGTCGAAAACCACAATATAACTGAAAGATTGTTTAGAGTAGCAGTCAACACCCCCAACCCTCAAAACTGCTACAAAACTGTTACAAAACTGCTCCAAAACAGTTCAATCAGCATGTTTTATCCAATCAAAATACATTCTAATATTTCTTACGATGCAGTAGAATAGTGAAAACATTAGAAAAAAAAACAATTTTCATTTAAATCTAAGGTAGGATATTTTGATAATTCAACTGTATAGCTTGTTAAAGGGAAGTAACCTACTAATGATTCTCAACTTGCAAAGCATAAGATTTGCTGTTCAACAGATATATTCTTGCAATCTTAGAGAATATTGTAATTGGTTTGAAAATATCATGTAGGGTGATTAAGTACATCATCGTACAACTACTTGCATGAATTTGGATTGAAAGATTTCTTGTTATTAAAGGATATTGAAGATATTGTTAGAACACAATTATACAACTTATAAAATACAATAGAGAAACAATAATTAATTCAAAACATAATACTAAGTAAGATATACTCACATTCCTTACATAAGTAAAACCAAGCTCAAATAAAATCCCTGAAAAATAACAAATATTATGGTGTTTATCAATATATCCTAACATCATTTGTATTTGTGCAGTATGAATTTTGTTTTTCAATACTTGTATTTGTGCAGTATGATATCATCAATTCATATAAGTAAGTAAGTATCATCAATTTGTAGATTTTGAAAAGAAGTCTTTAACGTGCAGGGAGCGTGGGAGTGTATACGTATTTCATGTGCCAAATTTTGTGAACTTTCATTTTATTCCAATTTATGTATGGAAAAATGCTGTCAAATTGATGCATTTATGTACAAGAAATCAAAGTGATACTAGTATATACATATGTCATTAAGAGAACACAAACAAATTAAGTTTGAAGCTCTACTGGTACACTTAAATTCTAATACAGTATTTTATATAATGTCAAATATTTTGAGCCGTGTCTGATGTAGGTTATTACAGAAACACACTAAATTTGATATCTACGTTTTATTGTCTTTGTGTCATGTTGTGTAAAATACATCTTGCACAATGACAATGTTTCCCATAACTTAAATTTAAACTAAAAAGTTCATACAGCAAAACTTGTGCAATCCGACATCCTGTGACATCTCGCAAAATTGTATGGTCCCAAAGTATTTCTGTTAACTAAAATAAAAGCTGAGTTTTCTGACATCCTGTATAATCTGACACATTTCCCTGGTGCATTGGTGTGTCAGATTAGACAGGTTCTGACATCCTGTACAATCTGACACATTTCCCTGGTCCCTTGGTGTGTCAGATTAGACAGGTTCCACTGTATTAGTAACAACTAACTGCAAAAACTGTTTTAATTCCTTTAAAAAAAACTTTATACTGGAATCGTTTTATTTGAGCAGTCAAAATGCGTTGACAGTATATTTACAAGTGATAAACGGTCACTGACCGTTTATAACATTTATAAATCAGTTG
>MJUT01028675.1:402001-449496 GCA_002080005.1 Gigantidas platifrons | reverse complement strand
AGACAATAACAGTGCATTGACTTGACATAAAATTCGATATACGTATTTGGCACGAATCTGGGAAAATGCTCGGAAACCCTCGCATTTTCCCCGATTCTAAGCCTCATCCGTATATCGATTTTATGTCAAGTCAATGCACTGTTATTGTCTATTTATCACTAAAACTCAATTTGTGACTAAATCATTGTTAGACATTTGCAAATACAGTGAAACCTGGGAGGCTAGGACCAGACTGTGTTAGGAATAGACAGGTGGGCTAGGACCAGCTACTGTGTTAGGATTAGACAGTTGGGCTAGGACCAGACTGTGTTAGGAATAGACAGGTGGGCTAGGACCAGCTACTGTGTTAGGATTAGACAGGTGGGCTAGGACCAGCTACTGTGTTAGGAATAGACAGGTGGACTAGGACCAGCTACTGTGTTAGGAATAGACAGGTGGGCTAGGACCAGCTACTGTGTTAGGAATAGACAGGTGGGCTATGACCAGCTACTGTGTTAGGAATAGACAGGTGGGCTAGGACCAGCTACTGTGTTAGGAATAGACATGTGGGCTAGGACCAGCTACTGTGTTAGGAATAGACAGGTGGGCTAGGACCAGCTACTGTGTTAGGAATAGACAGGTGGGCTAGGACCAGCTACTGTGTTAGGAATAGACAGGGGGGCTAGGACCAGCTACTGTGTTAGGAATAGACAGGGGGCTAGGACCAGCTACTGTGTTAGGAATAGACAGGTGGGCTAGGACCAGCTACTGTGTTAGGAATAGACAGGTGGGCTAGGACCAGTTACTGTGTTAGGAATAGACAGGTGTCTGGTTTATACAGGTTAAATAAACAAAAAGTTTTCCTACATTGGTACATAATTAAAAGTTTATATTATACAGAATTTCTGTTCATTCAAGGTACCCCTGTTTACAGGTATCAATGTAATCATATACAATAACATATATAATAAAATTTAGAATTACCTATTTTTTCTGGAAGATGATTCGTTCTAACAAACACCTCAGCATGCTGGAATGGGTCCATTAAATCTGAGATCTACAACAGATAATTTGAATATCTGAATGCTTGAAAATACTGATCCATCTTTTTTCTCTCACTAAATTCAGTCAAACCACAAATTAATTCAAGAAAAGACCACATCAGTGGTGTAATAATTATACCATGCTGGTTTGCAGTGCAGTAAATCGTGGGTTCGACCATCTGTCGGGTCAAACAATAAAATCTGTATTTTGCGGCTTGGACTCAGGATAATGTTTCCAAGTGATACGGCATGTCTACCTGCAGACTGCTGTTTCAGTCAGATATCACTATAAAAATCCAACTAAACATAAAGGTCTAGTACAAAGCAGATATCATCATTATCTCATCGAATGTTCTCGCCATGATATGGCTGAACATTTTTTTCATTTGGTGTTGAACAATAATCACTAACTTAATTCATTGATGAATCAATAAACACAAAACCCCCAAAATATTTCAAACAGAACTGAATATGCAGTTCCTGAGCAATATTTTTATTAAAGATTTTTTTTTCATAAGCAATATTATTTTAATGATTTTTTTCAAAACAAATATTTTCAAGATCTCTTTTTTCTTTTCATAAATCACCTTTTCATAGTACAAAAATCACCATACATGCTCAATATAAGATACCTTTTATAAAGTTTTCAACATACTGTCGATAAATCTACTTAGATATGTATCTTCAAAATTATCAAATATTTTTCACTAAATGACCAAAAAATTATCAAATATTTTTCACTAAATGACATACCTTTGTACTAAATGACCAAGTTTTTTCTATTTTTCACTTAATGACATACCTTTGTACTAAACGACCAAGTATTTTCTATTTTTCACTTAATGACATACCTTTGTACTAAACGACCAAGTCTTTTCTATTTTTCACTAAATGACATACCTTTGTACTAAATGACCAAGTAATTTCTATTTTTCACTTAATGACATACCTTTGCACTAAACGACCAAGTCTTTTCTATTTTTCACTTAATGACATACCTTTGTACTAAACGACCAAGGATTTTCTATTTTTCACTAAATGACATACCTTTGTACTAAACGACCAAGGATTTTCTATTTTTCACTAAATGACATACCTTTGTACTAAATGACCAAGTATTTTCTATTTTTCACTAAATGACATACCTTTTCACTAAACGACCAAGTCTTTTCTATTTTTCACTAATGACATACCTTTGTACTAAACGACCAAGTCTTTTCTAATTTTCACTAAGTGACATACCTTTGTACTAAACTTAGTGACATACCTTTGTACTAAACGACCAAGTATTTTCTGATCTGTCAACAGACGTTACTTTAACTACATGGACGTTACTTAAAACCTGCCAGGGAGAGCAAAAATAAAACAAATACTTTAAACATTTCAAAAATCTTTTCATTCATAACTAACATTATAATTAAATAAGTACATACTACCATTGATTTGTTTTGGGAGAATGGATTTCTCAGAGCTATAATGCATCGAATGTGAAGTCAGAGGTGTGAGAAACGATGAGAAGTACATATCAATGATAGTATGTTTATCAAGGATTTGGTATTAGGTGACACCAGTAACATCATTATAACACCACATTAGAAAAGACAGTGATACTATATTCATAGCATGCTAATTGCTTGATAATAGATACTGTCACATGTAATGATCAAAGGACAAAATGTTTAAGTCATCCATAAATGAGAATATAACAAAGTAAAAGCCAAACCTAATACTGTGTAAAAGTTCAAATGAACATGGATTACATAGACCAGAATAAACCAATTTATTATTTAGTGCCTGAGTTTTCCCAACACTATTTTAGATAGTTAAAAAAAATGCCTAAATTCTAATAAAATTGACCTCTCATTTCAATTAAAGAACTTTTTTTTTTAAATATGAATACTGCAAAATCCATACCTTCCCCCATAAGTAACAATTTCTGAAAGAGGAAAAAATACTTTACTCTCCTTTCCTTTAATTATTAAGTTTGAATGTTCTATGAAGCCCTTTGGGTTTGTCATGACCATATATGTATGGTTAGGTAGATATATATCTATCTATGTAATCAGTTCCTAGCACCAGTAGTCTGTGTGAGTTCAATTCTAACCAATGGTGAGGTTTACTTAATACAACATTACGTCACATTAACCAGTTTAACCCCTCACATTTCTGTATCTGTCCTAAGCCAGGACTTGGATATCCAACATCATATGTGGTGTGGTCATTTTGTCTGTTCAGTAAGTTAAGGCGAGTGGTGATTGTTAGCTTTGTTGATATTGGTAGCATTGTTGCCCATCGCTGTTAAAACTTTCTTTAAATATAAATTTGTCAGTAATTTGCAGAAGGTAGGTGGTATTTATTCAAGGTCCTCTGATTTCCTCTAGAATTAAACTGACCGCTAAAATATAACTAAAATATTGTTAAAAAAGGTGTCAAATCAGCCATAATCCAAGCATATTTCATTCTATCAATGAAGCATTAAATTTATTTTTGTATTTAACTGGGGCTGTCGTGGCCGTGATCTTATGGTAGTTGGATTTACAATTACCTATGCAATCAGTGCCTATCACCACTGATGTGAGTTTGAATCCCAATCAGTGCGAGGTATACAACATTATGTGATAAAGTTTGTCATTGACTTGCGACAGGTCGGTGGTTTTCTCTGGGTCTTCCGGTTTCCTCTACCAATAAAACTGACTGCCACGATATAAATGAAATAGTGTTGAAAGTGGCGTTAAACACCATAAAACCTCAACAAATCGTATTCAACAAACTTACATTCTGTCCATCAAACAAACAAACTCTGACAAATCTAGATTGTACTGTAATGGCTGAAATAAAGAGGTCAAAACAATGCTAATGTAAATCTTGAGAATTACAAATGTATAAGTATAATTAAACAAACTATTTATAAATAATATTTTGTATACCTTGATTGTCATGGAAATGAAAGACAGATAATCTTCTTAATGCAATACTCTGTTTATCAAAAGAATATATCCTATAAACTTCCAATCTCTAATAATAAATGCCCTTTTGATGGGATATAAATAAACAAATAAACTGTTGACCCTTCTGGGGCACCTAAGTTCACCCCCTAGTTTTTAGTGGGTTTGTGTTGCTCAATCATTAGTTTTCTATGTAGTGTTTTGTAGAATATTGTTTGACCTTTTTGTACCTTTTCTTTTGGACATTGTATTTTTTGTCCTTCTTTGATTTTTCTTACCAATACTAGCAAAATTTCAACTTTCAACATGAGGTTTCATAGGTATATACGATTGTAATACATGTGTATGTGTTTTTGTTTTATGGATGGGGAAAATTGATAGATTTCGACAATCCAAAGATTTGTAAATGAATTGAAGGATTTTTTCAGTCATTTTCATGCACTTAATCATTGAAGAATTATTACTCAAAATAAAAAAAAAAACAACAACAAAAAAACAAATAATAATTTTCACTCTTCTATAAATGTAGGTTACATTTTTCACCAAGATATTTTGGAAAACCATATCTTCATTTGAGACAGAAATATATCTGATACTGCATACAACAAAGTGTTGAGTTTTTATTTTGACAGGTCTTTCATCATAAAGAAATTAAGATTATATGTTCTGTTTGCGTATTTCTTTAAACTTAAAGCAAGTTAAGATAAATTGATTTTCTAACTTTGAACATAAGACTTTTTATTCAAATATTTATAATCAGACAGACAACCTGACTACTCACCTGTTTTCGGAATATTAATCTGTCTACAACTAGTAATTGTAATAATTCTGTCAAACTTGACAATTTTTGGACATATCTGGAAAACAAAAACATAAATCTGATCCAACATAGATTTTACTACTTTATGAAAAGAAAGTTCAAACAGTGATGGCAAACAATTCCCCCAATATCAACAAAACGAACAATCACCTCTCACCTCACTGAACACAAAAAAAAAGACTAGGCAATAGAAGTTAAAGAAATAAAGTATTTGTATTTCTGTGTCTGCAATCACATTCTAAAGGTATGAGAAAGAGTAGTGGTTAATATATAATTACCACTATTATTTTACAGGATTGTGTTCAGCACACGAGATGTACTTAACTTGTGCCTTAGTAGAGACAGTTTAAGGGAATCCCCACTTCAAGGACTATTTTCTTGGAAAATCCCTTGCATGATATGACTGCAGTGTGTAAGACAAAGGATTGATTGATTTATTGTGATTAATGCCACTTTCAGCAATATTTCAGCTATATCATGGCGACCAGTTTTAGTGGTGGAAGAAGCCGGAGTACCCGGAGAGAACCATCGACCATGGGCAAGCAACTGGTAAACTTGCTGCTGCGAGTCGAGTGCACCATTTTTTGTAATTTAGAAAGCCGGGCGCAAACCCACGCCATATTGGTAATAGGCTTGCATGAGTTGTTAGGTAATCCAACTACCATACTATCATTGAGTCACCCGGGCCATTGTAGTCAAAGGAAAGTTGAACAAGTGTAAGTGTATATGAACTTACAGTGATACATGGATCTTCAAAAACAGACTTACCCCAATACAAATAGTTGTAGAATGACAATGTAAATATGTATGTACCTAACATGATGTATTGAAGTAAATCTGAGGTTCAATTTGCACAAATTTATTTATAAAACAGATTTCAAATGACCATTTTCCTTACAGTAATATTTTTCGTACCTGTGATTTCTGTGGCTCAAAAAATAAGTCTCTATAGAATAAGTTAGATTTACTCAGTTTAGGAGCCAGATAATTCTTCATTCTATAAGTATCATCTAAAATAAAAATTAAATAGATTTATTCAGTTTTCTGTAAATTAAGATCATCACACTATATTAGATAAGTAAATAAAAAGAAGATAATGTCTTTGAATCAAAATTAAATCATTTGGAGGAGTAATGTTTTTGGTTTTATATTCAAACTTTCTGAATCTATCTGTTTTTATAAAATTGAACATCTAAGTAAGTTCTCAAAAATCATCAATCGCGTAGGTGATGTCATGTTTAGAGTAATCAAATCGAGTCCCAGACCAGTCAAACCAAAGACGATAAAATTAGAATTTGCAGCTTTTCCGCTAAGCAAGTAGCTCTAAGAAGTAAGAACAAAGATTGGTCGGCTCGAATCGGGATAATGCATCCGACATGTCTACCTGAAGACTGTTGTTGCAGTGAGATAGCACTATTAAGGTCCAAATAAGCATATTGGTCTAATACATTGAATGTATGTTGTTCTCACAACGATATAGCTGAAAAATTGCTAATTTAGTATTAAACAACAATAACTCACTCACTCTCAAAAATCAAGGACAGATGTACCTTCATTATCTCATTCTTACCTTTCGTGAAATAAAGTTTTAATGTGGAATGCCTAAACCCTGATGGAATTGCTCCTAAAGCATGTAACACATCGGTAGCACTTGTCTGTAATAACAAATATATAACAATGATTACAAAGAAAAAACGTCAAACACAATAGAATTCCTACAATTAAATGACAACAATGTGGTATAAAAAGAACTATAATTAAACTGTGATTGAAATACTTATTTATGACCATCTTAATTTATATTCACAATTTAAAACAATTAAAAAAAAATGCTAAAAACAGAAAATATTACACGTTGATACATGTACATGTTTTTTTTTGGGGTTATTTCTTCTCTGATATAACCTGATTATTGATATCTGGTCTTTGGCTAAAACTCTCAAGTATAAGTGTTTTATGTTAGGGAAAAAACAAATATATGTTCAGGCCTACATAAAGTTACTATGGTCATGTTTTTGACTTGGCCCAAAAGTAATTTATCTCTAAAGTATATATGAAGGTATTTTGATAACATTACAGGACAGATATATAAAGCAGCAGAATTTATATTTTATCATTAATTATTAGAATATATCAAAGGGCAGTTAAAATATTTTTTAAATGTTCATCCAGTTTCTTTTCATGTTCAATTTCACATTACTATTAGAAATAATTTGAGTCGTCAAAATGGCATTACACCAAAATAGTTTTCATTTAATTTTAAGACATGTAGTCATGAATGTTTTAATATAGAGAGAGAGATGCAATGTTAAAATACATTGATGAAAGCACTGCAAATAAAAGTCTTATTTAGCCTGGACAGAAAATTGGTTGTTATTACAACAAAAACTGATGACATTTATATCAGATATGTTATAATATTATTTAGTGTTTGTATAATATTTGAGCAGTTTGGGAAATAAAAACAAGTTGTTTCCCCTCCCCTTCCTCCCCATAATTCTTGTGATATAGTAACTGCAATGTGTAAACTGTAAAACAGAAGTGATTGTAAGTATGCATACAACTGCTGTCATTTTTTTTCTCAAATTTTTTTAATTGGAATATGTAAAAGATCGTTATTATGGTGAATGAAAAAATACAGTTATGCAATAATGAACAAGTGATTTATTTACAAGAAGTATTTAAACATGAAGCAACAATCCTGGTATCTCTAGATAATTTGTAACAGCATATCTCTTAATGTAAGTGAAGCTGTAGCATTCTTTGAAGATTCACCTAAATGTAATGTTTATAGATATATATATGATATTCATAAGTTGCAGTTTTATTTAAGCCGACCTGTGAATTATATGTATAAACCTTTGATTTGTAAATATCGTCTACATGCACATAGTTTAAAGATTGAAACAGGACGATATTTAAACACTGATAGACAAGAAAGAATATGTGATTTTTGTAATGATTCATGTATAGAAGACGAATTTCATTTTATAATGAAGTGTAAAAAATATGATGACATGCGTAAAAAGTATATTAAACCTTATTACTGGAAGAAACCATCTGCTTTTAAACTGGTACAACTATTGTCAGTTTGTAATATTAAAGAGCTAAATAATCTAGGTAAATTTTTATATTCTGCTGAAAAGGTTAGAAATTGCTTAACTTAATTGTCATGCTCCGCTATGAATATA
Source organism: Gigantidas platifrons (assembly GCA_002080005.1). Taxonomy (NCBI): domain Eukaryota; kingdom Metazoa; phylum Mollusca; class Bivalvia; order Mytilida; family Modiolidae; genus Gigantidas; species Gigantidas platifrons. The sequence continues at coordinate 441,518 of MJUT01028675.1, read as the reverse complement.
TTCTTGTATTGATTGTATGTATATATGCCTATAAGCTGTATTGCTTTTGGTAAATAAAGTATTATTACTATTATTATTAATAAATGTCGGTAAATGTATTATTAAAGTAGACATAGGACAAAATCTAAACATAGATGATGTCTGATGATATTCTTTGTAATACTGCGATACTAGTGATATTATATATTGCGACCTTCAAAGCCGATGTTATTGTTTTTATCTGTGGGTCTGTGAGATTAGTTAACTAGAGGCTCCCAGGAGGCTGTAATCTTTCACCTGGTTTTCAATCTTACATCTAAAGTTAATAGAAAATGGGGGTGTTACACATAATTTTGAAAGTGGGCCACCCAAAGATCATTTCAACTCAAATTTCTGAGCAAAAAATTTAGATGTGATTTTTTTCTCATACTATTCCTAAATGGAATAAACTGGCTGAAAAAATCTCACAGAAAAACCCAGAATATATGTTAAACTACTCATTGCCATGTAGCTACAGTTAAAATATGAGCTCATTTTGATTTATACTAAAGCAGCAATGGACAATTGAAAAAAATTATATTTTTAGTAACAGCAGCCATCTTGAATGGAGGGCAGGGCTGTCGGACACAATTTTGAAAGGGACCCACACAGGGACCATCCCTGCCAGGTTTGGTTTAATTTGGTTCAGCGGTTTCAGAGGAGACGATTTAAATGCGATCTTTTATCAAAATATGCCTAATTTGCATAATTGGTATAAATCGGCTGAAAGAAAAATTTCACAGAAAAACCTGGAATATATGTTAAACTACTCCTTGCCATGTAGCTGCAGTTAAAATTTGAGCTCATTTTGACTTATACTAAAGCAGCAATGGACAATTAAAATTTCATCCTCCTTTTTTTCTATTTCAAAATATGCCTAATTTGCATAATAGGTATAAATTGGCTCACAGAAAAAAATGAAATACAGTCAAACTTGATTTAAGCAGCCACTTAAGGGCCGGCAAAAACTGGCTGCTTAATAAAGGTGACCTGTAATTCAAGGTTCACATTTTTTTAAGTATTACAAATATTCCGGAATTAAAACTGTTTTGTCCCTGCCAAGGGTACTCATCAGGTGGCTTTGCATATATACGTACATGTGTGTATATATAATATATATATATTTTGTATATGCCCCCTGTGGGCCCTTGATTGGTGAATCAATAAATTTAAGACTTTAATATGACTTATAATAAATATTTTTAATACAATGTAGTCTGTTGGATTTGCGTTCTTCCAACGCCCATTATCTGTGCAACATCTCCAGAACTTTTCCCACTCATGTTGTTTCTTTAAGTAGTGTTTCATATGATGAATGAAGGATAAAAACTGTATTTATAATTTATTCATAATCATAAGGTTATAACAAAGCAATAACAACGAAGACAGAATGTTCTGAACAATAAAGTCATAGAGCACTAAAATTAAAAAGTCACTATTCATCACATGTATGATGTACGATGTCACAGAATTTACACTTAATTTTTAAAAAGTCACAGATTAAATCTATAATTTTTATGGTTTATCAATTCCATCCTGGAACTTAGTCCTTAAATAATACTTCCATCGGGTTTGGTCCCAAACAAGCCATAACACCTCAATCCGAGATGAATTCATTGTTTGATCGAAATAAGAAGTTTCCCTCGACATGAAAGGTTGTCCTCCGACTAGTGTTTGCACAACGGTTTATAACTATTTTAGTTCCCGCTATCACACTTTCAATCATCTAAGCGTGTGCCACAAACACACTTCCTTATCCTCAATTAACTGTCAATCAGAGGATAATTGTTGTATAATCATCAACACCTTAATTATTTACCTGTAAAGGTGTCAAACAGATCAATAATCAGATATCATTCGTATCTCTCGGTGTTTTTCCTCAGTGCGGGAGTTCCACGTGTAGCAAAAATCAATACTGTGTTAATCACGAATGCTATCCGCAAGCGACAAAAAAAATATTTGTGACCATTAAAATAGGTATTTTAACATTATTGGGACATATTTTTCTGGTCGCGTAAAGGAAGTGACCGTTAATTTACGTTAATTTATTACATAAAAATCCACGGGGGTACCTGGCAGTGACCGGAAAAGAGAGGTGACCATTTATTTCAAGTGACCATTAGGGCAAGTTTGACTGTATATGTTAAACTACTCCTTCCGATGTAGTGCAGTTAAAATTTGAGCTCATTTTGACTTCTACTAAAGCAGCAATGGACAATTGAAGAAATTTCTATTTTTAGTAGCAGCAACCATATTGAATGGAGGGCGGGGCTGTTGGACACAATTTTGAAAGGGACCCACCCAGGGACCATCGCTACCAGGTTTGGTTTAATTTGGTTCAGCGGTTTCAGAGGAGAAGATTTAAATGTGATCTTTTATCAAAATATGCCTAATTTGCATAATTGGTATAAATCGGCTGACAGAAAAATTTCACAGAAAAGCCCGGAATATATGTTAAACTACTCCTTGCCATGTAGCTTCAGTTAAAATTTGAGCTCATTTTGACTTATACTAAAGCAGCAATGGACAATTGAAGAAATTTCTATTTTTAGTAACAGCAGCCATCTTGAATGGAGGGCAGGGCTGTCGGACATAATTTTGAAAGGGACCCACCCAGGGACCATCCCTGCCTGGTTAGGTTTAATTTGGTTCACCGGTTTCAGAGGAGAAGATTTAAATGTGATCTTTTATCAAAATCTGCTTAATTTGCATAATCTGTATAAATCGGCTGAAAGAAATATTTCACAGAAAAACCCAGAATATATGTTAACTACTCCTTGCCATGTAGCTGCAGTTAAAATTTGAGCTCATTTTGACTTATACTAAAGCAGCAATGGATAATTAAAATTTCATCCCCCATTTTTTCTATTTTTAGCTTGGTGTCCATCTTGGTTGGAAGTCAGGATCAACGGACACAATTTTGGAAGGGGGCCATCCAAGCACCATTCCACCAAAGTTTGGTTGCAATTGGCCCAGTGGTTTCAGAGGAGAAGATTAAAATGTGAAAGCTTACGACGTACGACGGATGCTAAGTGATGGCAAAAGCTCACATGGCCTTTGGCCAGGTGAGCTAAAGATGTCCAAATTACCAATAAAATATTTAGGGGGCTGTACTATAGTAATAAAACTTTTAAAATGTGTATTTTGTTTTGTCAAGCAATATGAAGATTTTAGTAGTTTTCAAGTTTTTTGCATTGTTAAATAATTATACTAATTAAATTTTACTGATAGCTGGTGTTCTAACGTTCAACAGCAAATACTTCATATATATATACAGGACGAGTGAGATTGTATGAAGTATTATTAATTAACTCTATATTATTATTGTCAATACAACCTAAACTGTCTTTACAATATAAAATCATAAACTCTGCCAATATAAAAAAACTAAGCCAATATCGATATTGGCTTAGTTTTTTTTATATTGGCCGATTTTATGAAATTACATTTAAGTCTCAAGTTTCCTAAGATAATGTAATGTTAATTCTAAATTATACAGTAAATAAAACAAATCTTCTTCAGAGCATTGTTAGCTTTAAGCATAAGATCCAGGATTGTTGCTGTACATTAAATAATCGGAGGATTTATCAAACATTGATGTCTCACCTCTTCTTCAAGATCCTGATAAAAATATGGGGGGTAAAAACATGATAAAACAAAATCCCAATAAATGATGAGGTTTTCAAATATAAAAGGGCATTAATTAGTCCACACCATGCTAATAAAAACATGTTAGTTATGGAATATGTTTGAAAAAGTGTAAAAATATGTCAGCTATATGCAATATGTTGGCCAAATTGTAAATAAAAAAAGATATCAGTTATACAATATGTTGGACAAATTTAATCAACTTTGTCAAAATGAAGTCAAACATGTCTTGGAATATTAAAACAAGTTTCTTTCAATGATGGCTCTAGTTTTAAAATAAAATAAATAAATATCGTAAGAGGAAATATTGGCTGAAATTGTGACATTTTCTTTTAAGATCTGTCATGTGAATAATTATACTGTAAATTGACACAAGGTGATCCTTGTATATTCAGTTATGTTAAACAAGGGAGACAATTATCATTATGCTTTGTTATTCAGTCTAGACAAAAAATCTACCACCTCTATTAGTATAATAAGGTTAGTCAAACAATAACATAAGTAATACCAGGTACTGTAACTAGTTTGTATTCAAAACAATAAACATCATCATGCATAGATAAATCTAATACTTTAACTTTAAGAAAGGCTAATATAAATAGGAAGGACAAATAATTCAACAAGTACTCACAGGCTTTTTCTTAATTAAATAAATATTACACATAGAAATTCATTATTAAATTCATAGAGTTAAAAAGAGTTAATAAAACATTATAGAACTATCAATATGTTGCTCTATATCCCAAAAAAGATTTCCAACTTGACAATAAAATATCTGAGCTGACATTTGTACACTAGTCACCATATTCAACTCCAGCTTTATTGTGAAACATAATCAAATAAATTTGTAGCGAATTACTTTGCTTGGAAAATATATGATGTACACAAATTAAAAGTTAAAAATTGTCATTTACAAATCAAGTAGCATAATTTTAACATTAAACTATTATTTACTTTGAGGTCACCCAATCCAGGACCTTAAAAGACACAATTATAACTAAACTACCATATCTTGAAAATCTGTTAAAGCATAAAACAGTAAGAACTTAAGAAAGTGTAGCTTAAACAGTATCGAGCATAATGTACAAAATATGGTTAGTTATTTAACATACCTCATGTACAGCCTTTCTGACACTTGACCACATCTTTTTACCACTGTAATACAAAATTATTGTAATAATCTTTAAAACATTGTTACACATTTCATTAAAACATCATAAACTAATGAACTGTCTTGAAAACAAAATACAGAACACTACCAGTTGAAGACTTATAACAGTAACACGGCTACAACAAGCTTAAAAAAATTAAAATAGTTTCCTTTGTTATACTTCCATACTAAATCGGTAATCCAACACATTCTATGTCTTCTACTGTCCTCATACAAGACACACTTGGACAAATTTGGCAGCAATTTTAAACATACAAGTCAGAACCCTCCTTGGAAACATACATTCACTCACAAATTTCTGATCAATAGACAAGGATATACGGCAATATTTTTTTCAGCACAGCAATATCTTACCTCCTCGTTGTCTGTTCTCCCGTTTCATCTCCTTCATCTACTCCCTCATCCTCCTCCTCTTCTTCTTCTCCTTCTGTAAATCATTGTATGTAATGCATGATATGTGACCAAAATAAAATCAATACACAGCATGTCAGGCAATATGCTGTGATTAATTGCACTTAAAAACTAAAGCTGTGAATTAAGTTGTACTTAAAAACTAAAGTTGTAAATTAGGTGTGTACTTAAAAACTAAAGATGTAAATTAAGTTGTACTTAAAAACTAAAGCTGTGAATTAAGTTGTACTTAAAAATTAAAGCTGTGAATTAAATTGTACTTAAAAACTTAAGCTGTAAAGTAAGTTGCATTTAAAAACTAAAGCTGTGAATTAAGTTGTACTTAAAAACTAAAGCTGTAAATTAAATTGTACTTAAAAATAAAAGCTGTGAATTAAGTTGTACTTAAAAACTAAAGCTGTGAATTAAGTTGTACTTAAAAACTACAGCTGTGAATTAAGTTGTACTTAAAAACTACAGCTGTGAATTAAGTTGTACTTAAAAACTAAGACAGACAAGGTATAGCATTGAAGTTATAATACAAGTACTGGCAATTACATTTAGCCATGACCACATTAGTGGTATAATGGTTAGTGAGCTTGCCGTGAGTGCAGTAGATCGTGGATTTGAGTCTCGTTCAGGTAAAACCAAAGACTATAAAATTGGTATTTGCTGCTTCTCCATTAAGCATGCAACTTTAGGGATTAAGAGCAAAGACTGGTTTGCTCAGAATAAGGATAATATCCGAGTGGAATTCTTATTAGATTACTTTGTATTTTATATGTTTTCTTATACAGAAAATACAACAGACAGCTAATAAACACTACACTGTACAAAAATGGACAGTAACTACACTTGAATTATCAAGGAATTTTATCTCCTCTGAATTCAGACAATAAGGAACAACTTAATAAACTTACCATCCTCTTTCTGTACATCTTTATACTTGTTATGTGCCTGTATTATAAAATAAATAGGAATGAGAATTTATAACAAAAACAGCTTCATGAGGGGAGATAATCCATCTGTACATAACTAATTGTGTGGTATTTTGTTAGTTTTTCTTTTTATTACACTTGGTAATAATAAGAATAAAAAGAAGTCAAGAAAGAATAAGAAAATAAAGCAAAACATGACGGCATATTGAAGGGAGATAACTCATCTTTATACTTATTATGAATTTTAATATAAAAAAAAATTAATAAGGAATAAGGAAAGGGATTCATAAAGGGAGATAATTTATCCAAAATGAAAAAAATACCATGATGACTTTAATAAAATTGATCACAAAGGAGATTCACAAAGGGAGGTTTGTAATATACCTGAATGACAGCACAGAGTAGTCAGATAGGACCATGGTAAACATCAAAAGTTTGTATGGAGGTCAAAAAGGTTTATTACTAGGTACATGAAGCAGATTTGTCTTTGTTCCAGTGTATAAAGAGAAATATCCAACTATCTAAATAAAAATAGTACAATACATCAGGGCTCACCACACATAGTAAAAACAGGGCGACTTGACTTGTCTCTCAGTTGACTTAAGGGCGAAGTGCGGGAAAATCTGGGAGACTTCCGAAAATCGATCCCGATTTTAACGTTTCTTTCCCCACTACCACATGTTCCCTTCCCTTTCACAAAACGAACTTGTGCTGCACAACTGTCTTAAAAAGGATGCAATTAACGAGTTTGGAATAAAATATTGAACATCAAGCCCTGTATGGGTCATATTTCAGGAACATGGAGCTTCTTTTACGTGAATATTGAAGAAAAAGTATGATTATTGAAAATTTATAGGCGACGTCTCGAAATAACAGGGCGACTGAAATTTCGCTTTTGGGCCGAGTTGGAGCGACTTCAGAGCCGTGAAGGCGACTTTGTCGCTTAAGTCGCCTGGTTTGGTAAGCCCTGAAAAATAGTACAATATATACCTGTAGAAATGTAGAAGGGACAATTCCTTTATCTCCTTGTTGGTTCTCTGCTTCCCACCAACCATCTTCTCTGTAATTGTAAATTTTGGTGTCAATATTAAAGCAAACTTGAGCAGGTTAGCTGTTTTGTTAGAATAAAACTCTGATGAAGGCATTGTGGTCAAAACATTGAAATGAAGAAAAAGATCTTTAAAATTTGTATTCAGCAAATACTCACACTAAGGAGAGAACAATTTAATAATTAAGATAAATGTGTGATAAAGATTACAAAATAGACGATCAATTTCTGTTGTTCTTTTACAATAAATAAACTACTTCACCACTTTATATTTACAACGACTTCCAGTCAAAATCAATGAAAATGAAAATGCTGAAGTAAATTACCAACCGTTTAATTAAAACAATATTTCATTAAGAAAAACTGGAAAGGTTTGATAATAGAGATATCCTATATTTATCCTCTCCAATTTTCTGTTTCTATAGAAGTCAACACTTGACCTGTTGTAAAGTGTGAGTTTTATTTTTTCTTAAAAACATGCAGACTTTAACAAAGGATACTAAGTACCAGAAATGTATAATTGCCAACAATTCCTCACATTTACTGGTTGTGAAAAGATTTGATTTGATGATGTTTGGTCTTCAATGCCACTTTCAGCAATATTTCAGCTATATCATGGCGACCAGTTTTAGTGGTGGAAGAAGCTGGAGTACCCGGAGAGAACCATCGACCATGAGCAAACAACTGGTAAACTTTATCACTTGCGGCTGCGAGTCGAGTGCACCCTTTTTTGTAATTTACAAAGTCGGGCGCGAACCTACAACGTATTGGCGATAGGCTTGTATGAGTTGCTAGGTAATAAAACTACCTAACTTATTGAGCCACTCGGGCCCTGGTTGTGAAAAGAACACTGACAATATAGATATATGTATCTAAATATGACATGATAAGGTTACCTAGTCTGTATAATTGTCAACACTTCACCAGTCTTGAATGACAAATCTCCTGGCTGGTCTCCTTTATAATCACAAAGAGCTTCAAATAATAGTTGTTCCTGGAAATGTAAAAATAATTCTTTGTAACAGAATTATATACAGTCGTTCTAACACATTTTAAAGAGGATGTGTATTTTTTTTTAAAACAAAACATGTTACTTACCAAAACTTTTTAATAACATGTACCAACAAAATTGGTTAGTTACCTAACTCAAATTTTGTGGAAGCAACAAAATAGCTTAAGGAATTTTAAGATTTGCCATCTTTGCCACTAGAGGTGCAAGAACTACTGACCCTTCCAGAGCACCTTAGTACATCTCCCGTTTTTAGCTGGGTTCCTGTTGCTCAATCTTTAGTCTTCTGTGCTTTGTAGATCATTGTTTGCCCTTTTGTCCTATCACCAATACGGCGTGGGTTCGCGCCCGGCTTTGTAAATTACAAAAAAGGGTGCACTCGACTAGCAACTGCAAGTGATAAAGTTTACCAGTTGCTTGCCCATGGTCGGTGGTTCTCTCCGGGTACTCTGGCTTCCTCCACCACTAAAACTGGTCACCATGATATAGCTGAAATATTTTTGAAAGTGGCGTTAAACACCAAAAATCAAATCAAATCAATCCTTTTTTTTTTCACCATTGTATTGTCTGTGCGTCTTAGATTTACAGCTTCTGATTACCTCTTTGGTATCTTAGATTTACAGCTTCTGATTACCTCTTTGGTATCTTCAAACTTTTCTAAAAGCTCTTACATTTAATCAGTAGGTACTTACATTTAATCAGTAGGTACAATCCACATACAGTATCAATTATTTCTACTTTATGAAAATTATTTCTTGATAAACATCATGCTAAGATTCCTTATCAAGCTTACTAATATGATAATAGGTGTTACCTAACTTGGGACGAAGTCCAATAATTTTTTTAAGCAATATATCGTGGGCCAAACTCCGGATAGTTTTCGTATCCTCTACCGAACATAACCGGAAGTAGTAAATACACTTTATTGTACTATAGCTTTAGCTTGCACATTTTGTTGTTCATGTGCGATGCTTTATTCACGAGAAAAGCCGTCATTAGTTTTATACATCATAAAAATTATAAACATTGTCGGTCATCTTTGTTTATGGTTGTCAAGGACTACTTCACGCTCTATCTCGTGATATTTTGAATAGGTTCCACTTCTCACGAGAGCTGCAACTTTATTTTTTTTTCTACATCCTTGTACCTGTTCTTGATTTTATTTATACAATATGTCGTTTTTAGTACTTTGATACTCGTGCCCCTACAAGAGCAAAAACTGTATCGCTTTTTTTGCAGAAACCCACTGTAGCTGTACATGTATTGCTTCCGGTATGTCATTTCTGGTGCATGAAAATTTAGTCATTAGTATATAGAAAAAAATTGCTATTTCTACCATAGTTGGGACTTCTATTTTTTCTTTAAAGATAGTATGGACCAGAACCTTTCAACAGTGCCTGTATTGTATTTGATGGAAGAATTGATGTGTTTAAATTTTATGGATACAAAACGCACAAAAACTGAAGTCTGAAATACAAGAAACTCCAATAATAGTAACGCTTCATGTAGTAATAATACAGTCAAACATGTATTCAACAGTCACCTTTGGGACAAAGGAAAAATGTTAGTTCATTGTTCCATGTTTCGATATCAATTTTCCAAGTCTAGAATGAAAATGACCATTAAATACTGGTAAACTGATACGATGAGATAAACATTGAGTGACTGATGACTGCACTTGTGAGGCGACCGCTTACTCGAATTAAAATAACATGTAAATCAGGTTGGGAGGGTTTTATACTGGTCGTTTAGGGCAGGTTTGACTGTAACATGTAAATGAGGTTGGGAGGGTTTTATACTGGTTGTTTAGGGCAGGTTTGACTGTAACATGTAAATCAGGTTGGGAGGGTTTTATACTGGTCATTTAGGGCAGGTTTGACTGTAACATGTAAATCAGGTTAGGAGGGTTTTATACTGGTCGTTTAGGGCAGGTTTGACTGTAACATGTAAATCAGGTTGGGAGGATTTATACTGGTCATTTAGGGCAGGTTTGACTGTAACATGTAAATCAGGTTGGGAGGATTTATACTGGTCGTTTAGGGCAGGTTTGACTGTAACATGTAAATGAGGTTGGGAGGGTTTTATACTGGTCGTTTAGGGCAGGTTTGACTGTAACATGTAAATGAGGTTGGGAGGGTTTTATACTAGTCGTTTAGGGCAGGTTTGACTGTAACATGTAAATCAGGTTGGGAGGATTTTATACTGGTCGTTTAGGGCAGGTTTGACTGTAACATGTAAATCAGGTTGGGAGAGTTTTATACTGGTCGTTTAGGGCAGGTTTGACTGTAACATGTAAATCAGGTTGGGAGGGTTTTATACTGGTCGTTTAGGGCAGGTTTGACTGTAACATGCAAATGAGGTTGGGAGGATTTATACTGGTCGTTTAGGGCAGGTTTGACTGTAACATGTAAATGAGGTTGGGAGGATTTATACTGGTCGTTTAGGGCAGGTTTGACTGTAACATGTAAATGAGGTTGGGAGGGTTTTATACTGGTCATTTAGGGCAGGTTTGACTAACATGTAAATGAGGTTGGGAGGGTTTTATACTGGTCGTTTAGGGCAGGTTTGACTGTAACATGTAAATGAGGTTGGGAGGGTTTTATACTGGTCGTTTAGGGCAGGTTTGACTGTAACATGTAAATCAGGTTGGGAGGGTTTTATACTGGTCATTTAGGGCAGGATTGACTGTATCTGTATCATGTACAAACATACCCCAGATGTAACTTCTAAAGTATCCTCTGGCACTGCTTTCTTCTTTTTCTTCTTCCCTTTCTCCTCTTGTTCCTCATCTTCATCCTCTTCATCTTCATCCTCCTCCTCCTCTTCATCCTCCTCCTCATCATCTTCCTCTTCATCATCATCATCTTCCTCCTCATCCTCTTCTTTTTCTTCTTTTTGCATTTTTTCTTTCTTTGTCACTACAGGTTTTTTCCTATGATAGATATGTAGATAAAAGTAACCAAAGAAAGAAACAAACAAAATTACTACACAAGACTTACACTTTTTATCGGCCCATATGAGCATAACAATCAAACATGAAAAGTTAATAATGCAATAAACAATAATCAATAATATTAAAGAAAATATAAGGCAGTACACACTACACAGTATTGAAAATGATTCGGATTCAGTAATTTTGTTACTGAGCTCGGCCCACCCAAATTCCATCCTCTCCACAATGGGAGATAACTCCGATTGTACAGTGTTGAAATTCCAACCGAATTTTGCAAATAAAAGAAACATAATGCATAAGTTTATCATATAACCATGAAATCAAAGTAATTATAAATAATTATGAAAACTGCAACAACAACAAAACTGTACAGCCAAACCTGTATAAAGAGGTCACCTAGAGGTCACCTTTGGGACAACAAAATGTGACCTAATAAGACAGGTGACCTCTTGAAAGAGGTTCTATTCAAAAGAAATCTTCTATGATCGGACAAGAAAAGGTGACCTTTAAATACAGGTGACTGATTAATAGAGGTGACAGCATGGAAAGGTTTGACTGTATGTGAATTATGACAACAAATAAATTAGTAGTACAGGAACTGCTTACCCTTCCGGAGCACCTGAGTTCACCCCTGGTTTTCTGTGGGGTTTGAGTTTCTCGATCTTTAGTTTTATGCAATGCTTTGTAGATCATTGTTAGTCCTTTTGTCCTTTTTCTTTTGGACATTGTGTTGTTTGTACTACAATTTATGGATTCTGATTACCCCTTTGGTATCTTCAAACTCTTCTTATGTAGACACTGACCTACATATGACATAGCATTATTTTCTACAATGATGCCTACTAAGATGTGTAGAACTTACTGTTCTGTTTCCTCATCATCTGTTTCATACTCATCCTCATCTTCTTCATATTCTGATTCCTCATCTTCTTCATCATCTTTTCTATCTATCTTCAATTTTTCCACTGGTTTACCTTTCCCTGAAAGCAGAAGAGAAAAAGAGTGCAATAAAATGAGGCGGTCTGTATAAAAGAAAAAAAAATTAATGCAAACAACATGCCTCTCGAACATGCCTCATCAAGTACACTCAAAATCGAAGAAATATGCTACAATCAAATTTGTAACATGAATGTTGATTTTTATGGTTTATAGACCAGAATGTAAGCAACAGCTAAGAACTATGAAATAATACACACAGATACGAGATATTATTGGATGCATTAATTCTGGGCTGTAGTTTTATTACTCTCCAAGAGCAGTATAATAATTAACGACCTAGATGTGATATTGCATTGCTAACAATTCATTTATACCATGATTTTCCAAGTTAAACAGTTAAACAATCTCACGCGAAGTTACTTCATTTTATTAGCTGTTTTATGCTTAAATTCAAATTGCTCTGACGATGGTGCAAATATTCATTGAGCAACTAATTAATATGTAGGTCAAATATTCAGGAAATTAGCTGTAACTGTATCAGTTAAATAGTGTATTTAAACTCATCAGAATACTAGAATATTCTGATTAAAAAAGAAATACATGTAGAAAGCACAAATAATATTGTGACACCCTCTTTTCTGTCTTTTGTTTTGACAAAAAGTAGATAAATTTAAAGATTTAAGATTGTACGATGATTTAGCATTGTGTATGTCTCCATTTTCTGTGTTGTTATTGTTGCTTTCATATAACTGGAAATTCCAATTAGTTGTTAGCCAATCAGACAACCTTTTTCATTGCATTAGATACCAGGCCAATGTTTAATCAGACAGATAAGATAAACAGAAAATCAACAAATTAACAACAACAAAATAAAGAATAATCTCTTGAATCATAATACTGTTTATCTTTGTAAAAGGTCAAACACTAAAATTGAAAAATTGAAATTAATTTTAAGTAACATAATCTGTATTAATGAAAAAGCTTTATTTTATTTTCATGACATGACACAGAGTATAAGTGAAGGCAGGAAAAGATCACAATTTTTATTAACACTCCCTATACTTATATATGTGTTATTTTTACTTTGCTGATATCTATGTCCATGTACATATGTATTGTTTTCAGAGAGCCTTACTGAAAATTGGTACAATCCAAATAAGTTACTCTCTCTAAATAAAGATTTCTATTTATTTATTTATTTATATGAAAGTATCATATATTTGGCAACCGGTCTTGAGAGCTCTTGCTTACAAGAAACTACAGTCAAACCTGCCGTAACGGTCACCTTTATATAATGGTCACCTGCTCGTAACGGTCACTTTCGTGCTCTCCCAGTGAATTTTACTATATATTTTAATTCGATATAGCGGTCACCTGTTCAATGCGGTCAGCGGTCACCATTTATAAGTAATTTTCAGTGTAAAACCCTATGTATACCGGTCAATTTTATTTTAAAAATAATACCGGAAGTGATTTCGGAAGATCAGTATTTTTCTCAAATGTACCAAAAATAAGACACAATAAATTTGCATTATCTCTCAAATAAAGCTCTTTTGAGTTCAACGATCTGGAAGAGACCCTCATACTGCTATCAGTACTTGAGACTAAGTCTGCAATAGACCCCATATTGCAGTCAGTATCTGAGACAAACTGCATGTCGCGATTTACTGACAAAATCCACATTCACGCTGTTTTAAAATCGCGGGTCACAGACGAACCTAAAGTGATAAAATGTATACAGTATTATTTAGACAAAAACATGCTGTGTCATATTTTCCTGACAGTAAAGATCTGCCTTGATCTTTCTTAGGTAGTTTGACCACATCATCGAATTGTTTGTACAATTCATTAAAACTGTTTGATACTGGTTTAATTAATCCTATGCGAGATCGATAAATGACGATTCCACCTACGGCTTTAACTATACTGAAGCATTTTGTGAGTAGTTTTCTTATATATTCACCTCACTTGAGTAAATTTGAAATCGATCTGAGTTTAAACGTCATAAAGCCAATACATGCACGCTGGCTTGTAAAAACACTCACACAATTATTAGACAGAACTGACTTGATCAAAAGTGCATTCGAGGCAGCCAGCATTGTTGTTAATCAGTAAACTCTTTTATCCATGACAAGTAACAGGTGTGGATTAACGGTTGAAGTGTGACATGTTTACACAACACTTACTGTTTATTGTACTAATCAAATATCAATTGATGTTTTAATATTCTAACAAGCTTATAAATAATAAATATTGTATCATATTATTTTGTATCTAATAATTTATTTTATGGAAAACAAATATCCTACATAGAACATCGCTTTGCTTCCGACGTCTGCTTATAAATGGTCATGCTTTTTTCTCCTGATATATCTATGAAAAATTGTTGGATATGGCATTACCTTGAAATATTCTATTCTACTTACTAGTATTTTCCCTTTCTTGAAATATTCACGACAGTTTTATTTTCGCGCTTCCAATGTTACAGCGAAAATAACGAAAATAAAACTGCCGCGAAAATTACCCGGTTTACAGTACCTTTGCCTTCAACAGTATCCTCCTCCTCATCCTCCTCTTCTTCTTCATCTTCTCCTTCCTCTTCCTCATCCTCTCCCTCCTCCTCCTCCTCTTCACCTTCTTCCTCTTCTTCTTCATCTTCTTCTTCCTCAACTTCTTCATCTTCACCTTTCAGTTCCCTTCAAGAGTTAAATATAGCCATAGTTACAATGTTCAACTTGATGTTTCATTTTCCAGGTGGAAATTCTTATTAATACAGTGAAACCTGATATTAGTTCTATGTCTTTTGTTTGGAATAGTGAGTGAGTGATTGTTGCTTAATGCCAACTCAGCAATTTTTCAGCTATATCATGGAGTGTACATGTTTTTATTTTCAATGGGATGATGATGAGGTCCGCTTTGTGCTAGACCAACAGATTTAGTTTGATTTTTATAGTGCTAGCTCCCTGAAACAACAGTCCGCAGATGGACAGGTTGACCTATTCGGACACATTATCCTGATTCCGAGCCAATCAGTCTTTGCTCTTTCTCCTCTCAATGCTGCATGCTTAGCGGAGAAGCAACAAGATGTTGCACGCTATGTCGTGCTAAGAATACCCCCACTCAAAAATTCTAAGTCACACGGTAAACAGGAAGTAGATGTGCAGTAAACCTGGAAAGGGGAGACATGGTACAAGTCACCATGCCAAGGCGGCCAAGCCACATATCAAATCATTTCTTCCAGTAGAAGCTGAGATATCTGTTACGAAAGTTTCCATTACGGCAAGCATGAAAAATTCTAAGTCGAGCGGTAAACAGGAAGTAGATGTGCGGTAAGCCTGGAAAGGGGAGACACGGTACAAGTCACTATGCCAAAGTCATGTATCAAAAATAAAATAATTTCTTCCAGTAGCAGCTGAGACATCTTTAACGAAAGTGTGAACGGGTGGACAAACGGACGGACGGACAAGGTGATTGCAATATAGCTCCCTCTTTACGAGTGGGGGTATAATAAACACCAATATTATAATCTTTGGTTTGACTGATCGGGGCTCGAACCCACGATCTATCGCACTCGATGCAAGCACGCTAACCATTACACCACCGATGTGATTTGTTTGGAAGACTAGTTAAAATTTTCAAATGTATTAAAACATTGAAATTAATTAAACACATTAAACAGGTTTTTATTTTATTCAGCTATATCGTGGAGGTCAGTTTTATTGTTGGAGGAAACGGGAGTACCTGGAGAAAACCACCGACCTGCAGCAAGTCAATGACAAACTTTATCACATAATGTTGCATCGAGTATAACCCACCTGAGTGTGATTCGAACTCACAACTTTAATAGTGATAGGTACTGATTACATAGGTAGTTGAAAATCCAACTACCATACGATCATGTCGGCCCCTCATTTTTAATATTACATGCATTACATGTACAAGGAAAATCACGTGTTTTACTTACTTTAGATAAGCTACACCTTTTTCATCAGGTAACACTTTGTCCATTGCTGTTTGTAGTTGTGTCTGAAAATATATTATTTATATATTTTTGTTTTGATAGAAAATATTCACATTACAGACAGGTGTCACAGAGTAATATCTGCCTCATTTGAAAAGAAAAGATAGCAAATGAGTGTACTAACGATTAATGAACAAAGATAACGCCTTCATGTTTTTGTTTTAAGACATTTTCTTTTTGACTGTTACTTCACTGCTGACTTAGTCCCCATTATTCACATCTAATAAGATGTTGATAATCGGTACTGTTCCCTCCAATTAAGGGCCAAAAATCAACAACTTTTCAAAGGGTCCTTTATATACATGTGCTCTGAAAATGTCCATCAACAGTTAGTCCAAGGGTAACATTCAAAATAATCCAGAACAAGATGTTGCACGCTACGTCGTGCTAAGAATATCTCCACTCGTTCATTTGTAAGTCGCACTGTAAACAGGAAGTAGATGTGCAGTAAACCTGGAAAGGGGAGACATGGTACAAGTCACCATGCCAAAGCCATATATCAAATATAAAATCATTTCTTCCAGTAGAAGCTGAGATAACTGTTACGAAAGTTTTCATTACGGCAAACATGAAAAATTCTAAGTAGCGCTGTAAACAGGAAGTAGATGTGCGGTAAACCTGGAAAGGGGAGACATGGTACAAGTCACCATGCCAAAGCCATATATCAAATATAAAATCATTTCTTCCAGTAGAAGCTGAGATATCTGATACGAAAGTGTGAACGGACGGACGGACGGACAAGGTGATTGCAATATAGCCCCCTCTCTACGATTGGGGGTATAATTTAAAAAGGATGTACTTAACGACATAGAATTTAGAAATAATCTGACAAAAACAAGTAAATCAAAGTGCTGAAAGCACTGATGGAAGTTGTTGCTTTCTGTGTTTTTTTTTATTGCGTGTAACAATATTTCATTTGTTTTACAATAACTGTTAAAGGGGCATTATCTGCCAAATCGTAAATTTTTGTTACTCATAAAAATTATCAGATATGATTGATGCTTTAATAAAACATGTTTCTGTAAAATATAAATGTTATGAAATGTACGCTTATCGGGGAAATAATGTGCAACTGGTCGTGTTTTGAGATCGATCAAGAAATGGACACCATCTTATTAATTATCGACATTGTTTACGGAGTTTGTCGAATCGTCATTAAATCAGTACAACAATGCACTTATTTCTTGTGAATCTGCTTTTAGTCAGTGTTAATTACAAACAAAGAACCATGCAAGTTGGCAGTTAATAGCGATAAAATACAAATTATTTGTTTTTACCTGTCACTAGTAAGNTTTCATTACGGCAAACATGAAAAATTCTAAGTCGCGCTGTAAACAGGAAGTAGATGTGCGGTAAACCTGGAAAGGGGAGACACGGTACAAGTCACCATGCCAAAGCCATATATCAAATATAAAATCATTTCTTCCAGTAGAAGCTGAGATATCTGATACAAAAGTGTGAATGGACGGACGGACGGACGGACAAGGTGATTGCAATATAGCCCCCTCTCTACGATTGGGGGTATAATTTAAAAAGGATGTACTTAACGACATAGAATTTAGAAATAATCTGACAAAAACAAGTAAAAAATGGTGATAATTGGTCCTTGACCATGATGCCTCAAGACAAATTTTAAACTTTTTATATATAAATAACCAACCTGGAATGTTGTAATTCTATTAATTTCTGCCGTTTTCTTTTTCTCAAAATCTTTAATTTTTGATAGTTCATTTTCCTAAAAAATAAAATAATAGTACATGCATGACACATCAGTTATTTTCAAATTGTAATTAAAAAAAATTCAAAGATTAATATCCAAAATATGACATTGGTATATGCAATAGTATTATACATATATCAATATTGGTGTATTGACGGTAAAAATAGAATTTATAAGGCAAGGCTTAGAAACAGGGGAAAGACGAGCTTTAACGAGTCTTTCCATCTGTTTCGTGCCGAGCCACATAAATTCTATATTTACTGCCAATACACCAATATTGTATTTATCCTGCAATAAAATTTGCAACAAAAAAAAAGTTATTTAATTTAATAATAAAAAAAATAACGGAAACCCAATTGATACCTCCATAGTAGTTATTTAATTTAATAATAAAAAAAATAACGGAAACCCAATTGATACCTCCATAGTAGTTCCGGCGTGGCTTAATACCTTTATTAGGATAATTTTGAAAGTGTTATTATGATAAGGGTGTGGCTTAATAGCTTTATTAGGCTAATGTGAAAGGTGTTATTATGACACTATTATAATAAAGCAACAGTTTATTTCAACCCATTTATTAGGACAAAGATTAATCCAATTGCAGGATAAAAGCTTATATTAATATTTTCATTTTTTTTTATTTTGAAAAGAAAATTTAAATAGTGATGGTCATCAATTCCACCGATATCAACAAAACCAATAATCACCTCTCATCTAAACTAAATGTCTGATTCTGATGAGCAATTTCCTTCAATTGATCTCTCTTCAATAAATGGCTATTGATAGTGTTCATTCATGTACATATATAATACACACACTTTTATATTATGAGCTTCAAATAAACTGTTGCTGTAGAAGTATATTTGCTTCTTAATTCTTGTGGTTAGGGTTAGGGTTATGGTATTTAATGCCACATTCAACAATATTTCAGCTATATTGTGGCGGTCGGTTTAATTGGTGGAGGAAACCAGAATACCAAGAGAAAACCACCGACCTGCCATAAGTTACTGGCAAACTTTATTACATAATGTTGTAGCGAGTACATCTCGCCTGAGCGGGATTCGAACTCACAACATTAGTGGTGATAGCCACTGATTGCATAGGCAGTTATTAAATCCAACTACAATCTACTATATGATCACGACCACGACCGTCCCTGAATTATTGTGTATTTCAGTGGTGCACCAAACAACTCAAACATCAACTAATCAGTAGGATGTCTGCATCTGATAAAAAGATCAATTCGTAAGCATTGTGATCAATTCTGATTCCTAACTTAAACTTTAGTCTTTATTCTTTTCTTCATTCTGACAAACATCATGCAGTTTTATCCTGGATTTCAGGAGAAGCAAAAAATACCAATTTCATAGTCTTTGGTTACACCCAATCTGGGCTCAAACTCACAATCTTCTGCATTTGATATGACACAATCAATGTGGTTTCAATTATATTGGTTCATGAATATGGAGATGAAAGAAGTATCTGATGAAATACTCAAACTGTCTTATACTGTCAAATGTTCCTAAAAGCAATTTGATATAAGCTCTTTGTAAATATGAATATGTAATATCAGGCATATTAATGACAGTATTTGTAAAAAAAAAAAAGTTCACCTTTTACAAAAATATATATTTACATGTAATATCTAATGCAATATTATTAATACGTACCTCTAAAAGTCCATTGGCCTTCTTTAATAAATCATCAGCTTGAACTTTCAAATCATAGCATCTGAAAATAAATAACATAAAAAAAAAATTGTTATCAAGACTCAAATTAAAATTTTAGATGCTTTTCATATTAGTCTAGGTCACTAATCACTATATCTTTCACAGGAATAAACAAAGATATATCCAACTTTAAGTGTGTGCTACATACATTTATCACATATTTTTCATTACCATACTACATGTAGTCAGTTAACTACGAGTATTTATTGACCTTGCTATTGTACTGTCCATGTTTAGGCTATCATTCATTTTTGTGACAGTAGGTGGTCTTTTTGAGTGCAAACGAATATATGCAGATTTTTATAGCTTGCTTATATATGCAAAGCCATTGAAGATCCAGTTATCAAGAGGGGAGGGTTGGGATCCCATTAACGAATTTAACCCCACCATATTTTGGTAACTGTCTCAAGCCAGGACCTGGATTTCTAGATTATGGTTATAGGATTATAACAAAAATTATACATTTTTTTTTTATCAACTATTCAAGTAAGACCACTGATTCACAATACACAGTATCAAGTTCTGAGGTATGGATCTTGTACATGAATTTAACTGCTGAATGCTTGAATAATTTTGAGAACTAAATATTTTATTTGATACATGTGATATCAATTTTTTTTCCTCATAAAAATTGTCATTTATACTGTTTTTAACTCACCCTTTAAAATAGACTTTCATTTTTTCTTCGTCATTCTTTATTTTTGAGTTATTGGCAGCTTTAGTGCTCTCTTTAACCTGTTTGTCAACCTGAAACAATATGTATATACCGGTTACATGTAATAAATTCTTATTTAAAAATTATGTTATTGTTGCATAATTGCAGTATACTATTCTATGTTGCTACTATGACGTCATTTTTTTTGTCTTTACTATTAATGTTTGCACAATAAATATATACATTTCACAGATTATAAGTTTATGTGTGTTCTTGACCAATCAAGTCATTATAACAATCAAAACAATTTATCTACAATTTTTAATGATTCAGTTCTATTAAGATTTTGCCTCAAACTGAAAACAGAATACTAACATATTATGAAAAGATTTATTATACAAAATTGTATATTTACATGTATTTATAATTGTATGTTAAATCCAATCAATCTAATCATACATACCAATTAATGTATATATTATGATTTTCACGTAATTATACTGCCTGTCATGGGCGTCTTTAATTGACAAATAAACATATTCTATTCTGTTCTATTCTACATGTACATGGCAATGGGTTTCTTGGGGGTGGGATTTCTGTTTGTTGTTTGTTTTTTTATCATACGATTAACATAAATTTTGGGAACAAATATTTACATGTTCCTTTCAGTGTCTATACAGTGCTTTCTGGTATAAATGAAATCTTGTGACGTTATTACTAGCCTATCTATCGCTCGCTTCTCAGGTCGCACTTGCTCTTAATGGTTTTTCTTCAAGTCCATGTTAATTTACATCATTTATATGAATTTTGGGAATAAATAATGTTAATGACGACAAGTATAATAAAACATGACTATAGCACTGTATCTGATATGTGTATTATAGTACTAATAAGTCATGTTAGGACTTGTTTGCCATCGAAATTGTGATGACCATGCATCATTGCAATAGATAAGCAGAAGCAAATTTTTGCATCAGTTTGAGTTGAAATTATTAAAATCACATAAATGACAGTGAAAGTATATGTAAATTGCGTTATTTGCTCGTTGTCTGTCAGTAGGAAATGTGTAGGAAGGCAAGTTCGTGTTTTTTTTAATGAGACTATAGTATATTTCGTCTTACACGCGGTTTCAATTTGCTTGCAATATGCTACCTGTTTCTTAAATATATCCGCTTCTTTCTGGTGTTTTTTAAGAGTTCGAATTTCATTTTCCATTTCAAAAAGTATGATTATTTACAGTCGAGAGATAAAATGTTGTTTACAGTCGCCATATGCAAACACACGAGATATACCAAGTAAAAATATATTATAAATTCTAACAATAACCAATAGTAAATTATAATTTCTTCGGAAATTAATGTTTAGTACAAAATAGAATTGATTGACGCTATTATATGTGAAGTAATATAAAACAAATATTTTTTTCGATAAATATTTTTCTTTTTGTTAGATAATCCTATCTCGGAATGATCCCGACATTTTTCCGGGATAAAAACAAACACAACAGTCGAACACAACAACCATTTATACTAAGTAACAAGTTATTTTTGTTATTTATTGATTTATCTTATCTGATCTTATCTTAAGTACTGCTTAAAGGTGTCATCTTAGACGTCCGCGTTAAACCGTACTGGAATGGCCAATTAGTGTGTGCGACTGCACTTTTGAAATAGTGTCACTAGTCACAACGTAAAATTTGTAGCTACCTCATGAAAATTAGCTACCGGTAGCTAATTTTCATACGGTGGAGCTATAAAAATTAGCTACGTATGAAAATTAGCTACTTGTAGCATACACTTATAGGATTTATCTCCCTTAATATGAGTAGGCATTGCGCGGCCTATATAGAGAGGAGGGAAGTATTTGAAATTAATGGCAAAAATACCTTTATATCCCCTATGACATCCACTGGACAGTTACATGAAGTAGAATAGAAAATTAAGAGAAAAAAGTATGGATTCTTTTATTGTTGGACTAGGAACAGTGCAAACATTGAAGGCTAACTATTACTGTTCTTATTTTTTGAGAGCTGACTGTGTTGTCCGCACATGCGAATAGTTCTCACGGAGCCACCTACGTTCTGATAGAACCCGGCTCCTTTCCTGGAAGAAGAAAAAAAAAAAAGAAGAGTACTACACCTAACTATATGGTATACGGAGAGCTAGGTAGATACCCTATGGAGGTAATGGTTAAGCGCAAGATAGTATTATTTTGGAACAACCTTTTATGTGAAAGTAATAAATTGTCCTATATATTGTATAAATTGATGTTTAAATTACACGATCAAAATCCGTCGCATTTTAAATGGATTTCTTCTGTTAAATCAATTTTCGATGATACTGGTTTGAGTTTTATATGGAATAATCAAATACACATGGAAAGAAATGTTTTGAAAAACTTGATATCTTCTAAGTTGAACGATCAATTTATACAAAAATGGTTTTCGCAGATGAACAATTCTTCCCGGGGTTTATTTTATTCAGAATATAAAAAGGGATTTGGTCTAGAAAAATATTTAGTGAAACTGAATTCATATGATAGGGCGATGATAGCTAAATTCAGATGTTCCAATATCAAATTTCCCATTGAAACAGGAAGATGGAACGGGGTGTCTAAACATGAAAGAATTTGTAATCTCTGCGGAAACGGAATTGGAGATGAATTCCATTATTTATTCATCTGTGAAAAACAGGAAATTAAAACCATTAGGGAAAAGTTCATTCCTAAATATTACACGAATTATCCAACTGAACTGAAACTTTCACGAATGCTAATGTTTTGTCATGTAGAACTGTACAGGAATTTGGTATCTTTTCTTAAAATTATGGTGCGTTTTTATAGACAGTCCGATTTCTCTCTTGTATGTTATTTATTTACTATTTTGTGTTATTGTATTGCATATATGATATGTCTATTTGTATTTATATAGAATGTGAATTTGTTATGTCCTCTTGTACACCTGTGTGTCTGAGTTTGTATAAATAAAATTTTGTCTTGTCTTGTCTTGTAACGCGGGTGGTATCAACCATTATAAGTACAAGTTTATTGATTCACCAATCAAGGGCCTACAGCCAGGGGGCATATACATATACAATATGAGCATTTATTACAATTATTTTATAACATAACAAAAAGATGAGAAAAAAAATAGCACTAATGTTTTCACCACTAGTAGAGCCATAGTCTTAGGTGTGTATTGCAGGGGCGGATTCAAGGAGGTCGCACCCGGCGCGCGCCCCCTCCTAAAATTGGAAAAAATATGATTTTTTTTGCTTTAAATCGTGATTTGTCACACGAAATACTCCACAAAAAAATTTCAGTGCGCCCCCCTAACTGGAAATTCTGGATCCGCCCCTGTATTGATCCCTCTAGCAATTGAGGAGGAAATCAAATGTATCTTAAAATAAAGAAATAGTATGACTACTTGAAGTACCAAGGGTCCATGCCATTAGGATGAACTTATGGGCCACGTCAGTTTTGTGACTATAGTAACAGTATCAGAAAGCCAACTGCGTACGGTTACTGTAAAACTGATAATCTTCATTTCGACATTTTGAAGTATGTGTATTTCGGCCAATATTATGTTAGCTCGAAGTGAACAAAATAGTTTTTAATTTTAAAATAATGATATAGGCACCGCTTCTATCAGATATGTCTCCGCTTTCACATACAAAATATTTACATTGTATATATATTAAGGCAATATTCACTATCTAAATCATACTCTTTAAAATTATCTGTGACAAAATTATACAGAGAATATATTCCTTCTTGTTGATTGATTAACTTTTTTGTGTTTTAACGCCACTTTCAAAAATAGTTCAGCTATATCATGGCTACCATTGCATTTTTAGTGATGGAGGAAGCCGGAGTACCCGGAGAGAACCACCGACCATGGGCAAGCAACTGGTAAACTTTATCACTTGCGGCTGCGAGCCGAGTGCACCCTTTTTGTAATTTACAAAGTCGGGCGCGAACCCACGCCGTATTGGTGAAAGGCTTGTATGAGTTGTTAGATCCAACGACCTAACTCATTGAGTCACCCAGGCCTCGGCGTCCCGACGAGCATAGGGGTCCCATGTATGTTGTGTATGGCATGTTATTTAATGTTTAAGTAATAAACTATTGGACGTACCAATACAATAAATATACGATTAATTTTATCGACCATTTATATTCTATTCCTGTGAGTGGTTGTGTAGTTAGGGTCCCATTGCACTTTTTGCCTGTGGTTTATAGTGCTGCTAAGACGACATTGCACAGCTTTGATGTGGATGAAGTCCTATTTGAATGACCGAACTCAACGTGTCGCTGTTGGTTCAGTAGTGTCAAATGCAATGCAACTTCAACGCAGCGTGTCACAAAGTTCTGTCTTTGGGCCCTGTAAGTGTATTTTTGCAAAACCAATCAGTGAAAGTTACAGACGCCATAATTTTAGTCATCAGTTATGCCGATGCAGTGTTATGCTGATGACACCCAAGTGTAGCATGTAATTAAACCACTTGATAACTGGTAAAATATATTCAGACGCCTGGAGACTTGTTTATCAGACGTTAGTGTGTGGATGAGCTTAACTATGTTCAGATTAAACCAGAACAAAGCATAACTTATTGTATTTGCACGAAACACCGTAAAAAGGAATTTTCAGAATGTTGTCTCTCTTTCGACGGAACTATAGTATCATAGTAATCAATGCTTCCTAAAACCTCGGCATATTTTTCGACAGGATATTATGCATGCAAAAACAAGCAAGTGCAATTACAAACATGCTATTTTCAAATTCGCAATATCGGACGTAATCGATCGTACATCACAGAAGATGCGTGCAAAACATTAGTTTGCTCACTTATAGCGTCACGTTTGGACTATGGCAACGCTTTGTTGTATAGAGTAAATACTCAACATAATCTCGAAGCTACAGCGTGATCAAAGTACAGCAGCTAGATTGATCACCCGTGGCAAGAAACATGATCACATTACATCAGTTATCATGTCTCTTCACTGGCTTCCGGTGCAGTATGGTCTCCAATACAAATATTATTGTATATATCTTAGGGAACTTGTCGGTTTTTATCAACCATTTAGGTCGCTACGGTAAGAGAACGCCATAATGATTCAACAACCACGTGTAAGGACAAAAACGTATGGTGATAAACGATTTGACAAGACAGCTTCCACACTTTGAAATAACCTGCCTAGTGAAACCCGAAATGAACATTCCAGTGAAATTCTTAGGAAAAATGTTAAAACTTGTCTTTTTAGAATTGGTTATTATGATTTGAAAAGTAACCAATCAAACAGACCCGAGTATAAAAAACCCTGGGACATATATAGTAGCACATGTTGTTAGTTATTGGATTAATAAGACATTATTTCGGAAAAAGTAAGTACTTTTAGTTCACTTTATGTATTATAATATTGTATTAAAGATGAGTTCTCCAATATCTACGAAAGCCCAATGAGCTCATTTTCGTAGCAGGGGCCCGGGTGGCTCAATGAGTTAGGTCGCTGGATCTAACAACTCATACAAGCCTATCACCAATACGGCGTGGGTTCGCGCCCGGCTTTGTAAATTACAAAAAAGGGTGCACTCGACTCGCAACAGCAAGTGATAAAGTTTACCAGTTGCTTGCCCATGGTCGGTGGTTCTCTCCGGGTACTCCGGCTTCCTCCACCACTAAAACTGGTCGCCATGATATAGCTGAAATATTGTTGAAAGTGGCGTTAAACACCAAAAATCAATCAATCATTTTCGTAGCTAAAATATTTTTTTTTCGTATTATAACGCGAAACTTTCGCGAATAAATGCGTAACTTTCGCGTTATAACGCGAAACTGTCGCGTTAATACGCATAACTTTCGCATTAATACGCGTAACTTTCGCGTAGTCTTCAGATTTTAAGAACTTTTAAATGCATCTATTGTGCGTATGTGTAGGCGTACAAATCAATAACGAGTATATCCACCGCGTTTAATGTGAAGTTATGTAACACGCCTCGTCATGCTTCGCACAAGACGCCTAAGCCGTTCTTGGGGGAACTGTTGCCACTCCTGTAAGATAGCAGTTCTTAATTCGTCAGTATTTTGACATTTTGGATTGCGTTGGTTAATTTTTCGGCCAATAAAGTCCCATACATGCTCTATAGGGTTCATGTCTGGCGACATCGCAGGCCATGGAATTGTCTGAACAGCCTCTTGCTGTAAACAAATGTTGTACAATTCGGGCTCTATGTGTCCTAGCGTTGTCGTCCATGAACATTGGCCTGTCAGCCAACGCATGATCGTCGAAATGGGGGACTACGCGTGGAGCGAGCACATTGTCACGGTATTTTTGGCCTGTCAGATTACCATCAAGAACGTACAAGTCCAACTTACAGTCAAAGGAAAATCAACCCCAGACAGGTACACCCCCACCCCCAAAAGCAGTTGTGCCCAAAATGTGGTTGTCCTGAAATGAAGTGTTTCGTTGGCGCCAAAGCCTTGCACGCCCGTCGGTAGGGCGTAACAAAAAACGACTTTCATCAGACCAGTGGACCAGTCTCCATGTGCGAATAGTCCACCCCAATTGATCATGTGACCAGTCAGATCAAGCATGGTGATGACGTAATGTCAACTATGGACGTTTTAGGTTCGTCGCGCTCGCATTCCCTGATGGTGGAGGCGTCTGATTACAGTGCGTGTGCTAATGTGGCCTCCAAACGCTAAATTACCACGAAGTGCACCAGCTGTACTGAACGGCCGTTACCGCGCCCATCTGGATATGAACTGGTCCTCTCTCGGCGTCGTTTTGCGAGGTCTACCTGCACGTGAACGGTCAGTAACATTCCCCGTTTGACGAAAACGATGCATCAGTCGTACAATGATGGAATGGTTAACCCTGAAGTGGTCTGCCACCCTTCTATGGCTAAAACCACCGTTATGCATGCCAACAGCTTGCCACCTTTCTGGTATGGTTAATTTTCGCCGCACCTTACCAAACCAATAGAAAATGAAACTTAAAACTTTACACGTGGAACTTTACACACCCTGTCATATACACATAAATAAAAATCGATCAATAACCTGTTTCACAGGTAAGTAAGTATGTGTGTACAGGTAACGAAAACAGCAAACCGATTTGAAATAAGTTCATTATTAGAAAAGATATTATTGAAACAAGTCGGGTGGTGCTTAATTTTTGTCGGACTGTATTATAGTATTCATTTGTACCATCACAGCAATGGTCACTTAAAGGGGAAAGGTCATATTGCGCTATGGTGAGGTAAAATCTACAAAATTTACAGTTTTAAGCCTACAACTGAGTTCACCAAATACAAAAATGTATTGGGATTTCATTCATTCAGTTTGCGGCATACAATGTACCGTTGTGTATAGAATAATAAATGAAAACTTCTAAAGAAATATTGTAGTTTTGTGTTTGAAATTTGTGGGAAAAAAGTGAAAACATTGAAATATAAAAGCTACAGACAATGACGGGTGCCACTCGCGGAGAAGGAACTGCTTACCCTTCTGGAGCACACGAGTTCACCACCGGTTTTCAGTGGGGTTCGTGTTACTCGATCATTAGTTTTATACGTATCTTTTGTAGATCGTTGTTTGTCCTTTTGACCCTTGTGTTGTATATCCTTCGATTTGCGGATTCTGATTACCCCGTTGGCGTCAAACTCTTATTCAAAGAAAGTCTACGACTAGACAGTACCTCGGTAATTTGTTTTATTTAATCGCAGAGTTCGTGGGGGAGTTTGCCGAGACATTTGCTGTCACAAATACTCAATTATACCACCGAATTTGATTTCAATTGATTATAATCAAAATTCGTCATCAATTGTTCGACCTTATAACTCCGGTAGCCTCGATTTCTATCATTGAATATAGTTTTGACATTCTACATGATATAAAATGGCTCTAAAGATGTTTTTATAAAGATATTTATTTTCTATTTTGTAATGGACTTTAGTAATTTCGACCTTTTACGTTATGAAATTGATGTTACTCTTTTGTATAATTTCGTATATATAACTTCAATCGTAGATTAAACCATTATATATCT
Source organism: Gigantidas platifrons (assembly GCA_002080005.1). Taxonomy (NCBI): domain Eukaryota; kingdom Metazoa; phylum Mollusca; class Bivalvia; order Mytilida; family Modiolidae; genus Gigantidas; species Gigantidas platifrons. Next base: position 413,229 of record MJUT01028675.1, on the reverse strand, counting down.
ATGCTTGAAGATCATGTTAATTCTGACATGGGCAGCGGAAGATGAACTATTATTTCTGGAGGGAAAACTCACTGCCAAAGCAGTCAATACACAATTATTTATATCGGTGCCGTCTTCACGCATGGGCACGTGGGTTAGTTGCCCGGGGGCACCATGAGCATAGGGGCCCATGCATGCTAATCTATGTATGTTGTGTACGGCATATTTTTTTTGTATGTTTAAACACTGAAGTACCAATACAATAAATACATATGTTTAATTACAAAATGTATATCGACCATTGGCATTTTTAATCCTGTCAAGGAGTCGTTGTGTAGGTAGGCCTATAGGAATCCCAATTAATGCACTGGGGTTTTATTTTCCGGGGGGCTATAATGCTGTTTAGACGGTCCTGATACGAAGTTCTGCTTATTTGACGTTATCAAACACTAAACATTGATAAACATTTATCATAAAATACGACTTCTTTCGCCAAAAATTTCTTCATAAAAATAGACTTGTAAAAATCGGCACTAAAGTTTCATTTTGAGATGATTTAGGATTTATGGTGTTTAACGCCACTTTCAACAATATTTCAGTTATATCGTGGCAGTATTTTGAAAGGAAGCATATAAAAAGGCAAAAATATGTTGTCTCTTACTCTTCCTTCCACTAGATTTATTGCCAAATCGGAGGGTGAATACCATTGAACACTATTAATTTTGTTTATTGAGCACTGAAATATTCAGGTTGCAAATTTGAATACAACGTGCGGGTGTAGAAAAGAACAAAGGTTGTCGTCGGGAAACTAAAACTGTATGGTAGTTTATTCTGCTTGTTCACGGCAGAACATCCCTTACTCTCCTGTTACTTTAAAATTATCATATACAGATACGAACAAAAGAAAACTTAAAAAGAAATAATTCAGTTTGTCTTTGTCTGAAATACTTGGATTGGGGAGTGAAATATAATCGTATACATTAATTGTCCCATTGAAATATAAAAACGGAAAAAGTAAGTCTGCGACTAGTCAGTACATCGGTACTTTGGTTTTCAGTATGACAACGACCACTGGTTCCTTGTCCATAACAGGGGTACCTGTCTATTTGAAGTTCTCCACTTTTGAGGTAATTTTTGTATGTCTGCTGTATCGGCATTTTCACAAAGAACAGAAAAAAAGAGTTTCATAAGATTTAAGTCAATCTACGCAGTACATGTTCTAATTTTTAAGGTATCAATGTACATTTCATTGTGCTAGAATATGTAAATTTTTAAAGGAATGATTAAAAACTCATTTAATTCCATAATCTTTGAAAAGTGAAGATGGTTGGGAAAAACTACCCGCCAATTTTTTTTTTTTATTATCATGGACATCTAAGTCCAACCCCATGGTACCGCAGGTTTATGATGCTGTGTATTAAAGTGCTATTTCAACTAATCTTCACCATAGGCATAGGACATGCATTGTACTAGCTAATATCACTTCGGCTGGCAGGTAGGAGCAGGAGTGGCTCATGCATTTCCACCCTGACAAATGTAATATCCTCAGTGTCACACAAAAACAAAAACCAATAGAAACTACATATAAACTTCATGGCCACTCTCTTGAAAAAGTTGATTCCATAAAATATTTAGACGTAACACTCCAATCAAACCTAAAATGGGATAAACACATTAACAACATGACTGCAAAAGCAAATCAATCTTTAGGCTTCCTGAGAAGAAATCTTAAAATCTCATCTGAAAAAGTAAAATCGCATGCATATAAAGCTTTAGTCCGACCAAAATTAGAATACTGTTCAACCATTTGGGATCCATATCAAAAACAACAAATAACACAAATTGAAAAAGTTCAGAGAAGAGCCGCCTGCTTCACTTGCAACCGTTTCCACAATACAAGTTCAGTTTCTGATATGTTTACACATTTAAATTGGTATCCTTTACAAGTCAGGCGGTTAAAATACAGATTAGTATTCTTTCACAAAATCATACATCAAATCGTAGCAGTACCAACATCAAACTTACTTATTCTGGCAGACAGTAGAACAAGGCACAGCAATCCATTTTCATATAAACACATTCAGACCTCAAAAGACTGCTATAAATACTCGTTCTTCCCACATACAATAACACAATGGAATAAATTACCAATACAGGCTACTTCAGTTAATACAGTAGAGGGATTCAAGGCCCTGGTCACTGAACCAGCCCTTATCCCCATTTTCTTCCCATAGATCATAGTTATCAAATGTAAATAATTTTAACCTGTAAAATATATCTGATCATCAAGTTTTGGTTATCATGTTCATGTTATCATAATTCATTATTGTAAATTCAAAATTGTACATATTATAGACGCTCGGCGTATGATCTTCAGAGTATGAAGGAACGCTAGAAACTGAAAAGAAGAAGAAAAAAACTATCTGATGTTAAGTTTCAAAATAACCTTTCAGTCGGGAAATCAAAAGCACTGGAAAGTTCTATGCTCAAAACTAAAGTCACATGACTTAACATAAATACTCCTTCAACATCATAGCCACTTTTTTAGTTCAACATTTCTTCTGTGTTTTCTGTGAAATTTATTTCTGCCTATTATTTATACACAAGTTCGATGATACTCAGGATCACTGAGGGATGAGCTTTATTGGAAGAAGAAGAATTTTGATAAATGCTAAATATGTGTACGTTATACTCCCATTTTCTATAAAATTTAGAAGTCAAATTTGAAACTATTATTGGAGCAATTACAGGCTCATGAATGAGAGCCTTTAGTTTATTTTAAAGAATATTTATACATAAACAATGGGTGTACATACACTGTATTATCAGGATATCTATTTCTTTAAATTTTAGCAGGACATCATATGTGTCTACTCTTACATCAAATGTACGAGTAACAAATCAAATCTTTAGTATCTCAGTGCTATGCAGGAGCATGCTTCAATCTATATTTTTGTTTTGCAGATATTTATTTGCCGATTATGAGCAATAAATCTAAGTTATCAACCCTGTTGCAGTACAGATTTGTGAAGAAGCGTGTAGAAAAAATTTCAGTTGAGAGCCGTGATGATGAGAAGACGAGTACAGAAGAATCAGATAATAGCCAGGAATCGCAAAATGGATCTGGTATTCTTACAGATAATAATGTTGACATTCCGACCATCTCCCTAAAATATGAGGACAGTTGTACTTCAACTCCTACTGTCAATGGTAATGATCTAGCCAGAAACATATTTATGATTATGTCACAGGGCTTTCAATATTTTTCAAGTGTACCAATACTTTGCTATTTACAGGTGATATTTTAAAACAAAAATTGAAAAATTGACATGAATATTTTGTACAATATTCTTTAAAATCAGGAGGTACCAAGTACCATTTTATTTTTAATCAGGTAAAAAGTACCTGGTACTATCCCTTATTGAAAGGCCTGCTGTCAATGTCATCTGTTGACCTAAATAATGGATAACTTTTGTTTCCCATTATTGTGATTATTAACCTAAAAGCACTTAATCCCTAAGGATGTTGTTATCTTGTAGTAGTTTTGAAAAAATACTCATATAATGTAAGATGGAAAATGTCATTTATTTCCATGCATTTCTCAGATTTTCAAATTTATATAATATTTAATCAAAGCTGCATGTGAAGTCACCAGACTTGCTGGAAATGCTCCTCGAGAGATTTTAAAGTTTTTCAACTAGTTTTAGAACTATCTTTTATCGTTCTGTGAGTCCAGGGCTCACGTTGGAGGGCGATTCGGGTGAAGAATTCGCCTTGTGAAGGTTGGCTTCCTTTCTCGTTGGTCAAAAGAGAAGTTCAAGTCGCCTTGTAATTTTGAAGAGTCGCCCTATGTCGCCGCCCGCGTATTCTCTCCACTTGTCATTTATGAAAATGTTGATATCGTGCAGTGTTTATTGATATCTATCGTGTCCGTTATTAAGTATTTTGAAAGTGATTTTCTTGGAAAGTAATCTATTATGGTTTATAGAAACTTTAATTTCATTCATTAGAGGTTTTGTTTATTGTTTATATATGCCTTTCTTAAAATACGTAAACAAACAACAATGGTGCCATTTTTGTAAGGGCAATGTGGTACTGTGCTATGGGAAATGTTGACCGAACTTTTTGTCCGAAGCTACTTTCAACAAAGCGAACCTTTAATTTATTTTTTTCTCATTTCTATGACATAAAATCGTAGTTATCATATCAAATATGTTCATATATGCGAAGATTGCAATTCAAAATTCGTTGAAATGCACGTAGACGCTTCAGATATTTATCCATTCGCATTGGTATTTTATACTCGACACTGGGTTAATATTACGATCTATATATTGAACTATATTTGCATACAGACGTGTTTACAAACGTTAACACATATCCAGTTAAAAAATAAACTTTGAACTACAGTAGCTTTCCTCCGTTGCAATCTGATTTGAGGTCTGGCAAATAATAATTACATCCTTTACTTTCTTCAGTTTTTGACTATCAGTGTCAGTGGCAATTTACGTTTGTGGTATATTTTCATTCCCTACTGACCGTGATTCCTCTGCCGTTCGACGACTATTTACATCTTGCTGTTGTCGTTGAACGTCCCATAATGAAAACAGCGGATTTTTCTCCCCATCTCAACTGTAGCACATTTCCTCGTTTTGTGGCTATCAGATTTTATTTTCTATCCAAAACCCTAATATACATGTATACCGCTTCACCAATCATTTTTCTATTCATTCATAACCATCTTATCCTCAGAGAGTGGTGTTACACTCGATTACAGCACGTTTTTTCCTTACACCCGATGATTTGGTCATTTCACTGCCATTTTTTTAACGTGATCTCGCGATACTAACTGAAAGATGACAGCAATGCATTGCATGATGGGAGATACTAAATACAGTGCATAAATATAGTACTACTAGAACTCTGCCTTAATTAAATTGTGGATTGAATGGGTCTCTGTGCTTGGTAAAACTAAAATACAACCATTACAACTATTTTTCTAACTAAATGTGATTTTAATTTAATTTTGTTTGTATTGTCCTATCCAATGAAAAAATTATTATATCAATCAATTGTATACTGTGATTTTATTGATTATTCTGCTCAATGTGGGCATCTTGATTGACAATAAAGCATTTGTTGTTGTTGTTGTTGTTGTGCACCAAATTAGCATACGTAAACAAACATACAAGACGATATAAAGCGTATTCTGCAGGACAAACAGTTCCATCTACAGCTCAAATCAGAGCAGAAGGAAATAATACAAAATATGTTGGATAGAAAAGATTCATTTGGCAGTGTTATCCGCGGGCTTCGGAAAGAGCATGTCTTACGTTTCCCCCTATTTTGGACAAGGTCAGATCATATGCAGATCATCTCCCATGATACATTGCGGTAATCGTAGTTCTCTCGAAGTCACGTGACAAATATTTCAAAATGTCAGTGTTCAAAATGACGAAATCATATGGTCTGGGGGAAATTGTGCTGTAATGGAGTGTAACACCAATTTCTGAGGGTAAGATGGTTATGAATGAATAGAAAAATGATTGGTGAAGCGATATATATTAGGGTTTTGGATAGAAAATAAAATCTGACAGCCACAAAATACGGCTGAGATGGGGAGGAAAATCTCGCTGTTTTCATTATGGAGAGCGCTCTGACGTTCAACGACAACAGCAAGATGTAAATAGTCGTCGAACGGCAGAGGAATCTCGGACTAGCACGATCCCTGACTGTACTGTACTCCTATATGTAGTTGGACCATTGAGCAAATTTACAGAGACATCGTTCTTCTGCTGAAGATCACACAAATATGAGTTATTACAATTTGTGTGGTATTGGATCTCAACACAGTAATATTTCAAAGGGAAAAGGGGGGTGGGGGTACATATAAAAATCACTGGTATGCAAGACTCCAATAGTCAAGGTAGACAGAAATGAAAATGTGACATTGAATAGATGTCCTTAAGGTAGTTATGAATAAAAAACCCAGAACAAATCAGTTCAGACAGCTTTTTAACTATTTACTAAATTTGGGCAGAGTAACGTCAGAGGAGTCGCGAAACAATGTTTCTATTAATCGCAATTAGCTTCTCTCTGTTGTGTCCCACTTCTCCCTGTGAGCTCTCTGAAAGAGAAGTAACTTCTCCCTCTAATTTGAAAGTACTGTAGTGGGAGCCCTGGAGTCACGTTTTAGCTAAATAAGTATTTAATAGAAACAGTACATAAAGGAAAACTGATATTGGTTATATATGAGTCATTCCATGAAAAAGAGGATAAAAGTGTGACATGATCAATAAAATTTAAAAAAACCTTGAATTGAATTTTCTTTCCATATTTTTTAACAGGAGAATCTCTAGTTTCACCTGAGATATAAGAAAAGATAACTTCTTTGGAAATGAAAGAGCTATGAACAATTTAATAGGTAGTCCCAAGTGTGTCACAGATGTGATGTTGACAAAATAAATGATCTTTTGATAATAATTGTGTACTTGGGATAGTTATAAAGACCAGCAATAATTGAAATTAATCTAATTTAGATCAAATTAAGCTGTTAAAAAAGTTAGATTATGTTATATTGTTATTATATCTAAGAGTTTGACATACGAAATATTGACAATGGCAAACACCCATTTTTGAGAAGTTATTACAATGTAATTTTCATCAATGGCTGAAACTTGTTTTGAAATTTGCCATCAAGTGATGTAAAAGAAATCCATTCTAGACATCTAGCAACATTAGACAGTTTCCATGTTAAAAAATCAGTTATAATTGTAGCATGATGTGATGTTGACATTTGCACGGATGTGATGACAATGGATGTGATGCTTGACCACTCTCTTTATATTGTCCTTATCCAACTGTTTTTTACACTTATTTGTTTCGGTGTAAAATCCATCAACAAAAACAACAAAATCAAATTTCTATTTACACTTTATTTTCTACAAAAAAGTATTGTTTCCATTTACTTTAACAAACGTGATGTTGGAACAGATATCTGGGACACCAAACAGAGTCAATAATCACGACCATAACACAAAGTTTCTTTTTTGCAAACAAGTTTCGGTCTTTGGTATTGAGAACATGTAGCTTCCTAAAGCTTCTTAATGAGCAATAAACGGTATCAATCATACTGAACAGTATAAAGTCAGAAAATGACAAAATAATCATTATAGGAACGGACGTTTCATATAGAAACGGACGTGATGATGTCTAATTTTTGTTGACGGAACAACTTATCTGCTCATGTCTAAGCCGCTATTTAAATGTTGTTTATGTGTAGTACGTCACAAAATTTGCTTACAATTTCAAGCTCCGATTACGGGTCAAATTGCGGATCACGTTGCTTTCACGTGATCAGAAAAAGTAAATAAATACACGGACGTGATGAATAGAAAATCTTGACGGAATCCGCACCAGTTTGGTTTGACTTCTAAGTAAACGATTATTTGTAGAGGAAAGAACGAAAAAAATCATTTTTCCAAGCACTAAAGTGATGAAACTAACTGAAACAACAGCTCAGTCGTGACTCAATCAGAGTATGTGGGTTTTAAAAAAAAACATAAAGGGTGCCCTTTTTGACGGAATATCATCACATCTGTGACCTTTTTTTAACCCCTCTTCTAGTATCCTGGGGTTCATAAAAATAGTACCAAATCATTTTCCCCTTGAGTTTTAACATTTTTCTTCCATTTTAGCTACTACAGAAAACTATAGAACTGATAATAACCATTTATTTCAGAATTTTATCTTCCCTGACATTTATGTCACAATTTTGGAAGCAAAATAATGCACTAGTACTCTGATAATTATTAAATAAACAAGTGAAATTCATACCAAACTGCACACTTTTAATGTTTTATATTTGTTCAGTGTAAATAAGGAATAAATAATAATAAGTCAATAATATAGATCTCTTTACTTGGCTACAAACTTATCACAAACATTGGTGGTCATACTTATCCCCTTTTGTATGGAATGACTCATATATATAATCTAATTTGATTTGAATATTTCAATCTGATTGGCTAATCCGTGTGGAGAAAATTTTGGTTATACTCGATAACCTGGGTTGGTATTGTGACGTCACCAACGTGTTCATACGCCAACGACAAATTCAAATAGTCACAGGAAATAATCGTAATTAAAATTGAGGAATCATTAAATTTTGTTATAAAAATTAAATTATAAGGAATATTTGAAATTGTTGAACAGGTTATACTTGCATAACCTGGTTTGTGTCAGACTCAGTTTACGCTTTTCATAAACCGCTATGTGGTTTATTAAGCGTAAACTGACCCAAACCAGGTTATATCGTATAACCTGTTCAACAATTTCAAATATTCCTTAAATAATTAATTGATATGAAAAAAATAACGTTAAATAACCCTACATCAGAAATAACTGCATGCAGGTATATAATTGAATAAAAACGTATGAGAAATATTGTTTTATACATGTATTGTCAACCTTCTATTTTAGGAGACTCACAAACTACAATACCAGAAACACCAGTGTCTGAAACTCCAAGTAGTCCATGTTCATCTGTTTTCCAACAAAAACAAAAATTTCGACAAGAAAATGTAATAGAGTCTGACGAGGAAGTGAATTCTTCAGCAGACTGGATGTCCAAGGATAAAGGCATTGTGATGAATGGAAACTGTAAAGGTCATAGGTACATAAAGTTTTATAATCAATTACTGATATATACATTGGTGATTTACTATAGCAAATTGAATTTTACTGGCAAGTATTTGCAGAAGGATAAAAACACAAATCTTTAATACTGGAACAAGTTGACATTCAGTCAAACATGCACATGCCGTCGTCTGCATTAAGAATGCACCTTTTTCCCTTTCCTGTCACTGCGATTTCATATGATTTTTTTCTCTTTTAAAATGTCACTTGTCTTAAAGGAAGATTTTTCTGTGTTCCCAAAGGTGACCTCTTGATTCAGGTTTGACCGTATTTGTGATTTATTGATAATGTAGTAAAGAATAATACTTAATAAGTTAAAAGTATGTTAATCAAAATATTAATTTCAAGTATATATTAATTAATGATGTAGAATTTAAAAAATGTGCTTCAGAATCACCAACAAGTTAATTTTCTACTGTTGGTAATCTGTAAATTTCCGTCCCATTTTATGTTCAAATTACTGTTGTCAAAGTAAAAACTACTGATTTCTTGAACAATTGAATAAAAAAGATTATGTAATGGTATTTTTTTTTTTGTGAAATGTACCTTAAACCAATGTTTTTTTTGTGATGGTCATTGTAAATTCCATCATGCTGTCTAAAAACGCAGCTTTTAGAAAACCCCACACTGCCACCTGTCATTGTCTGTATTTGTAAATGTTCAAATTTTCTATAACTGGTTCACATACAGTGAAACATGTTTAAAATGAACTCTGAATAAAACGAAATCCTGTTTATACTGAACTTGATACATTTTGTATAAGGCACAATTTAGAAAGTCTTTGTTAATTTAACCTGCATAAACTGAACACCTGTCTATTCCAAACAGAAAAGTTGGTTTTATGGATGTTTAGTTTAGACACAGTGGGAAAGCCGCCGACATTGAAGAGTTCCGATCTGTAGTCACGCGGGGAAAGGGAAATAATCATAAAAACCGTCATGGTGTCACTGTCATTTTGTAAACGATCGCGAGGCCGTATTTCAAATACAAAAATAAGCAACATCTGAATTAATTTGATCATAATATTCATCGTAACTTTGTTAATGATCATGTGTTTGGTGTAACTTAACCAATAAAACATGTACAAAACGCCTAACTGCTCGAAATATTAGAAATATCAAACGACGCCAAATGTCAATAAAAATATGGCGGGTAATACCCTGGTCTGCAGTTGACTGACACAAATGCGTCCTAAAAACCGATGAAGGTTGAAATATATTTAAATCGAAAGAATAAACATAAAGGAAGGTCTGTTAATAAAACAAACCCGTCATTTGCTTGCTCCACTTATAAATTTGGGTTTGAAGTCGTGGTTCATTTTCGGTCATTTTTAGCATTTTGAGACCTTTGTCAAACTTTGTAGGTACGGTAATGTATTCCCTATTCCGAACTTGCTGAACAAATGTGGACTTCGGGTTACCTAATTATCGTATTTAAACATCGTCAACAAAGTTGAGTTATATTCTGGTCTCATTAAAAAAAAAAATCGTGGATGTAGTTCAAATTTTATTCAGGTTCAGTGGGAGCTCCGGCCGATCCATGCTAATGAAGCGTGTTGTACACCTGACTGATGTCAAACCAGGTTTAAATTCGACCTCTGCATGTTTTTGGAACACAAGACCTCAACAAGTGATTTTTATTTTATGTGTGTGGTAGATTTTGTTGGGTTTTTTTTGGAAAAAGGGGGGTGGTGGTATGCGAATAATAAATATACTTTTTAAGTGTAGCAAGTTTTCTTGTCTTATTGGACATGTGGATACAAATAATTGTTATTGTGATTTTGGCAAGTACAAAATTTCAGAAAAAAAAATATTCAATCTCAGAAAGCATACTGAAAAGAAAAATGATTGAAAGGGCCTGTAACAAGTATTAAAAATTAATTCACAAATTAAAAAAAAAAAACCCATAGGAAATCATACACCAAGAAATACAAACTCAAACTGGAGTCCGGACATTCAAGTGTGAGTAGATTATGATGACTACAGACCCAAGCCATGACCCCATTTGATGATGATGTGGTTGACCAATGATCCAATCCATGATCACATTTTAATTTCCTCTTTTAAGATGAAGAACAACAACAAAATCAATTATCTCTTTCTTTGATTCTAAGTTTGTCATGTGATGTTATCTCATTATATTCCATATAGGTTATAATTTTAAAATATCACAAAATAATTTAATTAAAAACCAACAAAATTATTTACTTTAGTTAAATAAAGTAAGAAACTTTAGGTAAGTTTTAACAGGTGAACAGTAACAGTTTTTACTACAAGAGAATTCAAATAAAAAAATATAAAGCTCTTGAACTATATATCAATACTAAATTTACTTAAATAAGGGAATGCATAACCAGAGTTACATGAACTTACAAATGACCACAAAGACAGAATGACTACCATTCATACAGTAACACATATTTTAAAACAGACAGAATTACTTGTAAAAAGCATTCACACATATATTTTAAAACAAAGACAGAATTACAAGCATTCACACATAGATTTTAAAACAAAGACAGAATGACTACCATTCACACATAGATTTGAAAT